>OX465579.1:46046014-46636162 GCA_950022655.1 Alentia gelatinosa | reverse complement strand
CTGTGAGACAGGTTGGGGGGTCCTTGTGGATGAGAATTCCTGCAGTTAGTGCCACACAGTGGGGGGTTTTGGTAACTAATTTCATCATTTTTGATCATCAACGAATCTAACTGAGTATCTAAGATATTTCCCCTCTAACACTGCCATTTTGTATAAAATACCATAATATACATAGTTCCTCTAGTTGAATTGATGGATAAGGCTGTTCTTTGTGAATGTGAATAATCTAGGGGTATCCCTCACTAGGACCCTTTTCTGTCAGTGAAAGAGAGTATGTAGGATATCTATAGGTAACTTTTGGGCCCTGTCGAATAATTTTGTCCAAAGAGAGTTCGTAGCCAAAAGAGACCTCCTAGGACGTTTTCAGTTGAATAACATAGAAGGTCCTTCCCTAAGACTCTCCTAGCAGGAAACCATTGATAGTTTGGCCGATAAGGGTTGAATAAGATGGTCCCACCTAAAGCTTGTATCCTAGGGGTGTTTGACTATGTATATCTGTAGAGTAAATCTGTAGGAGATCTCCTACGAGACTGAGGGTCTAAATGTAAGACAATTTTGGTCAGGGAATGTCCTTGCACAAGACCCCCCTAAGATCTATTTTGTAGCATGCCTATAAAAGTAGAAAAGTAGAAATATGGTAAATATTGAAAAGTATCATAGAAAAAAATGTGAAAATGTGAAAATAATTGAATATCTTGGATTATCACATTCATATTTGATGTATGAACCAATGATAATTCACCAGAATTAATTCTTCCTGTACTAGTAAACACCGAAGACATGTCCTTCCCAAAGAGAGGTCATAGAAGAAGATGTGTGTCAATTGTGGGAGACTTTGTACCCCGGATTTTTCTACCTTGGAGGGACATGTATTATTCAAAAGTACAAGCCTACTATCCTACAAAATGTCTTTACAGGGCCGAAAATTCACCCGCTTCTGCCCCAGAGTTGGACGAAAATAATTAAACAAGCCCATGGACATTCTGGGCTAGATCCCCTGCTAAGGCAGTCCCACACGAAGATTGTCTTTATAGTTAAACAAAAACCGTCCTAGGACCTCTCCTACAGGCATACTCTCCTAGGACCATGTAGTTAAATACCAGTTCCATCCGACCACACATGGGGGCGCGAGATTCACTAAAGTGGGATTCACATGTAGAGACTAATGTACATGAGATAGAGCCCCATTGAATAATCTAGGGTCCCACATAAAGACCGTTTTTCTGTATGCCAGAGACAGCTAGAGATGATGTGGGTCAACTTTATTCAACACTTATGGATGACCTTATGGATGTCTGATACTGTCTTAGCAAACAAACTTAGATATTATCAAATGATAACCATTGTACAAAGGTAGGAACAAGTGTCTGTATGTAAGATCCTAGATTATTCAACGGCCCCATTTGTTAAACGGGAAAGGTCTTTCGTCCTAAGATATGTCTTAGATTGCTGGCATGATCCTAGGAGGATTCTTCTGCTAGGACCAAAACTTGTTAAACGGTGCCCTGAGTCTCAAAGAAATCTTCCCACAGTCCAGTAATCTCACAGCTGGATATATTTCCAGTCTCAAGTGTAAAATGGCAGGTTCACACAACAGGACATCCCGGAACATAGTCACAAGAAAAATCTCCCTAGTGCGGTACCTATAGTCGCCAACATGGGGATGCTTCCCGAATGAGCGTCTTCCCTGAGATTCAGGTACATTTGAGAGTCAAGTACCTTCTGGGAAAATAATATGTAAGTCATTGACTATTCATTCTGTGATGGGGGCAGTTTAAGGATTAGTTTTATAATGGTTTTCTGCTGATTTTTATATTCTGTTTGTTTGGCAGGGAAGTCCGCTTTGTTCCCTGTCTTTCAAACAAGTTTTTATATATACTAGAGTTACATATTACTGCATCATCTGCATAAAGGTTAAGTTTATAGTGGCCTAATGATTTTTCCAGGTTGTTAATGAATATAAAAAATAAGAGAAGGCCTAAAATAGACCCCTTGATACATGTCACTACCAGGGAGTTCCCCCATGGGTTGCCTCCTGCTTCAGGACACAATCTCAGCAACATGGCTGATGTATAGGCAGGGTTGGTTTGGTTTGTTCATTTTTTCTTTTGTAATTTGCACAGAATGCGTAAAGCAGTGCACTACTTGTACAGGAAGCTGTTATGTCAAAATGGAAGAACTAGTCTAGCTAATTTTGATGTTGAATAAAAACCTCTAGATAAAAAAAGGAAAAAAAGGAATATTCCCATGTGAACCACAGCCCCCCTGCGCGACACCGATACTGGAGGCCTGCTTTAGGTATCCCAGTCTGATGAAAAGTCACCTAAGATATGAAACATGTTATATTTCAAAATCTCGTGAGATTTGGTGCTTCCAAGGGGTGTTTGTCTCGGTGAGAATCTACCTGTGAATCCTGCTTTCGTCGCGCGGAGGGTCTCTTCACACAGGGATATTTATATTCCAGCCATTATACTAAATGTATTTACCAGTCCTACTCATCGGGGAACAGTTTCCTCTTTTTAAACCTCCCAGTAAGTTTGGTCATTGTAGGCAGGGGGAGGGGGGAGGGAAGGGTTCAACACTGCAAACGACTTTAGGGATTTTCATCAAGGGCTACTGACATCCCTGATATAATAACTGGAGCAACAGGGCACTATCCTTCAAAGGGATACCCTATAAGTAGGGCCCAATCAACTACGAGGCCTTAATAGCAGTGTTTTATGTTGATATCCCGCCTTGCCCCCAAGAATGTACACGAGTCTCAATTGTAAGGAATGCATTCCTACGTCAGCAACTGGGAACCACACTGAGGAGATTTTTCCTGAGACTAGGTTCCAAGATGTCCTATCGTGTGAACCTGATCAGCCATTTCCTCCTTGAGACTGGAATTATCTCTCGCGGTCAGATTTCTGTATCGTGGGAAGATTTGTCAGGTAGATGAGTATCTCCGTGGGAATCCCGCTATATACTCTATATACAAGCACACATACTGGTATACTTCTGGTATCTACGTCAAAGTGTGTAGTAATAGGTACTGCGTATTGCACACTATGAAATAAAAGAATCTCCTGCAAACTCTGTAATCTGTTTACAGTTATTAATTGGTCAAGATAGGTTATGCAACCTTTTGCATAAAAGATAATTGGACATGATTAATCATGTCTTACATCTTATTTGAACACGTTCGATAACGACATTATATTTCGACATTGATCCTACTCGACACACTTAAGTGGGACAATCGAAATCTGAAAGAGTTTCAATCCTAATTTCTGTCGTTGATTACTTTCAAGAGACACCCATGTCCACTATCAGAGATTTATGATTTAAAACTACAGATACTCCGACACCTCCAATTTGATAAGCATTCCGAACGCACACTCTGCAGTACGTGGGACCTCATATGGACTCGACGGTATACCAATAACCTCAAGAGCTCAAATCGATAATGCGTTCTCCATGAACTTTGATATATTTATAGTCTTAACTTTATGAAATATGCTATAATCAATTATCTCCCATAGTTGCGGTTTTCTATAGCTCTGCCAAGTCACATAATTCGTAGCAGAAACGTGGTTCGAATTCAAAAAGAGGGAGAAACGGAGAGAGAAGAAATAGAACAATCCAAATATGAACAAGAACGAGAGGAACAAGAAGAAGAAGACTATGATATCTAAGGCTCCAAGATATGTATAAACTTAGTTTTACGTGATAATAATGTAGAATACTTTCTAACCCCTAAGCTTTATTGCTACTTGTTTTCCTCCAGTACAAAGATACAATATGAGGAATAAAGTAAAAAACATGGGGCATATAATGTTTAAACGTTTATCTGATCGATTTACTGATGATTAATGCCAGTTTTAGTAAAGGCCTAGATCCACCAAGTGAAAGTTAGGGCCGGACGACGTCCGTGCGGATGGAATGTGGACGTTGGCTGCTCCCGCCTCTCGTCGGTTCAAGCCGGTTGGGACAATCGCCTTGGTGGATCAGCAAATAATGCTAACTCAGCTAGGGCCGGCCGCATTCGCCTCTCGTCGGTCATAGTTGCCTCTCCCATATCCCTGTCGTCCGTAGCCGTCCGGGCATCGTCTGGCCTTCGCCTCGCCTAAATGTCACTATTCTGCTGATCCACCGAATATTAAAATCTATAGCTGTGTGGAGTCGGCTGGAAACTCCCTAGCCAACGCTAGCCGACCCTAGCCGACGCAAAACTGATTCATTTGATTTTTTAAAGGCGGCCAGTTGGCCGATGTCGATGCATTTGAAGAGTACGACACCAGCCTGCAAGCTTTGCCGGGCCCCGCGGCGAGGGAACGCCGCCAACACAGCGCGGCCGACACCGGTGATACCCGAAGCCGCGAACGGACATTGACACTTTCGGTATTTTCGGCTTATGTGTGCCATACACATTCATAACATCAATCCTTATCTTTAATTACCTTCATTGTTCGATTTAACGTGTATTTCCGCGGTTATTTGATGTTCTCTGACCATTCCCGTACAAATTCCGGCATGCCGCCACACCGCTCCGCTTGATACGGGGCTTTCGCGGGTTCAGAGCGTCGAAGTGTATTGCCGCATGCGCCAGCGCCTATCGGGGAACTCGATTACTGTGTAAAATGCACGCGCTGCCTATCGGATCAATGGAGAACTCGGCTGGCCCATCCCGTGAGCACCGTGTGTACGGCATGTGGACGTCGACCGGCTGGAAATAACTATTTTGGTGGACCAGCACGGAGAATTTAGGGAATTCGGGATGGCCAGACGGCCGGCCTAGCCGATTATTGTCGGCTGAGGCCGGCTGGCTGTCTCTGAGTGTCGATTTTGGTGGATCTAACGCTTAAACGAGGATCAATGCCAGATTCGACCGTAATTTGACATCGAAGTCACTTGGCGCAACATTCAAAGACAATGTGTACACTAGGAGACATGCCAGAAGTGGATAACTACGTAAATAAGGGCTTTAGAATATAATGCATTCTGATTGGCCAAGAGCATGCCGATGACGTCATCATCGGGATTTCCCAGAGTGGAGGGAAATCCCGATAATGACGTCATATGGGGTTCCGCCATTTGTGCGTCGCCCGCTTTTCTCGTGAACGTATCAAAATTGATTTATCTCGCATATCTATGCTATCTAATGTGTATCATGTGAATCCTACACGTTTGCTACCTCTATGTTTGATAAATTTTCACGCTAACTTGTTCCGTGGTTTCTGTACGAGGCCTCAGAACTTGCAAAGTGAATGGATTCACCATTTTTAAATCTACCGCCCAGATCTGTGTTGTTGGCCTCTCGGCCAATTAGATTGCATTATTTTTTCAAAGCGTGCAGTCTGACAGTCAAAGCATGCAGGTAAGGCTCAAAGGATGCAGTCTGTCAGTCAAATCGCGCAGTCTGTCACTATCCAAGGTAACCTGTACACAGTTTCACGGCATACAGTGCAATCTGTGTACAATAAGTATACCCCTAGGAGCAGTACGTATTTACACTGATTTAGTGGGTATAGGTATATAATAATAGGTATTTGATCTTATCTTGGGAGAGGTAGGGCCATCCCTTATTGTGGAGATACATCCTGCAATTTTAATAATATTTATCTCACCGTTATATGACCCTAACTGTTGCTAAGATTTAAAACATCCAAACCATCAATCAATTGTGATTATATGATAATGACCCTTCCTTCAGTCATGTCTGCTCTACTTGTATGTATGCATATCAAAAGCCTGCAACAAACATTAAGGTGATTATGTATGCCTTTACGAGGAATATGGTGTCCACTACAAGGTAATGCATATAAAGTTAGATTGCCATTTCCTAGCACACGGTCTGGATCTTAAGCAAGCAAATGAGCCATGGATTAAGAATGTGTGCATTATAAGTATGTATATATGCACACATATATTTCAGTCGCTGATCGCTCCTAGACGGAGTAACTGCCCCCTGACAGTGTGTACCACCAATATACCTATTTGTGGCCTTTCCGTCCTTCTAACAAGCTGGTTAGGTTTTCTACGCCAATGTTATCTTTGGAGAATGTAGCCTTTTCCATGTCATTGGTCAACATTCAACACTACTTCGTGTATTTGGGGTGGGTCTTTTCAGAGAGCTCGATCTGCCGACCTATAATCTCACTGGGACACAAGAACAGCTAAAGCGTCTAAGCTGCAAAGCCAATATTGAGAATACACAACAAGATCGGCCAAGTACAACAACACAGGGTTCATTGATATCATTAGTCTATACATCAACGGGCCATTGGGCATGGTCTTTGTGCATGTATGAAGGCGAGGGGTGGACCCCCAGGCGGCAAACCTTGGCACCAATTCCAGTTGTTATTTTTTCCCTCCCGTTCGCGAAATGGAACATGGCAGCGGTGAGCCAATACAATTAGAGGCAAAAATCTATCCCAGGCCACACACAGAGGCAGAGGTATGGACGAAGTAGTCAAAAGGCACTGTAATTAATCTAAAATGATAATCACTCCCCTGCGGCTTCTGTGCCGGGGAGGTGGGAGGGTCTTGCCCTGTTGAGCAGTCAGACGACACGGGATCAGCTACCAAGCAGGCATTAAAACCAAGGGCTTATCCTAATGATGTGTCCCACACACCGAGCTAAACCCTTGTCTCCTTCTTCCTGCAGTAATTCTCTCTGGCAATTGGGGAATGGAAGGTTTCTGACCTTTTGGATCTGCTGCATTGTAATTTTATTGAATGGCAATATGAGCTATTATGACCTCATGATAGTTGGATTAGAGCCATTGGGAGCATTAGAGTCAAGTGCACTGTATGCCTATATAGAGCTCACGAGCACACACAATTTAGATGTATATATGAAATATGTAGATATTATATACATATTCATGATATTTATATATAAATATATATATATATATATATTTATATACATACATACATACATTCATACATACATACATACAATATATAACACCTGTATATATACGCAGAGTGAAGCGAGAGCACTTTCGCATCGTTTATATTGGTGAGCAGGTGTATTCATGAGTCCTCATACATATATGTGTTCGAGACAGTATTCATCTACTTGTGTTACCTGTAGACCCTGGCAGGAACAGGTTGTAAATCTATAAATGCCTCAAATCAAATCCCCATCAGAACCAACTTGGCCACTGTTGATGGAGACTTGCATAAGTGCACTACTCCAAGCCATATTGTACTCACTGCCTGCCAATGCAGCAGTCAGTGCTGATGTGTTGGTTGGAAGGGGTACAGGCAGGTCATTTTAAAGGAGACCCTTTACCTGGTCCGCTCTATAAACTACAACCACAGCGGGCAGACGCCAGACCCTAAACCAGAATCACCGCTTCACCACCTACCTATGGCACTACGTTGTGGGCATTGTCCTGTTCCAAAATCCCGCCAGAGAGTATCAGAACCCCGGGGCAAGGTCCTATGACTTCCTGTCTGCGATATAGAAGATATTAAAGCTATGCTGGCATACGGCGAAGGGGATACATAAGCACTGCATCTCCTATATTCCTCCAGTGTTTCACCTGCAGGGCACATAGGCGGACTGACCTGACAAATGGGAGAAGGCATATATATATGATACATGTACATGTATATGTGCAAACGGACTTTTAAAAAGACGAACATTATATATGCGTCGATATCATCATTGTTGCCAAACAGTACGACACGGGGTTAAGCCGGAGCAATGCACTCTATATGAGAGAAGTTAGCGTCGCCCGGTCGTCTCTGTATATACGGACAGCAGAGGTCTTTTTCATTGATCTGTACAGACAGTAGAACACTATAGAGTGTCAAACACAGGTAGGGGTATGATTGATAAGACAAGGGGATTACTCCGTGTCTCCTGTACTGCTCACCGGTCTTACCCGTGCCCGGGACTCTTCTCCAGCCACCCTGATCCGGTCAGTGGTGGCAGTGGTACCAGGAGGGCAGCATGACAACACCGCACCGCCCACCGCCCCAGTACTCCCCGACACACGCCTGGCGGGGTCGACGGCTGTGGTAGTCAGTCACAGGAAAGGCTCGGCAGGCACCTGTCGATGTAACTCCACTGGGGAATACACCTGACACATCGACAGGATGGCCGCTGCCTGGAGGAAAGCACTCAGGTAAATATGGCTCCATTCGCGAGTAGCATCCTTGTTTTTCCTCTGGAACATATACATGTAGAATATAGTACGTGGTGCATCAATGAGAATTTACCAAAATATGTCGTTGGGTAGATAATCATTTATGATGTAATGTCTTCAGTGTAATAATTATACATACTCAACCTTCTAAGACTATTCTTATGTCTTCTTATATAGAATTACATGTAAGTAAGAGTTGCGTGCAGGTGAAGGTTCCAATGGATTGTTAGATACTCTCTGCGAGTTAATGTATCTTCTAAGGCCTGTTCCCTCCTTATGAATGAATACAAAACGACTTGCTTGAAAACTGGGTCTTACCTCTATAAACCAGATTTGTTGATAACATTATTGACTGCTCCTTTGCAATACAGCGCATATACTTATCAACCAGTCAGCGCAGCCTCTGAAGCTCGAAGAATACATCCAACAAGTTTAAGGGACGAGGATTTCTGGATAGGATGGCAATGATAAAGCTAGGGACATAAAATCACCTATCAACATGTTTACAGGCCGTGATCATAATGTCTAATCATCAACAGAAAGTCCATGTCTTTCACCGCAAAGAACCCACTGATTGGCATGAGGTGACTTAAAATCATATTGGCAAAAGCAATTCTTACATATATCTGGAAGATGTAGATTGGACAAGGATTATTGTTATAGTTAGTTCTTCGTTTTATGAACATGTACATGCCGATTATTCCCGATCACAAAACTTCCTGAAGAATTCGTCGGGTCGGTGACAATGGGTGTCATGTTTGTCGATGTACGTATTTCACCGACCCGATTTTATTGCTCTAGCGACAGCCGACGGGCATTACTGACATGGGGGTATTGGCCGATTCTTTCCGATTATCAACGTACGCACGTTCACCAGCTGTAACCGATTTTGTGCAGGCCGATATATTAGCATGGGCTCGTATCCTCTCATCCAACATGCAAGTATTTATAAAAAGGGTATCTAACATAAACAGGAATTTCATCGATTCATTCCACCGTCGACTTAGTGAGAATGTGTGAAATATATCGATGTCCGACAGGCTTTAAGGGGTGACATTTACGAAAGTATCTACACTACTCGTTCTAATAGTTTACAACTTAATCTATGAATTCTGGTATCATTAATCTATGCTAAAACACACTGCTTATTTCAATTATCCTTTGTTTATTCAAGTAAAACAACCAACAACACGCGAGTAGACGCTGTATACATGTATTCGCCTTACATATCCGGGCGTTCTACCATATACACACAGTGGTGTTCTTAACCAAATTAACGATTATAGATAAAGAATGATACAGAATGAGAGGAAGTAAGTATCTTATCAATACGACCAGTATATATACCAGCGTATACACATGTGTATATATTGGCGGTCAGGATTGTTTGTATTCGGAGTGTTCGTGGGTATAATTGCAGCCCGTCATGCGACTCGGCCCCAGAGTAGTCTCATTGATCTTATATCATTTAATGTTCATTGCAAATGTTTCCTTGGCTCTTTTGTCGTGAGATCTCAGTCTTTAGTTTATAATATTTGGTGCTTGTTACTTGCTTTGTGACCATGCATTAGATGAAAATAACATAAACAATACGACATACAGACAAGAATGTACAACAGATAAAGCAAGGACACGTATACATGATCTGTTCTTATTGCTCCAATATGCGCGGTGGATAGATGTAATCAAGTCTTTTTTTAATTGATTACCTGTCTGTTCATAACTAATCTCATTTTAACCTATTCCTCATGTTATGTGTCTTTTTGCAATTCGCTCGTGAGCAGGCTCCAAATCATCATCCCATTACAGAGTGGATAATTCCCATATTTCTCCGTTTTCTGTCTTAGGTTAATTCTTTGTTGTCCATTCTCGTCGCCTTTGATTTCTTATCAATGATACCTATTTCTATACTGCTCCACCATTTGATTATGGCGTTCAGATACGAAGCTCGCCTTCTGTACAAAGGTCTAACTTTGGTTTGCATGTGTAAATAATCAATATTTACTTGTTGATACCTCTTATTGTTATTTATTGCTCTTTGGCAATCATTAAAAAAGATCAACCTTCAATCCTTAAATCACACTACACACACTTACGATTTCATATACCCTAGTTTAGAGTATATTGACCTTAAACAAACATTTCATGACAATTGGTGCTTCATTAATAGATGTATGCGAGAACCTTATATGCTCATTGGTCGACGAATATATTGATGAATAGGGGCCTAGTGCAATATCATATTTTTTCAAATTTATTTACTTTATTGTCAACATCTAGCTGAGCGCTAGTTCTTCCTGTTGTACACCAGTGTCTCGTTGATTCCTTGTCACATCGATATCATCGGGAACGAGTGATGATGGTAATGGGATGAATTGATTGAGACGATGGGTATATGACACGTATACAAAATAACATCATAATTGAATCTTATACTCATTTAACCAGTTTCGTTGATTGAATGATATCTGTGTCTACTTTAGCTCATCTAACCTAATGCATACAATAGGATGCAAATAAGATACAAACAGAGTACAAATATTAAGATGCCCTACCTCACGGCCAAAGCCATATTCTATCCTTCCGAAGTATGAATTCGCTCGTTTCGTATATCAAATTGAGTATGACAGAATACGAGCGATATCTCCAGGTTAGATCCTCAGAACTTTTTCATCGTATAGGCGTGTTTGTGTACCTTATTAGGGACCTATGTACCTTTCTATCGGTGATCCATTTGACAAACAACCACTGAGTCACCACCGGGCATTGGACCGTGACCTTCCCAAGGAACCTAGGGGAGGCCTTTCGAAGAAAAGCGTATACATTCATTCGAAAGGAGTTCTCCAACAATGTTTACCACCTGATTAATTATTTATGTGATAGTGGTTTGATAAGAAGTGAAAGTCTACGTGGTGTTTTACCTGGTACGTTTCAGTCATAGGTTTGACGTCATATGGCCAGGTACCTTCTAGAGTCCTTCTGCTGAGATCAGCATCTACTCCTTGGTTCATTTAGCGGTGACAAAAATCAAAGGATGCACCTTTGAGGTGGAGACTAGGCTCTGCAGGCTTCCAGAGAACAGGCTGGTATGGGGTACAAACTACCGCATACGGGGTTCTATTACAGGGAGAGACTACAGGTATATGGAAGGAATTAATTTTGATAATCTATGGAATACTAAGGTAACCTTCGGGGATGTGATTCTACATATAGGAGAACAGGATTTAATATTTGATTTCAAATTTATCTTATATATGTAAATAAAGGTAAGCTTAGAGGATATAAGGAATAAATGGGAGCAAGTGCGATGTCTATTTTCAATAGAAAGAGTGTGTGAGTGAGACCAAGGAGATGAGAATAGACGTGGTTCCTACACTCATGGCGTTTAGGCTGGCCAACCTTATATGATGACGGTCGACGGTAGTTTAATGTAAAACTGAGGCATATTCTAAATAACGGATATCCTGTTGTACGGCATATATCTAAAATATAGAACATATATATGTATTACCAATAATCAATAGCCAAATAAAGGAAGTCGGGCGCATTTACAACAACACATGATATACTAAATATTTCATACAAAACATAAAAGTCAATATGATTTTAGAATGCAATTTCTAAACTTTTTAGATTTCTATCCTCAGAATTATTACATCTGATTGTTCATCAATCTAAAAAAATCATTTTATTTTGAGAATATGCTTCTCTTTGATGTTCAAAACCATAGTTGATCGTCCTAACAACGAGCGTTTTTGTTACAGGTGTCCTAGGACATTCGGGCAATATCTCTAATAGAAAATAAAGCATTTAAATTTATGACATTATAACTTACGCCAATCACAGTAAATAACTAAATTATAATTGAATAGACGGGAAATACATGTTTCCATCGCGTGTGAATACTTTTATTCAATCGTAGGTGTATACACCCACTTTAAACATAATATGAGGATGATGTTATTTTTGTTTTACAAGTCTTGATAGTAAGAGGCAAGAGATGTATCAACAAAGGAAGGAACCTGTCGATGGCTTGTATGTTGAAAACGTCTTGATCAAAGCTCACTTGTCCTATCGTCCGGCAATAATTCAAAAACAAACAGTGCCAAGCCTGGGTCGAGTGTTGGAGATCAACAGTGCCCGACTCACGTGCCTGCAGCTCATAGCAACACAAGCGGTCACATCGATTCACCTTCACTGGTTCTGACCCAAGGCAGATTCTTTTTTTAATGAAAAGTGATTTATGTAAGGCTGAATGGTCCCTTTTAAGGCATGTGAATACACTACGGCTTAATCCGTTACACTATTTAATGTCTGGGAACCTGGCATAGTTACAAGGTCTCAGAATAAGGGATTTCCTCATTGCCACAATATGAACCTTGGTAACAATCTGAGTCGAGTTCTTCCAAAATTTATATTACAGTGGAAAGTTTACCATCCTGATTACAACCAGCTAGGGCAACAATCGCCAAGTATTCCCAGTAACAAATTACATTTAATTCAATGGAATTTTGCGTCGTGGGGCGCGTCATAAGGCGCGTTGGTGTGCATTGTGACGGTAATATGTTACCTGCCTGCGGCAGATTTAATACTTTTTACAAGATAGCGAGATGCACATATAATCGATACCAAAAAGATGTATTATACCATCTTTAAACCCACCACATCAACTAAAATCTCTTTATTTACTTCCATCTGCGTATATCAGAACTCATGAATAGTTTTTCGTGATATAAGATTACTCTGCTGATTATTGACGTAACCTTCATGCTGACACCAAATGCTCCTTTGCGAAAACAAGATTCCCAAGTGTTGTAGGGAGGACAAATCAATATTTCTCTCAAAGCCATGTCACAGAGCCTCATCGGAGATGGATTGATTTCACGTCAGACTTAGAAGGTAAGCTACCGGGCCAGCATCCTTTTGATATCAAAGCCTTCCTGTAGTATTTGCTCTCTGTCGCAACACAACAGAAACTTGCAGTCATGATATAAGGTGCAGCATACATACCCGGCCTCTATAGAGAATACTTGTGCACGATATTAGTAGGGAACGGAAATAATATACTTTCTCAAATGTCTGCCTACTTTACTCTACTCATGAGCACAGTTTTACCTTACAATAGGAGAGACGTGTTTCACAGATTAGGCATCACCAGCAAGCTTATTTCTCAATATTTCATAATAAACAATTGTTCCATAATAAACTCATACAAAAATCGAGTATAGGACATTGTGATGAACAGGCTCCATATCTATGCATATACATACCAGGAACACTAGACTCAGAGAGAGGTCTTGAGTAGGATTATGAAGCACAGACAATATATTGATGTTTCCTTTATACTTTTTCAATTCTTCTTTAGAATTACTCTTGAGTAGCTTCAGCTGTGGCCAGGGGACCAGTAGTATGAGTGCAACATCATACCTGAACTCTAATGCTAGTCTCTAGAACTACTCCATAATAAGCAGCGTTCTGCGTTGTGCACCTGTGTACACTCTCTTTGTCTGCAAGTCGTACAGGTGGCCAATGCCGATCTCTTGAGGAATTACCTTCATTATCTACAACAGCACTTTGTTATTGGGTATATTTAAGAAGTCAGAGAAGGCTGTCTTCCTTGTGATCTCCACCAACTTTATAAATAAGATACTGTGGGCTAATGACAATACATTTCAACATAAGCAATCAAATTAATGACTTATAAACTAAAATGAATCATCGTGACATTAAACCAGGAGAAACGGCCATTTTTTCTTATAGTACAGGGCGTACAACATCACAGAGAATGTACAAAGTGAATATTGCTTTTAGAAGCTCCATCATGCAATTCAAGTCAGCTCCTCGATAATACCGAGTGGATGTTGCCGGCCCAGCTCATGCAAGGTGATTTCTGAAGAGTTCCTTGGCGAGGATAATTACAAATCGCTATCTAACAGAATGATTAGATAAGGTTTACAATTCGACAAGTCGGTGAATTTCAAGAATGGTCAACATTCAGAATGAGACAGGAAATGTCATATAGTTTGTAGTGAGAGGATAATATATATATACGATGTCACTTCTTTTTTTGTAGTTTATGAATAGAAAGCCGGTTTGGATGGAACTAGTGTGTATTGTCAGTGAGATGAGCAATACCTGGATTTACAGGTGCTAGCGGCCCTATACATGGTCTTTACAGGTGTGGAGACGAATCCCCCTACCACCCCCTCCCACCATCTCCTCTCCTCCAGGATGACACGCTTCGTTCCTAGAGGCTACCAATCAACGTATTTTCCACGTGTTTGGCTTCCCACACTCGGTCTCCTTCAAAGAGCTGCTTGAAGCTGGGAAATCATGAAACATCGGGGGGGGGGGGGGGGGCATGGACATCGAAGTTTGTGATGTGATCAGAGGATTAAATGCTCGGGGCAGTCTACTGTAGCTAGTTCTGACGAGTGATCTTTTCTGAGTTAAGTCCACGATCATGTAGGACTTATATTTAGGTCTAGTACCTTATTCGCTAAACATAAACACTGTGTATACATACGTATGGCCGTTTGACCTACAGATGCTGCCCGCTGCTACTTATGACGTATTTATGACCGTATGTCACACTGTGACGAACGGTGTATGACATCACGTGACTAGCTAAAATTTCGCCATTTTCAGATATATGATAATACGAAAACGGGCTGACTGTCTTAGTACGTCAAAATACTTGGTAAAATTATTAATCAGATACAGTCTTCTTATAACACACTCGACAGAGCTTGATAATTCGCTGATTTTCTGTCTGATGAAATATACTCTCGCTATTGCAAGTTTTTCAGTTACAGTGTGTTGCAGGTGACATGCATGTAACAGAGCTCCAGTTAAATTGATAATAATTATGGAAATTTAAGAGTGATGTATGTGAAAAATGAGATGACCATAATGGGTTATGTCTTCCTAATCTTCTTTTTAAAGTCCTTGGTGCAGATACAATATTCCGCAGGGATCTCGTCCCATTCTATTCCTCTCGAGTAAGGTGATTCCTTTACGGATACAATTCTGGGGCAAGGTGTCTTGAATTTTATTTTAGCACTGCTTCGAGTTTGCAGTTTATCCACATGAGATTGGATCGAGCTCTGACTATAAACTTGAAATGATCTCTCACTTCAAATGGACTAATGGGTTAGCATTTGTGTCATAATCCCCCACTGGATATTTTTCCTAAATATCTAATGGGCCTTGGATACGAGTTCCCAATGTTAAGTCTATGGAGAAGAAATACCAGGGGTAAGATAAAGCTCTACACATGGTAAACGACGCAAGAATAAGAACTTGAGACTGCCGACGATGTGCGTCAGTGCGCTTTCATATTCCACCTGAGATCAGATTGAACAAGGCAAAAAACCTGTTAGGATCCATTTTCTCCCACTAAGCGCTATGTTTAATGCCCAGAAATGGCGCCTGTGTTTTTAGATGAGTGTATAACAAGCAGAAGCTCACATTACTCAGGGCAATAAGGGACATTAACGATCTGAAGACGAATACTGCCAACACCATCACCACTGAGAGACTTGTAACGAAGTGTCTATAGAGCTAGAACCGCGGGTGTTCGGTTCATTGACTTATTTTAAAATCTGATTCACCTATATCATCGCCTTACCTCATTTCCAAGGAAAACATATCAATGCGAATATTCATTTCTATACGTGAGTTAATTATAGCGCCAGGATTTCGCCGCATTCACTCTTTTGTCACCAGGTTCAGATCTTTCCGATGTGTTTTTTCCAGGATGTATTTTTCATTCTGAATCGTATAATAATATGATGATAATCATAGTCGCGTGTTTATCATTATCCCAAACATAAGGGTGTAACTTGGTAACAGGAAAAAAGTGGAAATATTTTTATTAAGATTTCTGAATTACTCAATTTCGTACTTTGCTCTAAATTCTAAATTCACCAACGACTACTGACAGGGGCATTCTGAGGTTTATCGCAAATACACAAAAAGTGTTTCAACATGATTTAGTGCATCTGAAAGAAGAAGACTTCATACGCACTTGACAATTACATGTATCCATATATATCAACATGGCTAATAAATCATAGTCTACAATATAACTATTTCCCAAAGAGGGGGATTTGATAAGTTTTAATAATTGGCGACCAATTACGGTTTTACAAATGCTTTCAAAAATCTACGAAAAAGTGATTTATCAGATTATTCTTGATCATGTAATGGGAAATGAAATTATAGATACTAATCAATATGGGTTTATTCCAAAGAGATCCACAGCTCAAGCTATCTTTGTATTACTAGAAGAAATTTTTAGGAACTTAAATTTGAAAAATATAACATTAATAGCGTACTTAGATTTCCGTAAGGCATTCGATAGTGTAGACCATCACATTTTATTAAACAGGCTAGATGATATAAAAACATATCCAAATATTATAGAATTGATAAAAGATTACTTAACAGATAGAAAATGCAGGACTAAACTACATAATATTGTTTCTGAAGAAAGGTTAATTAGATGCAGTGTGCCCCAGGGCTCTGTCCTGAGACCACTATTGTTTGTAATCTTCATAAATAATTTAAACCAGCTAATTTCACATGGGAAAATGATATTATATTCAGATGATTGTGTATTACTAGTAAGTGGAAAAAAAACAATTAGAAATAATTAGAAAAATGGAAGAGGATCTAAGAGAAATTAACGATTGGACGATTAGGTATAAACTCAGGATAAACTACATTAAGACAAAAATTATGTGGATAGGGAATCAAAGAGACCTTAACAGGAAACTAGAGGTTACCATGTGTAACAATTGCTTGAATCCTGTGAGAATATATAAGTATCTGGGAGTTAATCTTGACGATGATTAAATTTTAATGAACAAGTAGAAATGGTTGTAAAGAAAATTAATAAAAGATTATTCCGATTAAGGAAGATAAGACATTTGCTTACCTCAGATGCTAAGATTAAAAGCTAAACAGATGATTTTTCCCGTAATTGAGTATTCAGACTTCGTTTATTTTTGTACATCACAACGAAATAGAGACAGCTTGCAGGTAGTTATGAATAAAATATTAAGATGTGCCATGGGTATTCAAAAGGCAGTTGATATGCACATAGAACAACTTCGTGAAAAGTGTTAAGTTAGGGAATTATCTATTAGAAGAGCAACACATTTATTAGTTATGATGAAATGGTGGGCCTCAAGTGAGGACCATATCTTTGAATTGGATGAAAAAAGAACTGGGAGGGCACAGGAAATAAAATTTAGAATACTGAATCCAGAAATAGAAAAATTTAGGCACTCACCTCTGTACTTGGGAGAAATATACTGGAGTAAGTTGAAGCAGGAAACTTGAAAATTGAAGAGGGATATTTATTCAAAAACACGATTAAAATAGAGATTGGAGCTATTATGGAATAACAGACAAGGTCTAAAACCAAATGTCTATTACAAACTGGTCCAAAGACACTTTTTATGTGTGATTAGAAAATATTGTAGAAACTGTTGTTTATAGTCCCTGGGCCAAGACCCCAAATCTTCATTTCCGCTGCCCCCCCCCATGGAAACATTTGTTTTATTGTTTTATCTTGTAGATCCATCCTTCTAGTTAACATTTCCACTTGTTGTCGCTCTGGCAAGTGGTCGGATTACCATGACAACAGCTGTTGAAGAGAGCTCCTGTCAAAATGCCTGAATGCCTATAATTCTGAGTGCTGAAAACCATTACTTGGCTCTGTGTTCTTTTAAGTATTACAATGACTCATTAGATTAAACTTTGGTATTGGACTCCATAGTCTGGTCCTTTGTGAACTCAATACAGCAAACAGAATCAAAATATGTCTTCTCAGTGGCCTACAGCAGCCTTTTCATGCGTGTACTATTAATGTCCCCTTTACACATCTGCAATTTTCCACATAATTGTTTCTTATATAAATTAAAAACTATTTAATCTTTTCATATGCAGTTTTTTGCTATCTGACCATATTGTAGCATCCCTTAGGAACATTTTGAGGTATTTTAAGGGTTTTACGATAGCAGGTTCGAGGTATATTACTGATTTTGCTATCCCTGTCGCCAATGTTGTTTGACATATTTGAGAGTCAGTATTGAAGACATATGGTGTCTATAGGCTATATAACCTTTATATATGCAGTATTTTGCTATGTTGCCATGTTCTGGCATCCCTTAGACACATTTTAATCTATTGTTTAGTGTTCTGTGATCTCAGGATCCAGTCATATAACCAATTTTGCAATCACTACTGCCACTGTCATTTGATATTTTCGACACCTAGTTGCAATGACGTAGTGCCTGAAGGCTATTAAATCTTTCCATATGCAGTTTATTTACTATCTGGCCATATTGCGTCATCCCTTAGGAACCTTTTGGGCTATTTTTAGTATTTTGTGATATCAAGTTCCAGGTATATTACAGGTTTTGCTACCCCTGCGGCAACCCTTGTCTTATATTTTTGACAGCCAGTTCAAAAATGATGTCTAAAAGTTTTTTATATGCAGTTCTCTTGCTATCTTGTCACATTGTGACATCCCTTAGAGACCTTCATATTTCCTGGATTCATGCATGTGAGTTAAGCATCATTTGATGCCAGAGATAATATCTCTGTATCTATGTTATAACCAAAAATGATTATAGGTGAATTGGGTGTTTATAACCTTTGGCATATATACACCCCTGTTCAACCTTGTATCTAAGCCATTGCTGGTTACAAGTATTGTATTTGATGGTCTGAGAAACCATGAGATTAATCAAAGTAACCTCTTGGGTGCTCCCTGCAAGTTGTAATACGTTTCAGCAATCCACCCTCATTTATATCTCTATCATATTCAATATAATAAAACAACGTTCTGCTAAACTATTTAAACACTAAATTTGTGCTATGCCACAAAGTGAAATTTTCTTCACAGGTGTTTTTGTTGTGTGTCCGCACCACATGCACCATGCTGTTTATTTTCAGACTGTTACCTGTGCATTGGCTGGCGGTCCGCACATGTGCTAATTTAAGTCCGCCGTGATCGAAAGAACTTTATCCCACTGCAGCTTCAGTCTAGATTCGGTGGAGGCGCCTAGCATCGTTAGTAACTTATATGTTTACAGTTTGGGACTAATTAGCAAAATATTGACAAAGTTATCTGTTAGATTTTGGAAGATTTATGGTTGACAATCTTTTTAATGCCATTCATTTTAAACCAATGTAAATACGTTTTGGGGGTTCCAGTGAGGGAGAGAGGCTTCAGTTGGAGTTTTCAAGGTCGTTTCCGGTCCCTGTTGACCTGAACAGTAATTCTGGAGTATATGTATATGATAATACTTTGATGATTTGTTTAGAACAATCTCATAAAACCAGAGAACAATGCCCTTATTTGACCATACTTAACTTACATATCACGTCGTCATTTTTGGTGAATACCGCTCTGGCCCTGGAAATGTCTGGATACTTCAGTATTGACAACAGTACGATAACTTGCTAAGTGCCAGGTGGGTGAAGCGTCACCTACATCATGAAGTATATAAACTGACCCCATGCAACACCTTATCTAGAATCACCGGCAAATAGGTTATATTGGAGTGTTATAATGAGGTTTTGAGTGATTTATACACTGGTGTTTAGTCAGCTTGGTTAATCGAACGGGCTTTCCTAATTCAAACGTTAAACTCATTCTGAGGCACATTTGACACACATAGTATTTCATCTAGGAATACCGAATATCAACACTACCTCTATTTCACCATTCATGGTAAATCATATGGATTCATCACAGTAGTCAGCTAAAGTGCATACATCTAGATATGCATATGAATAGGAAGAGACCTGTATAAGTCACAGAGAAATATGATTGCTGTAATAAAACATATTTGAACTGTATTAGCCCCTTCGTTGTTTAATGTGAGGAAGGATCAGAAGGGCGTAAACTTAGTAATATGTAAAGCAATTTTAGATAACCGGTACTGCAGGTACTAAATGATGAAGGAAACTATACATCACAATTCATGAAAAGTTAAATGCCGTTGGTACGATTTGTGAAATCATGTAATACTTGCACTATTCATCTATTGCCTCACTGCAATATTGTATGAATATGTGACCAGCAACTAGAACTGGCCGAAATTTATGACTGTATAGGAGTGAATAGAATAATATTTACAACAGAAATTTGAAAATGGGAGCCTTCTCTACAAAGGCCACTCTAAAAGGGGGCTCGGGGAGAAGTGATAGAGTTTATATGGGCAGTACGTGTCTGTTCAAGCACTCTTTATCAGACTCACTCAAATAACACTCCAGGTACACAGAGTGGGCCGAGAGTGGTTGATGTAGGCGGTTACAACAGTGGATACATAGTGACATTCTTATCTCTACACACTCACCCCCTCCCCTTTTGGAGGGCGGCGATGTTGCTGACGGCCCATAGGGCCATTCACACGGCATATCATCCATAGATGTCCCTGTTACCGACCCCCCGGGTGGAGTGGAGGATATATATAAGAGTGGATACAAATCCCTCTCCTGCCCAGCAACCATCAGGAGGAAGGATCAACGCAGCCCTCGCTGGGATAGTGCCATGAGGCCGCCAAAGGACCAAGTTGAACCGTTGTAACAGTTTCATGAGGGGAATCGTGACTCCATTAAGTGGTGTCTACTCCTTGAAGGTGTCTCTATGAATCAATACCTCTCCAGAGACCTGAACCTCCCACACTGCTAGACTATGAGCTGGTCGTATCTAATATCACTGGGCCATATCTTACACCTGGCAGCAGGGTATGCCCGAAGGTCCAAGTCTGAGATTACCTCATTATAACCAGACATTGTTAGCAGGATTCATATGAGTGTCTCATTTGGCAGGTAGCTCTAGTCGCCGATGTGCAATATGGATTTACAGCGTTATGATTCAAAGGAATGGGCACGTACGTTCAGTGGAGAGCAGGCCAGGGAGGCATCTAATTCCCACAGATAATGACGACATGAATATTCTAAGACCAGTATTCCGGAAATCATCTACGTGGATCTCTGATTCTATCACGTAAGAAATAGTCTTCTGCCTACTTTTGATATTTACATTTATTTCAGAAACTATCGGCGCCTTCTCATAAGCATTTTATATAATTTTTATCAAATGGCCGTATAAATACCTTAGATAAGGAGGGAATTGAACTAGAATGAATAAAGAACTGTTCCAGTTCTAGGCCATGTGTTTTCGGATAGTCAAGAAATATATTGTATTTCGCAACACTGATGCACCTAGATAACTATTGATGGAGGCACGCCATTTATCTAGGACTACAAACCCAACTTGATAGGACTCCTATTTAGCACTCTGTATAAGCTTTCTATATAGCTTAAGAAGATTATTATTGAGGATAATATTAACACTTTATAGAATGGAAGCGATGACAGCGATAATGGCATATCCATGTGCTATAGTGTATTTATCAGCTATCTTGACGCGTTTATCCCTCTTATATGATAACCACCCTTAATCCCGACCTTTACGTGAGAATATGCATAATGCTGACAAAGCTATCCTATAATTTCCATTTGTACTTAACAGAATAGGGAGGAATGACGCCTAATCACATCGGCTTATATCGCAATTCATTAATTATGTTTTTTTAGGTTTTCTAACCACAGTGACCTATCTATATCTTTTCTCAGATCTATGTTTCTACTTTTCACCTTTAAGGGGGTGTTCCACTGGCCGATTTGTTAGCCAGACACTCGCCAATTCTTATCGGCTGCCCTAGAGTTTCTCAAGTCTTTGATAATGGACATTTATTAAACTATTATTATCAGAATTGAATACATTAAAGTATGCGATCTCCCTCTTAAAGGCCCAGGAACAATCGATTGGGTGAGAATTTCTGGAGCCTCTGGTAGATAGGGAAACTTAATATTCCCTAAGCGTTACACTCCAGGATAAATAAAATCCTTATAAAAAAAAAGTCGGCCTGATGGAGCACCCCCTTAAAATTAGTTGCCACCCTTTTATTCCGACTTACTTTCTACATTAGCCATTGTTTGGGTGTTATCTTATCGGCATCAAATAATGCAGTTGCTAATTTACAGAGCATCATTAGTTCAGTGACCCTCAGGCTCATATCTTAGATCATTTAAGTTGATCGTTTAGATTGTTTGGGTTGTACCTTGTCTTGTCAATTTGTTAGGACAGCTTCATGTCCTTAAGATGCAATCCTGTGTTGGCATTTAACATTTTTGTGTGCATGCTATTCAAATTATTTCTAATGAACTGTTCATAAGTAAGAAAGTTTGAATTTAGAAAGACTGAGTACTTGCAAGAGAGGCATGCTTATTTAGAAGAACAGATATGATCTGGACTTGACCATTACTCACATGGAGTTATAATGCAATACTATACAGTACAAGTTTTGTGTAATGCGTCATACACTCAATCGATTACGGTTCGATAGACCAGACAAGACGGAATGGGATAGTGATACATTACAAGATATTACATGGAGCAGTGGGTTTTGATTCCAAGAAATTTTCACAACAGTTTATATAATAAATCAAGATGTTTTGACTTGTGCAATTTGTTCTCCATCTCACAGACCTATCTCTCCATTTGTACCTTCACCTTCACTTTGGTGAGAAATTTCATGAAATCCAATTTGTTCCCTCTGCACAGCCTCTGTCTCTGTATAAATGATTCATCCATCAGTATAATATAGTTGATTAATCTGTCATACATGTAAACTTCTACCTTTCCCAAGATAATATCTTGTTTCGTGACACAGAAGACATTCCCCTCAAAGTTGGCTCCAAACGACGTTTTCATACAACACCAAAAGAGCCTTACATTAGGACATTCAGTAAAAAAGTGCATTATGGTGCATCCTCATCGCAATAATTACATGTGGCAGACTCCACTACTTTGCCAAATATACCCTACAGGTGATTGATCCATTAATAATTCTATATTGCAGGGATTCGAGTTTTGTTTCCCTGGCTAGTTTATACGCTAGGGTATTGACGGTTTGCCAGATATCTGAGCCACTTTTTAAATCATTGAAGGTGTAAACTTATTTCGCACGTCCCTTAGCAATCCTTGATTGCCTGTTGAGTAAAATTTGGTATATATACTCTTTTTTTTTTTATTGTGGAGAATATTTTATTTTCAACTTGTACAGGATATATACACACAAGTATTTTAGCAGCCATAAAGAAACAGATACATTTCTAAATGATATAGGGTTGTCATGCACTGGTAAATTAATCTACCCTGTTTCTACAGATTTTCGAAATACATGTGTCACATCTCACCCATGGAATATTATTTCTTCTCCCCATTTTTTTTAATATTTTTTTATTTTCATACAGGACAAAACATAACAAGACAATATGACAGACACATCAAAACAGTATTTGCAGTTAATTCTGCCTACCCCCCCAAAGGTCCACACTCCTCCCTATTGGATTGTCTCCCACAGTTGAGCTAAATACTTAAATTTATGCATGCGACCTTCCTTCATATATACATATTTCTCTATTTCTAATTTCCTCTTCAATTCCACCATGAAAGCCATAATATCCAAGTCATTTGCATAAAATAATTTCTGCCGATGTGGTATATATACTCTTACTGGACAGATTCATAATATCTCAACGATCATCTTTCTCTTTAATAGTTTAAATTTGCAATGCTTAATGATAAATGAAATATAAACTGGTTTCAGATAAAAGCGATCATAATATCCTTGGACGACACTCTATGTTATGTAATATCCTCGCATTAGCGTGGATATTACTACGCGTTTAGTCCTCGGTGATTACAGCCACTTAATCTGAAACCAGAAGTACATAATGACCTCATTTTTGATGGGACTATTTCTCCGGAATCTCCTACAGGAGATTCTTTGTAATCAGACCCCTGTCAATTATCACATGACGCTCCGGGGGTCATGAATATTAGACAACTATCACTTCGCTCGCTACGGTTCGGCCGTGGTAACTATCTCATGTAGCAAATAGTTGAGGATAGTTAATTCCCCATTTTTTAAGGAATGGGGTGGTTACACACCTGAGACTACCTAGGTAGATTGCAAAGGGCAAGGTGCCTACTTTAGGGTCTAAACGGCAAAGCCTGCCACATGACTTGGCTTTTATAGATTAGATGGTCTTTTAGATTATACAGTTGACATAGGGCTGAATTGCAAATTACATCAAGCTATGATAAATATGATTGGGATAATAATGATAGGATTTCATATTCATGATAACATTCGGAGAATGAAGTGATGAATGATGATGTAGGATTAGATAGTGTTGTTTTAGGATGGAAGGTGGGTAAAATTTGTGTATGTATGAGTTATGGAAGGTATGAAGGAGAAGTGGTGGTAAATTGGTATCCACTCTATTTATGGTTCAGTTCAGGCATTGTCCATGAATTCTCGTACTCAAGCCAAACACGGACCTTACTAAAAATATTCATAGCTCACATAATTGATGATAAAGTCTGCTTTTATGGTGATTATTTTAAAAATACACAAAAAAAAAATAAGAGCATGGCTTCAAGAGTAGGGAATGACGCTCTCTCAACCACAGGTCTAGGTCATATGAAAGATCTTAAGGGAGAGTGAGAAGTTAAACACTTAAAGGTAGTGAGACAAGTTGTCTCAGATTTAACCCAACCAGAGCTAATGTAGTGTAGTGTAGTGTGGCAAGTGTAAAGTGGTGGATAAGGTTGAAAATGAGGATGAAGCTAATTGGTGAATGAAAGGATTGGGGAGGGGGCATTAATGTGTATGTGTGAGTATTGGCTATCCCCAGGAGGGGGAGCCAATGAACCACAATGTCCCAATCCAGGAAAATGATTTATCAATAAACGTCACATCGCTCTTCTGTCTCCTCATCTCAGGGTTCATATAAATGATGCCCTTCATGCATGAGCAACCAACCGTCAAGCATTCAATGATGCTTCGATATACCAATAAACTATAAAGATTAAAAATTCAAATATCTTAAAGCTTTGATAGCATTCAATTGTTTACCCTCCACGGTATCCCTCTATACACAGTTTATTTATTAGTGGAAATTTACAAAGTTCGCCATTCAGAACGTAAAGGTCTCATAAAATGAGGCCATGGGACTACCGATCAATGTTTCCCGGCGAGGAAGTGCTGGGGAATGTTTGCTTTCTGCAATATGTCATGATTTGATGCTACAAATAATAAGAAAGTGCATTTCCATCTAGTCAAGTCTAGAAAAGTCTGATCACATGCTAATACAGGGACTCGTCTGTCTAAGTTAAGTAAGATTTACCTCAGAATTTAGTTGATGATACGTTCCAGATTTACATAAACTGATTTTTACCTCGTTACTTCTGCTACTCCACACATATATCTGTCATTTCCTACTTATTTTGTAAGCTGAGTTTGAAATAAAAATATTGAATTGGCTTGAATAGGGTGTATCGTATTCTGAAACTAATGGTTTAGACATCTTCATTGTAATTCCTAACTATGAGTAGGTCGCTCTCCCAGGCCTGAAAACTATTTTTATTCTGGTTGCATAGGTATCCTAAAGGGGACACCCATTTAATCTACACCCACAAGGGAATTCCAATTAACGCAACGGGAACAGGTATACGTCCATATGTTTACAAATATACAGATACCATTGAGCATATGTCAAACAACAGAAAGCTTGAAACCGACGTGATGCAGACCTGACGCAAATGTACTTGGCAATGCGTCTCATCTACCTTGTATTCTCAATGTTTGTGAGACCAAACCAGCGTAGACTGGACAAGACGTAGTTGTAACTTGTCTGTCACCTGACGTCATTTAGTTAGCGTTGTGTAGCCTCTGCATCCGTCTGCTATGTTCCCGACTCGACAGATTGTATGTGGATATTGATGCCTTTAACTCTCTGGGTTGTTAATAAACAATTTACGTGGGATCACATCTTGCCACGCGCTGTGAGTTTTAATGCTATGTGATTCTCCCTGCACCTCACATACAGTGATGACACAGCGGATTATCAGAGCGAAACTGGACGAGCATACCCATGTCACTAAGAGACTTTAAGGATAAAACGTAGGAAGAAGATGGTGATAAGGAATGCTTTATTTATGAGACAACTGACAGTACTAATTTCTTAAAAAAAAAACCAAATACCAAATAGCAATATGATTAGATCTGATCTTTTTTTAAGTGTTAGTCATAATCTGGGACGAAACTATGGTCCTTCTTTGATCTGTTGCACAAACACAGATAAAACACAAACACAGATAAGGCAACAACAAACTATAAAAGCATAGTATAGGAATATTATGTTTTCAGCACGTTAAAAATGCTTCACAAGACTCTTGGATCTTCAACCACCTCTCATATAAGAAAGATACCACCAAGAGTTTAAAAGGTTGCAAGATTACATACTGCTTATGAAACGGTTTTACGAGGACTTTTTCTTCAAGAGACACAAAACATCTTTCTTTACCTAAGTATGAAGGAGGGAAATTGACATCACTTGGGTCCACCATATCACATAAAGGAACTGTCGATAGTGTATCCATAGATTGGAAGTAATGTATCCTTTCATACTGGTAAATGTTTCCGGGACCTGATGTTCCCAAGCGGAAACACAGTCGGAAAAGTATAGTTTCAAACTGTGTAGTGCACTGCTTCACAAGTTAGAGATTATAAGATGAAACGGTGTTTTATTTTATTCTAGAATTGGCCTCATGATACGACACCCTAGAACTTCCTATAGAGTTGGAATACTATGACATCTTTATTTTCCTGCGTTTAAGAGCGAGATTTCTAGTTCTTTGGGTGACTTTAAAGTGGTTATACTCAAGACCATGCTCAACTGTCATGTATCAATGATTGTACTACATGCACCTACTACTTTACCTGTAAAAATATTTGATAAAATAATAAGAATGGTTAATATTCTGGTAATTTTAGGGAACGTGAAGATCAACCACATAAGGCCTTATTACAAATAAGATTTGAACTGTGTACACTTTGCACTTGTAAAGCCCCACTTCTTGAATCTGTACGAACATTGGTTTCTTTACTACGCCCAAGCTTGCCTCTATACATGCTTATGATATTAAATTGCTTAACCACGAGGTACATACCCCTAAAGTCGAATGAGACTAATTCATCGTTGGAGAGGCACATGTATCTGCGTTGGAAGATCACATGTAATACCAGAAGTATGATTGGAAACTACATTCTTCAGTAAATAAACGAAGCCTTGCTCGAATTTACAAAAAGGGAATAATATTCAATGAACAACATTTGCGATTGGCCACTGGAGCATACTAAAACAGGGTGGTACTCTATTAGACCCTACAGTATAAATAAAAACATTAAAAAAGAAGAACGAAGTATCCAATGAGCTTCAAGGCCTGAACCCACTGAGCTCCTTATACACTACAACAAGCGATCGGACGAACTTCCGACACACTACGACACAGAATTCTTAACATTTCGACATGTTTACAATGCTCGAATTTTTAGAAGGAAACTCAGAAAATGAAAATAGCTTGGTCCATAGTCAAACGAGGTGGAGTCCGGACCAAGTTATTGTCATAGAGAGGGTTTCGGATTATATCTCACCCCATATAACATCATTTAATAGTGTTAATGAAATAAATCCCCCAATTAGCCATTGATTATCGGGTACACTACCTTCAAGGCCCTGGATTATTAGTTCCTAACGTCAAGCCCAGAGAGAAAAATACCGGAGTGAAATAAAGTGTCGTACTCAGTCACACTATGACATAGAATTCTTTAACCTCCGACACCACCACAATGCATGACTTTTGATTTGTAGCAATTTCGTAGCCATATCGAAGTGTGTTGGAAGCAGTGGGTGCCTGGCTTTAATAGCTGTAAATTACCCTTGCTTGGTTGACCAGTCATACACAGATATATACAGATATCAAACGTATTTTTGTATAACTGCAGGCATCCTGTCCGGTCTGGTAAATGACACCCGCTTCTCCTGCCCGCTCCAGGGCAGCGCTTCTCGTCGCCGCTAGTGGGCTGCGCTTATCCTGGGCTTGGTAGACTATCATGATCAGCTACACCTGAGGACTGCTGCATCCGCTCTCACACCCCTCCCCTTCTCTCCACTAAGGGTACTTGTCCTGATGCGGTCGGGCGGCGCGGAGCCGGTGAGGGTACATCCGGCGACTGTAGTGCCCCCGTCCACCGCCGCCAGTGTCACGGTCGGTGATATGGCGATGATGACAAACCCACAGAAGGCCCTGAACTGGGCCATGACGAACGCAGACGTGGACGCCATGTTGCATATCCTGTCATCGTCGGCCGCCGTGGATGTAGACGAGAGGGACCGTGCATGCGGTATGCAGACGACACTGATGAGACTGTGCCATCTACCGGTCAGCCAGGATGACCGCAGCACCATCCTGCGGCAGATCCTCATCAGGGACCCGGATGTCAATATCAAGGATACTTCCGGTCGCACAGCGTTGGCGCATGCGTGTATCGCCGAGAAGGCGGACATTGTAGAGTGCCTGGCGGAAGTACCGCAGTGCGACCCGTCACTTCGAGACAACGACGGAAACACACCGCTGATGCACGCTGTGCGCACGCGCAAAGTCTCATTTGTACAAACGCTGCTAGGGTGCTTCTACGACAGGCTGGATATCAATGCTAAGAATAACAAAGGTGTGTTGTGGAACATGCTGCAGGTTTTTTAGTATTAAGGTGCGCTGTACATACACATGATTTGTCCAAAATGAATTATATTAATTCGTTTTCTCATATTTGCGCTATATTTTAGACAATCGTAAATGCAAAATGTTAGCAGTAAGAAATGTCATGTTGCATCTGTGTTTTTCATGATATCTTCATATAATATTGTAGTGGACGCTGGGCCCTAATGGTCAACTTTCAATAGATATGTAGGTAATACATCTGAATTATTGGTGACCACTAATCTACATCTCATTTGTTCCACAGGTACGACAGCGTTATCAGAGGCGGAGAGCCGACAGGACCTTGACATTTACCGGGCTTTGGTGTCCGAGGGCGGCGCTGTTCCTTTCCCATCCAACCCGCCACCTGCATCGGCCATAAACACCCCGCGGTCGTCGGTGTCCGACCTGCGTTTTGTGTCCTCTCCCCACCTTTCCAGGGCAAGCTCCACTCCACGGCGGCGCCTGGAGGCCTTGCCACCAACAGTGCTGCCGTACCGACCGCGGGTACCAATGCCAGAAGACATATTGTCACCGAGAGGGGTACGTACGGCTGGGGGCAGTCGTGGTGACCCAGGGTCGTCACTGCTCGGGGATAATCTCTCAGATACCAGTTCTACAGTATTACTGTCTTTACCTGAGGACAGCCGCTCTCCAACTATGCCCAGGAAGAATGCAAGGAAGAAGGAGAGTGCAAGTGAGTTTGGTGGGGCATCTTCCTCTAGGGGACACCAGGGGAAAACAAGACGCATGGTTGCCAAGCAGCACACCCTACCAGACATCGTGAACTCACAGGCCCCCCAGCTGACTGTCAATGGTTTCCAGAATGTGGAGGATGCACCAGATAAGGGTTCAAAGACCCAACCAGACCATGTATCTGTTGAGTCATCTCGGCAGTCGTCACCTATGTCACTACCAAAGCTCCCTGAAGAGATTGTCGAGAAGAACCCAAAGCCAGAGATGGAGAAACCACCGAGAAGACGACGGAAGAACAGTGCCTCTCTACCCAATTTAACCAACGCAGCACCATCATTCCTTGTGTCACCCCACCGGAACCACAGCAACTCCAGCGACAATATCGCCGGCGCGGCAGCGTCTGCGGCAGTCGAAAACCGAGCCTTGGACTGGGAGCGAGGCGTCCGCTCTTCCTACCGGAAAGACAACCAGGACTTCAAACTGCCGCAGTTGAACGTTACTCTGAATGGAGGGCTGACGGCAGGGGATTGGTGCGGGAGGTGTGGCCACTCCAAGACGTTGTGCGGTTGCGGGGGTGAACCAGAGGCCCGGATTGAGAGCAGCAGACTTAGCTCTAAGGGCAAAACACGCAGCTCAGGCAATGGCTTGGAGCGCATGTTGTATCTGAGTGGAGACAGGCTAACGGTACGTGCGTCCAGGACATTTACCTCGGGGGACTAGCATCTGCATTGAATCTTCATCCAAACCTTATGATATACAACTCTGAAAGAGGTGTTCTATATTGTGAATATTGGAAGCGCATGACTAGTTCAACGAACCGCTACGTATAGTCATAAACGTGACCAGAGAAAACGGTGATATAGTTATTGTGCGTATAGATTCCAAAGTGATGATGCCAATAAATTAGTAGGTACAAGTGACCCAAAAATCTTAAAGACCAAGATCCCCAAACGTTCGAGAGATTATCTGAAAATTTATGTAACAATAATTCATTCGGTATCCTTGTCTAGTCAAGTATGGGTATTTTTGTGCAGGTATCTTGGAAAGTATTGAACTAACATTAGAAATGTTGGTAACTTTGATGATCTTTTGCTACTGGGTGTGCTTATATAATTGATGAATTCCAACAACAATTGAAGAAATCCGTCCATTTTTGTATTTACTATTGATCTATTATAGAAGACCCTTTTGTCACATTATATAGGACACTTTGCTGCAGATAACCCTATAAAAGGGTTAATATGTATTTTGGACCTTCTGGATCTTATTTCACATCATATGGGCGAACCTACCAGGCCTCTTATGTACACCGACGCGCCTTACTACGCGCTCTACGACGCACAATTGCATTGACTCGAATTGGGCGTCAGGGTGCATGGGGAGGTCTGACTTTGTACGTCGGCGTTGGTGGTTTCCGATCCTTATCCTAGGAAAACTCCTCTGGATTGGATCGTTCTCCCGCGCAAGTCGTAACAAATTGTCTTAACTGTGACTCTTTGTAAAAATGTTCAAATCTGTATTGATGAATTTGCTCTTTAAAGCGATTCTAGTTGACGCATCTCTTTAGTGTATACGAGAGGTCGCAATCTCTCTCATTTGAACCAACCTTTTGTGCTTTATTCGAAGAATCTATAATTGTTCAATCCTTGACTACAGGTTTTCACTTTCGCAACCTAGAGATTTAAATTGTAGTGGTTCCCATACCAATACCGATGTTTCGTCAAGTTACTGTGATCTAGGTGACCCTTGGGTCGGGAATTTTCTGTTCCGCATCTTTCTTTATATCTGTATTTCATGTCATCATTTCAGAGTTACTAATGTTTGGGCGATTTACTTCCTATACAGTGAATTGATCAATATATATATATATATAATGAAAAAATGCTGGCCCTGATCTACATCAGGATGTTATTTATTATTGTCTAGATAATCATAAGGGTAGAAGTTCGTCTTTTGATACCCCACGCAATGGAATCATTGTCAAGGGACACAAGGAAATATTGTATAACACTAAGCGTACAAACTGTAAATAATACAATCATAGCATTTAACATACCAACGGAGCATCATGCGAAAGAGTTCATTTTTGAATGGGACTCAGTGGTCAATGCACCAGTTCAAGTGGAACGTACGTAAATTATATAATTACTATTCTTTTTTATATATTCGGCACCTTATGAGATATCAACCCGCCAATTATAGACTATTGAAACGTATGGTTATTCGAAGATATAAACTGGTTGATACTTACCCTGCAGTTATAGAATTTCTAAGCCCGAATGTATTTATGAATATAAACAATGGATATTTAGCCTACAATTATATCTCTAGAAACACAACCATTTCCAAAAGTAGAAGCTGCTGGAAACTTAACCTGCAGTTATAGAATTTCTAAAACTGAGGGTAATATTAAGAAAAAATATATTATCAATGGATAAGCATTCCATGAATTGGCTAAGCTTTCTGTATAAAGTTCAATTGGTTGTTTGATTGTTCGTTCTGAGAAATCTGTATCCTAGTTGCTTGTATAGTTGTTTTTTAATATTAATGAGCGATCGTGGAATTTCACTGTCCGTCCTGCAGAAAACACCTTTACCATATCTGTGATAAAACAATATTTCACAAATTTCAAAACTATAATTACCATAGCGTATAATCATTATAACCATATGTTTTGACGTTTTGATGTAGAGGTTACGCACTGAGTACACCTAAGTCAGATCCGTCCATTTTCTGTTCGTTTTCTGTGTGGCTACAGAAATAAAGATCGTAATGTTTTGACAACTGGCATCAAAGAAATGATTAATATATCTATTTCTACTCAGACATGAGAGACAAAATTGTTTTGCATCTCAAATAAATATCAACTATAACGGTGAGGTCTAAATTTCCTGAGTCCATCTCATGATAAAAATCAAACCGTAACTGACTTTTAATATCAGCGGTGAGAGCTACAATGAAATCATCCCTATACCTTGGGTGTGAGAGTGAGTGGCGGACTATTGTGAAGACCATTGACACAGCTATGCTTGATCATATATCTTCTGCGGAAAGTCTCTCTAGGGTGTCCACCGATTGAACCTAATACTAAGTAGACCCGATAAGGAACTTTGATCTTTGAATTTGATCTGGAACAACAAAATACCATCGGTTACCATAGTGAAATACTGAAGTCAAGTGGCATTGTGGCAATGCCTACAGTGGCCGGGATGGTGATTCAGGGGAATTGGGTTTTGCAGGGAAACGGTTATTCTACTACCTTGTTAGATACAGAGCTGTTACTCAGTAAATGCAAATGAATATTGGAAGATATCCATGAACATTTGTCCTGTGCTAATGTGTTTTATGCAGTCCTTTTATATTAAGTAGCAAAAAATAATAAAATTTGTAATGACAGGTGATCTTTTCGATCCTCTATACATATTCATAAATAACCAATGGGAACTAAGGGAATCATTGTCTAAACTTTGCAGTGCAGCAGCCTATGGCACGCTCTTGTGGACATCAGAAAAATTGTTTCCAGTGATTAGAGGCAGAGCACTGTCTCTTCACTTTAAGCTGAGGCGAAGGGAAAAGCAAGCATTGGGCATGATTGAAAGTCGTGATTAGCTTAAATCAAATTAAAGGCATTAAAGATTTGTTTTACCTATTGGGTTAGGTCACATTGGGCAAAACATTTGAGTCACAAGGAACACATTTGATTAGATAATTGTAAATATTCAAAAATCACCAAGTGCGACCTCTGTGAATTGAAGGATATGCTTGTAACTAAAGCGCCATAATGTTTACTAGTGGATGAATCAAATACTAAAAGAACATTGCAAGAATCTAAATAGATCTGCAACCAACCCCTGTCTGTACTGAGCTACAACATAGGGGTTGGTTGGCTTAAATCATATGCGGTATCTGCTGTGTGCACCTCAACTAGATACTTTTCTTCTATTCAAGTTCTGAAAGCAGATCTCCCCACAAGAAAACATTGCTAGCCTAACAGATTGATAATGAAAACTACCTTTATGTTCATTTCCTTTTTTTTAGATATACAAGAAAGGAAATTAGCAAATGTTAAATTGGGTTCGAGAGTACAAATTGACTCATTCTCCAAGCAGTACAGACAATCTGGGTGGGGAGTAACAGACAATTACAGCTACTGGTTCAAGTTGGCCACGGATTCAACCCGACCAGAGCTAGCGTAGTGTAGCTCTGGCGGCCAGAATAACTGGCGTATGGGGCAGAGTTTGCCTCAAACAGACAGGTTGGTGCAGAGATATAAGTGGGGGCAGAAAGCAAAGCACAGGATCTATGCTAGGAGAGTGTCCCACTATCTGTAAGTGTTTGTCACTCTCCCTGCAGATCTGTCATATGGCCTACACAATTGGTTGTCCATATTATTTGAGGATAATTGGAAATTATCTATAATTGAGCTTGGAGAAATTTACCACGCCCCCCTCATGGCTTGTATCAACCTTTCTAGATCGGCGATTCTCCAGACGCAAGAGGGCGCCCCGGCACCTTCATCGCCGCACTACAAGAGGGCGCTTCAGCAGATTCGTGGACGCTCACTTAAAAAAAGTTACCCACCCAACCCACACCGATAAACATTTTCCCCTACTTCGTAGGGCTTTCTTATTATGCCCTTCGGCATTATTCATACTGTCAGACCCTTGTGTCCATGAGATAAATTTTGATAAACAAATTTCCCTCCAATTTGTCCTCGAAGGTTTTAATTAGATAATTGGATGGATAGTGTGTCATTTCCTACTCTTGAAGCCGTTTTTCGCTACTATTATTTCGTTTTATGTGCATTTTGAATAAAATTACAATAAAGGAAGACTTTATTGTCAAGTATGTGAGCTAAGAATATTTCTTAGTAAGTATATCGGCTCCGAGAACCTACATAGATCAAAATTGCTTGGCACGAGAGTGAGAATTCATGGACAAGTCATGGACTGAACCATACCAACCTTTTAGTTGGAACAGAGTGGAAACAGAGGTGGCGGCCGGTCTATTCTCTCCATTGCTTTTACTCAATGGATATACTCAATTTTTTACCTACCCGCCCCACTCAAAGGCTTTTTCTCGTTACTTCCTACGGGTCTATCGAACACGCATGGTTGCGGCCATTCTGAGCGACCGGAGTAGAAAGCCAACCTTAAAAATGAAGAGCGGTTCATTATATATCATCATACCGAGAAAGAGCCAAGAACAATTACAATGTTTATGGCACCCCTCTCGTAAGATCTCGCACTCTCTAAGTCGTAATCTGTACAAGGTTCCCACTGTGCTCTATGGGAGAAGAGTTCTTAACGAACTAGGCTTAGAGCCTTGAGAATCCACAGTATTCCCGTTAGGTGGCATCATTGAGATTATAGGAATCTTTGGTTGCATTGATGTACGTCTTTAGCACGGGAGGCAGGCCAGTGGATTCTCAAGGCTATAAGCCTAGTTTGTTAAGAATTCTGAGAGTACAGAATATGACTTAGAGAGTGTGAGAACTTATGAGTGGGGTGCACCCGGAAGTTACCTTCACGTTGGGGAACAGTCACCGTATTGGAGAATCTAGCTTTGCCATTTTCACACAAGGGGGCAATACCGTCTGCCTACCGTAAGGCAGCTGCAGCTTTACACCTCAAATCAAGTACTCTTGTTCTATATAGTCTCTAAAGTTAGAAATACTTGATAAGAAATATTCAAAGCACACAATTTGATAATGAAACCTAGGTTTATGTTCCTTTGTATTTTACACAAAAGAGGAAATGGGGAAATGGGAAATTGGCTTCGAGGTTATGAAATAACACACTCTCCAAGCAGTAGAAAAGATCGGGTAAGAGAGTAACAATCAGTTCCCACTACTGGGTCAAGGTGGCCACGGATGCAACCTGACCAGAGCTAACATTGTGTAGCTCTGGCGGCCAGCGTAACTTTGCCGGGATATGGCACTATATTCCTAGGCTGGTTCCCTCTCCATATAAATCATAGGACAGGTAGAGGAATATATTCTTCGCGACCTTGAGCTATGCAAATCATGCCTCTCCTCTCACGACCCCCATCAACCTATTTACATCGGTTCAAAATTAATAGCAAAACAAAATATAGACCTTTCACAATATAATAGATAACCTTATAGAATATTCATTAAAAACTGACAAGTAGGGCTAGACTTAGGCCTGGCGTCCACCTACTACGATAGAAATTTAGATCTACCGATATGGCACCGATACAAAAAGAAAATATCGGAGACATATCGGGAAGTTGCAAAATCGTAGACATATGTCTAGACATGCCAATCCACCATGCATTGTATGGGTTTTTTTATCGGTGTCTAATCGCAGAAACATGGTCAACTGCCCCGATATTAGGTGACCTTCCGACGCGATTTAGTTTTTTTGTTTTCCTATAAATAAAAATGAGACACTGAAAGAGAAATGTAATGATCTTGACAAATATTTTATTAACATCGGAGCGGACACCGCAGACCAACAACAAATAACAAGACCACTAAAAGAAATTGATATAGAAGACTATGAAGAATTGGAAGCTACCCTAGAAGAAACAAATGTGGAAGAAGTGGAAAAAATTTTAAATGGCCTGGACAATAACAAGAGTACTGGTATGGTTAAAGTAAATAGTCATGTGTTAAAAAGAATATTACTACAAAATCCAGATATAATTGTTGTATTGATAAATGACTGCTTCAAGAACAACGTATTCCCAGATGTATTAAAACGAGGAACAATAACCCCAATTCCTAAAGAAGGGGACCTAACGAAGTTCACCAACTGGCGACCCTTCACAGTATTAAATTTAATGTCAAAAGTTTTTGAAAAAGTTATTCACAAGCTGCTACTGGAAACTATAACTAAATTTAACCTAGTATCGGACAAACAATTTGGATTCTTACCTGGAAGGTAGACGGCACAGGCAATCTTTTCGGTTGTAACAGCAATAACAACTGCCTTGGATAGAAAGAAAGTAGTATCAATTGCCTTTTTGGATTTTCGAAAGGCTTTCGATTCAGTAAATCACAGTACACTAATAAAGAAACTAACTAACTACCAACTTGATAAAAATACAGTCCAAGTAATCCAGAGCTATTTAAATAACCTCGAAGTGAATCTTAAATTAGGGCAAGTTACCTCAGATTATATGCATACGAAATGTGGTGTCCCTCAAGGGTTGATACTTGGCCCTCTGTTGTTCTTGTTATTTATTAACGATATTGTTGACATTCCCTTTAGTTCATTGCCAATTCTATACGCAGATGACATTGCTCTTCTTACTGTTGGAGATACCCAAGAACAGGCTACTTTATTACAACAAAACAGCTTAGAATTGGTCTATCAGTGGACTACTAAGAACCAAATTCGTTTGAACTATGGAAAAACAAAGATCATGTGGTTCGGTAACATGCGAGGAATAAATAAGCACAAGGATATTGTAATAGGAGAAAATGTCATCAAAGCTGTGAGTAAGTATAGGTATCTGGGTATACTGATTGACAATTGCCTGACCTTTAATGAACACTTCAAAAAAATAATAAAAGACTTCAACCTTAAATTTTTTTAATTTAAAAAGATAAGATATCTACTCAATACCGGGTCAAGTGTAAAAGTAGTGAAACATATGTTACTACCCGTTATTGAATATGCTGACCATATACAAACACTAATGACTAAAGATAAGAAACAAAAACTACAGACCCTAGTCAATAAAGCACTAGGCACTGCAATAGGGAGGAAAACAAAGGATATTAGTAACTTCGATCTGTACTCGATCTGCAAAACTAGGCCACTTAACATAAGGCGTGTAAATCATTTATTAAATTTAATAAAATGGTGGACCGATGACGATGAGCATGTATACGACTACAAAGTGAAGAGAACTCGAAGTGAAGAGAAGATCAAGATTAAACTTCAAAAACCAAGAACTGAAAGATTAAAAAATTCCCCTCTGTACATCGGAAGCAAGTACTGGGATCGCCTTCCCGCCCAACAACAAATGAAGCCCTACGGAGATGCCTTTAAGTCGAACTTAAAAGAAGTAATGATGTCTATAGATATACTTGATGAACAATCTTAAAACAAGTTCATAAGAACATATTTTCCGCGGTAAAACTAAATCTGGATGTATGGTCCTGTGACGTCATGTATCGTCAGTAATTGTGTCCTGTTATGTCCGTATTGTGTGTACATGTGACTCCAAAGTGGAAGAACACCCCTGGATGGTGAACTTTGTATGTCGTAAAAGTTTTCATTGAATAAAAAAAAATATCGTAGTAGGTGGACGCCGGGCCTATAAGTACGATAAATTTTCACCAGAGGTCCTTCAAGAGGTAAGTGTCTAGCACTCTCCCTGCAAATCGTTCATACCACATGGAGATTTTATCATCTCGTACTCTTGAAGCCGTTTCTCCATTAGGGTTTTATTTTGTATGGATTTTAAAATAAAATTACCATCAAGTTAGACTTAATTATCATTTTTATGAACTATGGACATTACCTTGTAAATATTTCGGCTCCCAGAACCCAATTGCTTCTTCCGAGATTGATGTTCAAGGATAAGGCCTCGAGACAACCACACCAACCTTTTAATAGGAATAGAGTGGAGACAGTGGGTCCAATCTAAAACTAATCTAGCTCCAGTGTTTGTTCGTTAGAAGGCACCAGGGGGCGTTTAACTATCAACCCAAACAATACTTGAATGTCCAAAGAGAGGTCCTAGGAGGGTTTGGGTTTAATAATTCGATTTATCATGGGAAAGGATAGTTGTGGCTGACGATCCACGAGGTTTCGTCCATTTTGCTTTAATAGTGTATAGTAGGAGAATGGTACCTCTTGAAAAGCGAGAACCAAGGGAGCCTATGTGACTCTCAAGCAGACGACCAGAGTACTCATATATCAGTGGTATAGGACTGTGAAAGCATTCCCGCCCTTAGGGAATGGTCTCTTTCGCCTGAGGTTTCGCTGTGTCCGCTTGGTTTGGGCTAGACAATAGACAATCAAGGAGTAACTTGAGATAATTAAAAAAGTAAAATGAGAAATACAATTCGACATCATTATATGGGGCACAGAGTGTTTGCTAGTTCAGTCATCAGTAGCCAGGATATTGGATTGGTTCAAGAGCGAACCGGGAAGATGGCGACGACAACTGCTGTTATCGATGGAACAGCACCTGTCACCCGGTGTTTACTTTGGCGTCGGGGGAAAGATACTTGTTGCCGGTTCAGACATGACTATTAAACCACATCTAATTCTATACAGTGCTAGAGAACAGATTTCCTGTTATGAAATAACAAATCGAAGGCCTTTATCGTCGGCAATTGATTCCATATATAAAGGAACTACAACACCTTTGTAAGGTTATTCATCAGACAGAATTTTGCCTAGTACAGTTACTTCTGATCTGAGAAAACAATTCTCACACGCCGTTTAAATTACACGTGCACATGCATTTTACATATTGCCTCCCACTGTGCCATCACCACCATTCAGTATGAAATGCCCCTGGGCGCGTCACGTTGTCTACATAAACCGTAGAGGACACAACTCACGAAAGGAATTAGTATGTGATGATAATATAACAACAGCATGGATTATGTCGCATTAATAAAATCATTCATGGTTTAATGAAGAATGATTACAAACAAATCTATTCAAGATTATGGTTAATATACTTCATTTATCAGTTAGCTTAAGAGTATTTGATGCAGTCTTTGAAATAGTGATGTATATTACCAAATTCTGAAGTGCCAAAAATTAATCATAACGTTAGTGAGACAAAAACAGCAAATACTGACCTTTTTTGCAGTTAAGGCTGAAGAGATAATTTATTAAATCAACATGGACCAATAATACCTCAAAGTATAATGCGGTCAACATTAGGCCCGGCGTCCACCAACGAGGCCTATTCCACCAAGGAAGCACAAGCCCAGGCCGGGCCCCTTGTGGTCGCCTATTGGCGATAGGCGGCAATAGCCGGCCCAAACCTCCCGCCGGTGGCGATAATCTGCTTGGTGGAACAGCTCATGAGAGCTCACAGGCCCCTGCCGGCCGGCCCCTGCCGGCCACCGTGCCTCCAAAACCCCATAGCCGGCCAGAATCGGCTGACCTGTTGGTGGCCGCTGGCCGCCGGCCGGGGACAATACTCGGTGCAACAGCCAATTTTGGAAGTGTTCCACCAAAATATAGTGATAACCACAGAGAAGGCCGGCAGGCCGGCCGGGCATTGTGATCACGACCTCCCCCGCAAAGCCCTGCTGGAGGAAAACTGTTTGATTTGAATTTAAGCCCCCGGCAGGCCGGCGGGCACGCCAAGAGCGTGAGGCGGAGAGCTGTTCCCCGAGTTTGCGTTGACCCCTTGCCCGCGTGTACTCCTACACACACCGTCAACATGGAGCAGGCTATCCCGCGGACGATACAGAGACCGAAATATCGGACAGTTGCGGCAGTTTGGGCAAAATATAAGCACCAGAGTCAAATATACACATTCATAACATCAATCCTTATCTTTATTTACCTTCATTGTTCGATTTAACCTGTAATTCCGCGGTTATTTGACGTTTTCTGACCGTTCCCGTACAAATCCCGACACGCTGACACACTGCTCCGCTCGATACGCGACTTTCGCGGGTTCAGAGCGGCGTAGTGTATTGCCGCACGCTGCGCCGCCTATCGGATCGATAGAGAACTGGGGTATTGCGTGTTAGTGCCGCCAACGTCCACCAGATGGCAATAGCGAACCCGCTGCAAGTGTATCGCCGCGCCGGATCCGGCCGGCTCTATGGATGCTCGCCGGGCGCCTTGTGTACGCCTGTTGGTCGCCTCATGGGGCTTTGGTGGAACAGCTCCTAGAATTTAGGGGTTTAGGGGCGGCCGGGTGGCCGGCCCCGGCGGCAAATGCCGGCTGGAAGGCAAAAACCCGCCTGTTGAGGGCCTGCTGAGGGCCTTTTTGGTGGAATAGGCCTATACTACGATAGAATCGTAGACCTACCGATATGGCACCGATACAAAATGTCAAAATCGGTGCCATATCGGAAAGGTGCAAAATCGTAGACATATGTCTACACATGCCAATTCACCACGCATTGTATGGGGTTTTTATCGGTGTCTAATCGCAGAAAGGTGGTCAACTGCCCCGATATCAGGTAACCTTCCGACGCGATTTTTATTTTTTATCGGGAGGTGCATCGTAGACCATATCGGTGCCATATCGTAGTAGGTGGACGCTGGGCCTAAGGTTTAAGATGCTTATCTCCAGATACATTTATACCACAAAATAAAATCACCCGAGTTATTATCTAATCGCAATTTTGCAGAGACCTTATATTGACAAATATACCCATTCAACGTGTCGTGGTGTGAATCACAACAATCTATGATGCAGCTCACAGCGATTCAGCGAATTGTCGATGGATTGGGTAGATTTGACCGAATATTTAACAAAATACCCCATCACATCTCCTTGGTTCAAAACATCTATTCAAAAGCGTTGTAATTATACGAGAGAGATCCAGTTCTCACATTCCGAGACTGAATAGGCGGCCATACGTACGCATATGGACCAGTTAAATTAACGGCGATTCATACCCCCCACCATCCCTGTCGGCCAGGAGTCGCGGTGGGTTGATAAATATTCGTACCTGACTCCTCCCGTGGCCGATATAAAATCCCCCCGGGACTGGTGTACGCGAGCCAGGCCCCAAAAACCACACAACAAACACTTTAGTGCGGTGGATCCCTCTCCGTCACGAGGCCCTCACACTTTACCTACAGACGAGAAGGTGATCACACACTGAGGTGGGATTTCCCTGCGCATACGTCAACAGACGGCTGAGGTGGGAGCGGCGCGACTTTATAAAGTCAACGTTAGATGTAACACGAGAGATATATGTGTGCCCGTCATTCATGCTGTCTCCATGCGTCAAACTTAACGTCCTTCACATGAGAACTTAACAGGTGAGTTCTACCTAAATATTATCTGAATCAATGGGAAGAAATTACTATATTGAGAGTTCTGTATTAGGTTAAATTTATTGGACTCGTGTTGTATAAAGTATATATACTAAGGTAGTGGATGGCTGAATATATCCAGATATATGTACCAGAGGAATTCATGTTCTCCATGAATCAGGTTTAGTCTGAATAGGTTACAGACTACGATTGTGTAATTCTCTGATCTTCTGAATGTTGTAAGTGGAACTTGACTGTTATTGGTTATTGTCGAGTTATTGTGTTATTATGGTAGCAATCATTCCCTATAACCGTTCTCATTCCTGTATATAAGAGTCGGTTCATTTTCATTCCTGTTTTGCTTTTAGAACAACTAATAAGGAAGGAGCAATGATCTGCGCTAGCGATTATCAAAATTATTTTGTTTGATGAGTTTTGACTGAGGTATGTTCGGACCTTCAGAATTAACTAAAGATTAACATCACTTTTTTGGATATAAGTAGTAGTATGCTTATCAATTCAGGTTTTAAATACACACACAGGTAGATGTCATTCTGTTACAGAATCATATTGTTTTGTTGTTTATTTTCAATGGTGTTTACAAAATTCTTAGAAGTTTCGTCTTGGTACCATGTTACTATATCTTATCTAAAATGATATAGTCAAATACCAGTCGATGAACTGTTTTCCAGTTAGTAACCTTGTTTAGATCTAGTTCTAGATTAGTTGGCAGTACTGCATTACATTTAGCAGGTCATTAATATACATGAGAAACAGTAATGGCCCAAGAATTCAACCCTGAGGCATTCCAAAGTCAGAGGGTAGAAAGCTGACTCAGTACCAACATATGAGGTTTGATAAGCACGATTTGTTAGATAGCGTTTGAACCTTTCAACTAACCTTGGGCCTAGGCTAGCTTTACTTAATTTGTATGATATACATTTTGTGCTCGAGAAAGTCAAACCTTTTTTTCACGTTACCATACGTGACAATAGCTGAATGAATATTCCAAAGTGCTCCAAACGAGATGGCGAACAGGGACTCGGGCCAAACACAAAAAATTAAAAATATGTATCTGTTTATCACCCATTGAGTATGAATTACCATACTCACAAGCCTGTTGAGAATGAGTTCCTAAGGTTAAGCCTATGGCTAAGATAAACTGTAGGCCCATATAATTGGAACATTTTCTGGTCACCATGGATGAGGAGCGTTAGAATAGATTCAATACTAATTTGTAATTAATGCAAAATAGAAGTTTGAGAACCTAACAAGAAGGTACAATACTATACGAACGCCTCTCAGACTTGCGTGTTAATTTATCTGTCACAGGAGATATATGCTAGAAACATCTACTAGGAATCATTTGTAAACTATACAAAAATTAAGAACCGTGAAGTAAGTACCTTCCGTACTAGATCTGATAGAACTCTGAAGCTGAGACTGGGAAGACCTATAAATGATGATTATGTGCGTAGGCTTATATGGCATGGAAATGGCATCGCTTAATTCATTCAACTCTTGTTATCTCATTTCGTTGAAGGATTGTATTTTACCATTCATTGATGCCCCTGATCTATATTTTCTTGATAAATGTAATGAGGTTATAATAGGTTTTTTGATTGAACAATGTTGAAGATTCATTTGCTGACTTGTTTTTACCATAATACAAAGTGGCCGCAACAAACCTATTCTAGACCGAAATATATAAAGCCTCCATCCCTTGCTTTATCATTGGGTTGAAAGATTAAAGAATCCTGGTCCTACCGCCTCTCCTCCCCTTGGCCCACATTGATCTACAGCATTATAGGTTCTCAAGATTCGTGTTATGTATGTAGTCCAGTGAATGTCATAGAGTCAAATATAGAAAAGCAATATTTCTTAATAAAAGGCGGGAGTTAGAGGTGGGTGGGGATGTTGAAAATGGTTGATGAGAGACGTTCCGGAACTGTCACATATAACAACACTGCCTCTTCGTGATGTGGATAGGAAAGATATTTCTGCCTATGATGTAGTGTACTGACATCACCGATGCACTCCTACATCTACATGTTCCAAGAAAAAAGCAAAGTATAGCATCACCACGGAATGAGGATTTTCCTCACGGCGAGGGCGTTGTAACCAGCTACACATTTTTTAAGTTTAGATAAACACATATATAGGTTTGTGTGTTCAAGATCTAGGCTACACTGAGTATGTACACAAGGTAAATCCGTGCAGTCCAAATAAAAATCTTCGCCTGGACATAGTCTATTTGTAAACAAAGTAAAAAACTGGCATAACTATCGCCGTAAGCTAAATATATATATATATATATATAGGTCAAGGTACACAGGATAGTAGGTAAATTCCTAAACCAAGTAAATATGGTTATGGCATAAGATTTGTAGACCTACCAATGGCTATGCTATCTACACTTGAAGGGTTACCCATATAGGAGTCTAAATGATTTAAGAGTTCAGAGTAACCCATGAACATGTTGCGATGTACTGACACTGGCATTGAGAAGTTGTGATCCCTAGGTGCTGGTAGTAGATGCAATTCGGACGATGATAATCTTTAAAATGCACATGCATGTAAAAAAAAAAGATGCTGATTCCTAAAAATCATCTCATATTCTAATGAATGTAATACATTCCGTATCATGTACAGGCATATATTCTATTACATGTATACATGTATAAACAAATATAAACCTATACAGGTCGAATGTGAACATTACATCCGGTAAGATGATGGTAGTTATTTGGACGTCGACAGCAGGGGGATCTTTATTTTCTTGACAAACGAGAATAGGATGACCGAGGAGAGGTCGTACGAGGGTTTGGGTTTGATTTTTCAAATCACCGTGGGGAAGGACAGTTGTAGCTGACAATTCCCGAGGTCCATTTAAGTTATTTTTATTTATTGTTGGGCCGGGATACCTTATCCCTAGTCTCCTATACCTATCCTGGCGGGCAACACTCCTAGGGGTATCGTGGGTGATTCATAATAACAAATAAATGCTTGTTTATTCAATTAGACTAGTAGCGGAAATGTGTTTGTTCTGACTGGAATACAAACTTGTATTGTTAGAAATCTGAAATGTTTAGTCAGATTCATATATATTCTAAAATTATTAGTTTATAGAAGTACCACTATGTGGCACCACTTGCAGCCTTTAGAAATCCTCGTTCAAGTCTCCTCCATAGTGTCTTTCATGCCTATTTTGTTCCTTGGGACCCCTCAAACGAGAGTATGAACAAGAATTTCTCTCCCTATCTACGATAGGGGTAATAAAACGCGATTGACGAACTCTCGCCCAATAGGTCGTCCATGGAAGTCTCCTTCATTGGGAATGTCTTCCTCAATGAGCGTTTAAAATAAAACGGGCCCCAGAGACAGCGGTATGGGAAGACATACAGCGGATAATATAACATTGCTAGTTCTGTGTTTATGAATTACCTCAACTACAACAATGACTTTAGGACAAATTACATTATTCAAGCCGCTTCCATAGCAAAATATTTTTAGATGTAATGATAGACTGACAGAAATGTGCTCCTGCATCCAGATATGAGCTGGACAATCCTCTGTTTTATTGAGATTTTGTTTTAAACCGTACTTTTATAGGGAGTAAACCTTTTTCTGGAGAATGATAACCTTTCCTTGCTGTAATTGGTTACTCTAGTTCGGTGACAATTGATTCTTTTACTGTTTATTGCTTATTTCTAGTTCTAGTTTATCCATTATACATGCAAGGATATACAGGAATACATACCTCCAGACATTCATTCATCCATTACTTCATTCATTCATCGATTCATCCGTTGATTGATTCACTAATATATTTTTCTTACTTTGGTTCCAGTAGAAAACAAAGACAGAAAACCACCATTGCCAGAGATCCAAAGAAGAAAATCAGCCAACCAAAGCCATGACTTACTCTAAGGACCCGGAGTCGCCAGTCAAACGAAAGTGTTGTGCCTGCTGCCATTCAGCATGCTGCCGTTCACGAGCCTGCAAATTCCTGCTGCAAAATCTGCTGCTAATCCTGCTACTTCTCAGTCTCGTTCTGGGCGTGGCACTTGGCGCTGCCATGCGCACGGTGGACCCGCCTCTAAATGAGAAGCAGCAGCTCTACTTCCGGTTTCCTGGTGATCTGCTTATGAGGTAAAGTCACCCTTTTCGTAATTACATAGAGGATAGCATATATAGCTATCACAGATGCAATATACAATTAAGCCAATTGTCACTAGGTGCTCGTACTGATTGAGGGGGGATTCTTTATTCTAAATTCTCTCATTTAGCAATTTTTTTAGTGACAACATCTATGTAGCAAAAACCGTTTTCTTCTTTCACATCGCGATATCATTTTCTATATTCTGTTTTACAAATATACGCCATCACACCAGAATTTAACTCCTTAAATGCCATTGAACCCTTCCTCATGACACCAACTGTTGTATCGCTGCAGTTCTGTAAGAGTTGTGCACTTCTTGACACTAGTGTCTCAAGTATTTCATATTTTTTGATTCACCGACCTTGGCATAGTTTCTCCTTATGGATCGTTCGGGCCTAAATTGCAGCTGAGCGCCTATTCATTTGTTCCCGAAGAATCAGACTTAATAGAGTAGTGATCGTTCCCATTCTCCTATCGTTTACAATCCAGTCCAATATATGTAGGCAATAGGTTCTCGAATCTTGAACGACATCTGTCAGGTTCACCCATAATAGCCTAGTGGATGTCTTAGAAAATGGACTTGGTGAGAAGGTGTGATATATGAAGTACAATATAATTGGTATCTACGTGCAATTGTGTATCAACGACCAAAAATGTACAGAAGGAACTGTGGATTATTAAAGAATTAAATCAATGCAGTTTGTATGGCACACACGAGGAAGTACTTTGCAAATAAAATCATTGAATACCACTCCTATCTCCTATCTTTCCTATCATGTCATATCCTACAACTCCCACCTGTTATTTCCTGAGCTATACTTCCTAGTCCTTACCATTGTTTTACTTGGTTATTGGAAGATATGCTATTGCATAAATTCGAATTGGTCAACACAAAATGTTACCAAAATACATTGCTATATGAGATTATTATAAGAAATAAGGCAATTAATTGTGTTAAGATATATTTAATGTACATTAATTGGGAAGTCTTTCCGCCACTGACATCAAACACATACCACCCATGGCGAAAGGATCAGGACGCCAATATTCCTGTAGCATAACCACACATAATGCTGAAAATGCTGATCGTATCCCTTGTATAACCACAAAGAATGCGGAAAGTAATGATACTATTTTCTTGTATGACCACACAGAATGCTGAAGATGCTGATCATCCCGTTGATCGTGTCCAGTCTTGTCTCTGGTCTCGCCAACCTGAATTCGAGCGCGTCGGGCCGGATGGGTGGATTCGCCGTTCTCTACTATATGGCCACCACCTTCATCGCCGTCATTATTGGAATAATACTCGTACTCAGCATAAGGCCCGGTGCCAGAACCTCCATCGATGAAGGCGCTGAGTTTAGCAGGAACGTCGGCGTGGCCGACTCCTTCCTAGACCTTCTCAGGTAAGGTTTTGTTTGAAAAAAGGCTTAAAGAGAAAATAAACAATAATACGAGAATGAATTGTAAGAACCATAACAAATATACTAGAGCACTGTGTGAAGGACCTATCACTGGCAAGGCAAACATGCACTCCCTTGGAATGCACAAGTACAATATGTACCATATAGATATATAATGTCCAGAATTCAAGTATTTGATATGAAAAAAGTATTGTTATCAGGGCATTATAGCTATCATAGTATTATGGAAAAACCTTTTATAATGCAGCAGTAAACCCTATTCATATAGTAATATACACTGTTATTGATCATAACATTAATGTAGAATATCACTTTAGGAACTTATAGTTTTCCTTTATCATTGTCTGTTAGAGGTGATGATGCTAGGATGGCCGCATTTTATTGATTTAATCCTACTGAAACAATAATCAGACAGAAGTATTGGCAATACCTCCCGCCTGGTAGAGAATGGAAAATCCTTTCATTTTTCATGAATCCCCAATTATCTGTTATTTTCAGGAACATGTTTCCCGATAACATTATTGAATCATGCTTCCGCCAGGTAAGTAACTCATATCTCCCGACGAACAAATACTGCACAGGGAAGTTTTCTTACACGTTATCAGCTTAGGTTACCACAAATTAAAGGAATAACTTTCCTTCTCTCTTCCGTGAAACAAAATATACTGAAAGGCAATACACGTGCTTCATGTTATGGCCAGCAGTATCACTGTGAACTTGGTCTCATATAGTTCCCTCGAGTCACTCGACATATATGAATGAGAGGGCCCTGGGAAACAAAGTCCTATTTTCTTACATGATAGGTATTGTTTACCTAATAGATACATTATTTTGGAGCAAATATAGATGTTGCACTACTTATCTTGACAAAAGATGTATCATATTGGGTATTTCTATGGATTATTTTGCAGACGGTTACCAGATACAAAGTAGATTATGAATTCGTGAATGTGACATATGTGAACGCCTCAGACCCAGGAGCAGAAAATGTGACAGTGTTAGAAAGTAAGTGGGCCATAAATTTCCAACTCTCTTCTTTGATAAGCAAATCCAATAAATGATGAATTGGCCTTCAAACCATACGTTCTTCTTTTTTTTATTTTATGTTGTTGAAAACTTTTATTTAGGGTACTGACATTTTACAAGTCTCCAGGTTCGGCCACCTGGTCCCTCTGATGGGGGTCGCAAACTATCAAGGCAACATAATCGACATGAGTAGGAAGAATTGAGTCAAATTCTACATAAATAGGTGTAAACAACAGTTCCAATTTACAGATGTAAAATCTGACAACGGCAGTTCACAGAGGGGTACAACAACCAAAAAACATAAAATAACATAAGGATGAGATGAATGATGACAATGATATATCTGTATATCTGACTGAAAAATGTTTATATCCGAATCTCATTTCATCATTAAAGTAACTGAGGTTGTGTTCTAGCAATCATTCGATGTAAAATGATAGAAAGATAAGTATATAAATGTGTTTTAAATATAACCTAAAAAGATAATCGATACAGAAATTTAAATCTCATAGGGTATGGGACTGTTTCATAGAATATGAAACCTAATGGAACATTTCGTATTCACCTCAGCTCGTCAGTACCTCTGAAAGCAGAATTGACTGAGATATTTGTAGAGAGAAATCTTACTTCGTCCTGGTTTATTTTCATGATATCTTTTCTATAACACATGCACTGTTAACAATACCATGTTCTAAGGATTGACTTTTTCTCAATGCTAACATGGCATCAGTCAATACATGCAGGGCGTTCTAGGCCGCGTTAACGGGGCTTGAGAGGTATGCGAACACCTCTATGTAGGTGGGAGATTGTTGTGTTGTTTTGTAGTATAAAAAACTTCGAATCACCATGGCCTGTTTATACTATGGATATGAATATGCTTTTATTGGCCCACTAATACACTCCTCTGGTGGAAATTGATAGATCTAATCTGTATTTCTTAATCGGTATGGAAAGATCTATACCTCTCTTGCTACTTTTAACAGATAACGAATATTCATATATTCTCATTTAGATAATAGACCTCCTCAGTACGATAAGAAAAAAACAATTCATATGCTTTATGGGTATTGCATGAGTTCAAGGAGTTCCCTTGCGAATTACGCTTCAAGAATACACAAGGTTCATCATAAGAAATGGAAGGAAATTCTTCCAGTCAGTCATTTCCATAGTGATTGACCTACTGTAATGTAAAATTCCTATATAGAAAAGTATCTTCCTGACTACGTATACTCTCAGGACTAGGCTCAAATAAAGTGCAGGTCCCACAATTGGTTGCTGTGCTGTTTCGAACCAATATAGGCAATAGATTTTTAAGTTATCAGTCAGTGATTTCTGAAAGACTGCGTAAATCCCCTACATCGCATTACATGGAACCTATTTCTGCTTTGCTTCTTTCATCATCACTAGTTTGAAATAAATCAACATATTCTTTATCGTCTTTCCAGTTATTCATGTGTTATTACGTGTCAATCCCTTTCCTTAAATCACCCACAAGATACATGGAACAACATCGCTGTCATGGCCACCAAGGTTGACCTCTTTTCGGATTGCAACGATAGCATGTTTAGGAGTCAGCAGATTGGGGCTAGGCGTGATGCACGACGTTTGCTGGAAGAATAAATATATATAATTCCCAACTAACACGGAGAATTTCATGCGGGGCTCAATTACACCATAATTCAGTGAAATATTAAATGAACTTTTATTGGGCACAAAAAACAGTTGGTGTTACAGAAAAGGTAGATAGGATTGTGGTAGTTAAAATGTCAAGAAAAGCAGATAAGGTCTCCAAACACTTTTCTATTATTAATAATCCACGTTTTCTTTCTTCTTTATTCACACTTTTTGTTTCATTTCATTTATCTCCTTCGCATATCAATTATGTTTTAGGAGCGTTGCTGCAGAGAACGCTGCAACGTTGGCATGTATTCATAACCAGATACTTAATCCCTTATAAATACCATGTGTACTGCAAAAAAGAAAATCCAGTGTGCTGTGCGATTGTCGATTCATAATGTATTTTCCGTTCCTCATTTCATTCTTTTTCCATTTAATCCGAACAGCTGAAAGAAAGAAAAATAGAAAAGTTCAGTTTGCTGAGAGATTGTGGGTATAAATATTCACTGTGGTATGGGATTGTATGCTTCTTCCGTTCCTCATGACATTCTGTTTCCCTTTTAGTCAGAAAGGGCAATGGAAATATCCAATGTGGTGTAGGATTGTCATATTATTATTCATTTTCAGTACCTCATGTCATTTTGTTTCTATTTAATACAAACAGAGAGGGAAATAGAGACGTTTAGCGTAGTCAAGGAGGACGGCATGAATGTGCTGGGGTTGGTCGTCTTCTCGGTTGCCCTCGGGATTGTCCTCAGCAAGCTCGGACCAGTCGGCGAGACCCTCATCAAGGCCTTCAATGGTATGGCTGACGCTACCATGAAGCTGGTCACGGTCATCATATGGTTAGCCTGACTTCATTTACTCCCCTTTTGAAATAAATATTATATTTTTCAAATTGTAACACGCATGACCAAGGGTAGCCGGCAGTTATTTCCAGAATGAATTGTTCCGTGTAGCAAAGTGCTGTCTAAGTAAAGTGCCATATTTACTGGCCCGAAGGAGGCAGGGGTTTATGTTTGAACTGGTATAATCTAGGCTGAATACTAAAAGAAAGTTCTGGCCCATTGCTCCTTCGACTATAGCATTATGATATAGAAATATGTCTACGTGTGTAAGCGTCAGGAACTAAATAATATCTTATCTTTTAACTTAATCTTGATGAGGATTATTGATATTCTTAGCACAGAATGTTCCAGGGTTTATCTATCTGTACCTGTATCTGTACAGCAGGATGTCTTCCTGGATGCTCGTAGATGTAAATAAACCTAGGAGCCTCTATGATCATATCTAGCTCTAATCAATCGATGATTATCAAATTGGTTGTAAAGATATTGATTATGCGTCAAGAGAGGACGTAACCAGTGATAAGGATGGTATTTGTTCCGTATATACATGTATACAGTCACAACATTGGTATTCAAAATAATACTTCAAAGTAATTATCAGGAACATTGGCACTCAAGCGGTGTGAACATTTTGTGTTATTCTATTTCTTTTTATTCAAGTGCAAAAAGATAGGACATATACAACCACCTCATAGGTGTTCCTCCTTCCATAGTTATGCTATGATACAAAATTGATATCGAATTCATTCAAGCAAGAGTGGGGATAGAAAGAGGGGAATATATGTGGTAGCAGTGGCATGTCTATTTTAGGTATCACATGAAACACGAGATGGCGATAGTGAGCCATCCTAGAGCCACGAAGCACTCATGTTAAGCTTTACACAGAGAAAAAAAGGTATCAAATGTGATATTCCATGCATTGTCCTGTCATGGAAGGGTAAACTCTCAGCTGTCTCAAATAAGTTTCATGTCCTGTCATTCCCTTAACTAGATTACGGTCTCAACCAAAGCTCGATGATCTGTCATCCTAAAATGATCAACACTGCAAGTTTCCATTTGTCCAACAATAACATCAGTGCTCTCATTGAGGCAGATCATATGAACGTTTTAATAGGAAAATTGTAAACGATATCTATGATTCTTCCTACGACTTAAAATCACAAAATTGAACATGCATCTCTAGAAGGTTAAATTGCACGAATACTGAAAATTGCCATAACATGTCCTCACTAAAACACACCAAAACGAGCACTGCTAAATCCTTAACGCAAACAAATTGATGTTTGAAAACCGCTATTACATGTCTATCTGAAATCCCTATACCAATGATTTGAATGAAAAATCAAAAGAGCTATACAAATACATAAAAAGGAAGGGAAATTGACGATTATGGTACACTGTGACCTCCAGGAAAATCAATGAATAATCCATTTTCTTGAATGTAGCTATCTAGTTAGAGAAATCCAATTTACTTCCATGTAATTGGATTGGGTCTAGATAGTGCTATTAAAGTAACCTTGCGTGATAAGTCGGGCCAAGCTGTACACTATACTGCTTGACCTTATTAAAGTTCGGCCAATAAGAAACCAAAGGTGCTGCAGAACGGAATGCTAGTCAGACAATTGGTCGATGGACGATTAGGTATGTCATGGACCTTCTCCGATAGCTCAACATTTACTTAACATCGAGTTCTTCATATCTATATAGTTATTTATAAGAATGAAAAAGAACCGTCAGAAAATAACTTAGGATCATTGACCTTGCATGTGAATTCCTTTGCGAAGGGTGTATCAAAGAACATTATAACATTATTATAAGCTGTGTATTAATACCCCTTATCAGAATTGAACCACGAATGAATTCCAGTCTTCATCAGATTGAGAAATAAACACATCTCGCAAATTAACTGGGGGAAATGTTTCATGGAAGAACTGTTCTCAACAGAATGAAATAAAGGATATATGTATATATAAAAAAATTATCGCCAGTGTTACAGATTCCGTTACAAGAAGAACGGCTTATATATATGCAAGCAGAAATATCACTTGCAATTACAAGTGTATATGACCTTCACATCTGCTAAGGCGAACGACACTATACAACCAAGTCTGGTCTGATGGATACCCATCCTAATCCTGCAGGTATTCGCCGATTGGTATCCTGTTCCTGGTCGCCTCTGAGATCATCAAAATGACCGATCCCGTGCAGGAGCTGCAGTCGCTGGGGCTGTACATCGCCACTGTCCTGGCAGGTCTTGCTATACACGGCGCCCTCGTCCTGCCGCTCCTCTACCTCCTGTTCGTCAGGAAGAATCCCTTCAAGTACCTCTATGGGGTCCTCCAGGCTATGATCACCGCCCTAGGCACAGCCTCCAGGTTGGTCTAAGCCCACTAATAGGCTTTTCACATCACACCTCTCTAGTAAAATGTATGTTTATTAAATAATGCGATGTTCATTTCTATGGATTTAAAAGTTAGGAAATCTAGTTTAATACTGTATCTCAGCTAATTGAAATCGAACAGGCTCTAGTAGTAATTGTGAGAGAAATTTGATAGTCATATCTAGCACTGAAGTGTCACAGTCCGTAACTTCCTCACAGAAGGGCCCAAAATCGCTTAAGGGTATCGAAATATTATCTTTTTTTTACCCACTCTGTACTATGATATCAATGTCAGTGGAGGAATGGATCAATTATTCACATATTAAACTTTCTCACTGCTGGTTATAACAGACAGATACAACGCAAAAAGCTACAGCATTGACCTCATGGGGTCCGCTCATATAAATATCTCTAATTGGACGGTAACTGACAGTACCCATATGGTAATTGCCGCTTTATACTTTTGCAGTTCAGCGACACTACCCGTTACCACGCGATGCCTGGAGGAGAATAATAAGGTCGACCCCCGCGTGGTGCGTTTCGTGCTACCAGTAGGCGCCACCATCAACATGGACGGAACAGCACTGTACGAGGCGGTGGCCGCCATCTTTATTGCGCAGCTACGCGGGATTCACCTGAACTTTGGGCAAATTGTTGCCGCCAGGTAAGACTCAAGTCTAAATTCACACAGAACCGATTATTAAATCTGTCATATTGGCAAAATTTTATTTCATGTTTATTCTGGAGTTATAACTACTAGGACATTACTGTCCTATTTTCAGTAGGCTCCAAGGCCATTTATGTTTGTCCAGGTTTTACATAAGGTTTTTTGAAAAAGAAACTAACATCCAGTGCATCGCTAGTAATAATATAGTTATTTACTGTATAATAGATATGGGTTTAGACAAGGCTAACTCATTACTATGGTATATACAGATGATATATGAGAAAAATATTATAATTGTCTTAATGTGGGTAGGGCTGGTTGGGCTACAGACTAATGCTGAACATTAAAGGATGAATTTAGGGTTTTTCTGGGAAGCAAATCATATGAATTTACTTAATAAGTCATCCGATGCTGCTGAATGCGGGGTGGAAATGTTCCTTATGGTCATGAAGGCCCCATGGTACTAAAGGAAGTAAAACAGACCCAGGTACGCGCTAAAACGCATAATTAAGTTATATATCTAGATCGAAATGAAGGTGATCTGAAAGCTAAAGTATACTTTTTTTCATAAAGTACATATGAAACGTTATGATAAGGGGCTATAGAAATTGGCAGACAAACAAGAGTTTATTTGTATAGTCAGTAATAACCCACCTGTATCTTTAATCGCGAGAAACGATATTTTGCTTCTTGCCTAAGGGCTGTGAATGCACAGATTTTTCCATATGTCGTAACGACACAGGCACCAAATATGAAATAATGACGTCAGGCGACCAGGCCGTAAACATTCATGCACGTGGAGGTTCGAAACAATAAAACCGGCTTCGATTCAACCATAGGTCTCAATGGTATATTGCTCCCCATTGTTTAATATGTATAGTGGCCAACTCTATGGCGGGTCTATCAAAATTCAACAATATTCATAGCCAAACAACTTACTGTAACATTTGGAGACGCATAAAACATTTTTTAATTCAATCATTTGAATCGCAGAGACAAAAACCCATTAGATGACTCGAACAGCGCAAATGAACATAGACATCCAGGTGTGTGAAAGGGTCAATTTAAATCCCCCTGTATTCAACTGCACACATTTCAATAAAATGATCATCAAGCACCTTTGTTATAATCTAAAGTGTTAAAAGGCCGACACAATATTGCTAGTCATGAGTCAAATAATGGAGACCATCGGGCTGCATAAAGATAGTTTCTAAATAGGGAGTGCCGACAATATAACACTCTTAGGTGTATGCAATATGCAATGTCATAAATACGGGAAATCTATAGGGGCCAAAGCGGTTTTAAAAACATCTGGGATAGACTATGTTAGTGCTTTTATGGAAGGGAGGTTTTCATTTATTGGAGTTTGCATGCTGTAGCACCATAACGTACAGCTCATTGTGAAGGCATCTTTTATATAGCAACATTATATTCCTCTCTGGCAAATTGAACAAAGTTTTTTGTCATATAAGATATATGCAAACGCCAGCATGAACGTGGAATAAACATTCATCAGACACTTGTCTATGAGACAAATCTAGGCCAATTATTAATAAAGTGGACCCTTCTAATCTGTAACAAAGAAATCATATCCTGCTAGATAAACTTATATTCCTCTCCTTCTTGTCATACATGGCCAAGATATTTATCACCAGTTTAGAATTCTCAATACTGTCATTGGCCTAGCTCTAGTATGAAGGGAAAGAGTAAAGGTAATACTTGTACCACGGAAGACTGTGCCCTAGAAATTATTATGCCTATGATCAATTATTGATATTTTCAGCATCACCTCCACTGCTGCCTCTATAGGGGCAGCTAGTGTGCCCCAGGCAGGTATAGTCACGATGGTCATAGTTCTGACGGCACTTGGTTTACCCACAGAGGACGTCAGCAAAATCCTAGCCGTTGATTGGCTATTGTAAGTACCACATGCTTATACAAGACATATACATGTATGCTATTAATTTATATTCATCTCCCAGTTATATTTATATAAAATGCGTGCATCCCCATCGCTTATATAATATGTTCTTTTCATTCAAAGCCGTTCATGATCAATATTCTTTTTTTTTTATCTAATTTATATTAGGGAGATTTGTAATAGTTAGTTCATATATACTATATTCAGAGATATCGTGCCATATGAAATAACCCGTTGGGTGCAAAGTGTTACAGACGGCATTGCTTGCTCGGTCGATAAACAACCGAATAAGAGCAGTTTTACCCCTTATTCCATATCGGTTCCACCCACACTCTTGATGAAATTAGCTCGTCATGTTGCAATAACCACTCACGACTTGCTCCTCTCCACAGGGACCGTTTCCGGACCATGATTAACGTGGAGGGTGACGCTATCGGTGCCGGCATCGTGGCCCACCTCTCACGTGAGCAGCTCGGGGACCACCCGGAGCAGCTCGCCCTGGAGGAGAATCACGACATGGAGAAGGCGGAGGTCGTCAATTTTAACGGCAACGTCAACAGGGCCTATCAGCCCTCCGGAGATATCATTGAAGAAAGGACTGCACTGTAGCACAATCATGATATCGTGCTCCTGATATTTTGACCTTAAACACTCTATACCTCATGTGCTGTGAATTGATTCCATTTAAGCAGACATAGTGAGTGAATATCTGACCATTTATTCAATTTGTCAAATGGTGTTATCATTATAAGCAGTTATTGAAGTCAATAATATGATACATAAAAGGAAAATTCTTTGAGTTATGAACCTTTCATACATGTGTATATATTTGGACACCTTACTTTGTGTTCATTAAAAAATCGTCGATAACTAACTACAAGGTCTGGCATTTTGCATAGTACCTTGGCGTTGTAAACATTGAGTCATTATAAAAAATTTGAGATATATAACCTTATTTGTACATACTAAGCATATTGTACTTTGACGCTTCATAATGAATGTTTTTTTCAATACTGTGATGAATAGAGCCAGTGGATATTAAAAATGTATGTTTTCCTGTTGAATTCTCATACCAGATTCAAAATCTGTTAGCCTGTTTATATCAAATAGGATACACACTATAATGTATGCCATCACTGTCTATTGTATCTAGATAACAATCCTTTCTTGATCAGTGATACGATTATAGAGAACCCCTCGAATACCTTAGTATTCCTCGCATATAAGAATAATGTATTTTCTTGAGTGTCATTCGAATTCCAAAGATTATGTTCTTTGTCGCGAATACGTAACTTACTTCAACCATATGTCGGAGGGAGATATGCTTTGTTTTAAAGCTATAGTATTCTATGTTATCGAGGGAAAAGATCATCCTTATGGAATCAACTGCACATACAATTTCCCGAGAATACTAAGGATCCAGTGCCTTATTCTTGATTACACACATATTTATAACCATTTAGACATATCATGAAAATAGAGGTAATTGTCTTCTGAATCTCTCATTATTCTACGATTGAATGTACACAAATCCTCTGATTGTTCAATAATGTGGAAAGTAGGGCTGGAAATAGTATATGTACTGGATATAACGATCAACAGAAGAGTGCAAAGCTCGTCATAAAAAAGAGGTTATTGCATGCCCACAGTGTAAATTGAATGATATACATGTATGTTGAAAGTGAATAATCATAATGTGATGTGATGTACATGCTAATAACGAGTTTCATATCTATACAAACAATTCTACAAGATTCCAAAAATATAGGATAATGCTACCCACAATACAGACATACACAAATACACCCATCCCTAGAAGTATACACTCTCAGACAGAGACATACATGTACATACAAATGAAGGTCATGTGATTTCTGGACCAAGCCTAGAATTCGCCACTTCGGGTCGCCTGTGCAGACCTTGCGGTTTACCGCATGCTGCATCGTAGCCACAGTGTCGCCATCTGCCAGGGCATGTTGCAGTAGGGCTACGTTCTACTTGTCGAACAAAGCTAAGCCTCTGTAGCAGTTTCCTTTCCATTCAATGTGCGGCTTCAGCAATTATGAGCCTTTAGGAATAAGTATTCAGAAAAGGGCTGTCAATACTTCTCATGTTCATGCGCTTGAATAGGCTACCGAATGCCGTGTAATCCCTTTAAGGTCATGGTCATATATCCTAGTATCTCTGTCCATGTTGATAAGGCTGTGCTTAAGCCAAATTTCACATAGAGATGTCACGAGTTAAAAGACACTCAACTACGTGAATCACATTGTCTCACACATATATAGTTGTAATACGTATAATGTAACAAAGAGAGATATGATTAAAAAACGACAACAGTTTGAACACATATATTTCATTACGTTCCTTCACATTCATAGTTCATTGGTACAACTGCAACCTAAACAGTTCCCTGGTAAAATGATCTTCCTTGTGTATACTTGTGAGTTTCTCAAGTCATCTCTATAACTCGGTAACAAAACTAGACCTGGAACCACACTTAATCTAGTCAGCTGATCCTTACACCAACCTTGACCAAGCCTATTCTCTGCCTACCTGCCTACCTGCCTATTTTTACCCATGCTGAATCTCCATAAACATGGTGTTTGGAAAATAAAAACTATTACAAAATTTTGTGGAAATCTAAAGAATGATGGTTTTTGTAATGTTTTATTATTCAAACGAAAACCACTTGGCTTTCAGAAAGACTTTATGATCAAAACTTTTTACTATCATTTTTATTATCATCTAATGTTTCTTTCAAGCAATAACGTTTAGCTTTCTTTAACGATAAATTCACCTAATTTCTCGCTTTTCTGGCCAATGACCATCTTTCTACAGAGTTCCTCTTCTTGGCCCTTTTAAAAAGTCTCTCTTTGTCTGTTTTATCTAGTATCTCGTTGCTGTACAGGTTTCTGTAGAAATACAGAAACCTGTACATCGCCTCTAGATTTGACCGGCTGGCCAGACCATTGGATTTATCTAGCGTTGAAAGAAAGATAAATAGATACAGAGAGACAGAGGGAGTGGGAGGGCTACGGAGACAGATGTAGACGAAAAGGAACTAAATGAAACAGAGAAAGAGAGAGAGAGAGAGAGAGAAAGAGAGAGAAAGAGGGAGAGAGAGAGGGAGTGAAAGACAGAAAGACAGTTCTAAATGGAGAGAAATGCATGAAGAGACACAGAAAAAACATATTCATACGTTAGCAATGTAACTACATAACATATAACCGAATAAGACTTATAAGACTGAATCTGTAACGCAATCAACTATGTTGCTGTTCAGAAGCAATGTCTGACTCTATTTATATGGTAGAAATAAAACACGATCGGAAACGAATTGGAGAAGGAAAAAAGTAATTTAATTTCCAATGCGAACGTTCACAATGAGGCTATTTCTCCACAGTTAATAGGATAACAACTGATCCCCGCGTCTAGATCTCAAAGGCAATTAATCGCGCACCATTTCACAGCAGTGATGTCGTATTGGTTGCGGATCGAGTTCATCGTACCAAAAAGGATTCTCGGTACAAAATAACACGTTGCAGAATTTAATCTCACTAGGGAGAGCCGACGATTAACGGCAAAAATACAGTGACAAAACCTGCGACAGGGACCTTTACTGGAGGCGAGTGAATGCCATGAATGGTCTCCATACACAGTCGTATAGAGCGAGCTACTCGCTACAAAGCAGCGAAGAATGGATTCAAGGTGCGTATGGACGGAGGGCATGTGAGCTGCTCGCGAATTCAATACAGCTTATGGATAGGATTTATCTAAGGGGGGCCGTATCAGTTGTCAGGTATAAACTCATGTGTAGAGATACACGTGCGTCATCCAGGTAGCAATAGACTACACAGGTAAGGTCCAGGTCGTTCTCTCTGTCCCCCTCCTTTTCCCGTACACCATCTGCTTCTTTCATTGTGTCCAGATCTATGACGGAGACACGCGAGTATGGATCGTACTGTAGAGCTTCTGTGAGTATATGTGTATGAACAAACGTGTAGCCTATCTATAAAGCTCTATATATTCGGATATACCAGTCCCAATTACCAGTTAGGAAACACCATTGCCCAATTCATGACACGAGTCTCTTATCGTAATATAAAGATAAAATAGCATAATGTTTGATGGACATGAATTATCGTGGCATCGGAAAATGGTTTCGGAATTTGATCTCGTGTTCTTTTCAATTGGCTGTGAAATGCTTGAGGATTTTGCCATGTTTTATTTCCTAATCCTTAGTCTCCTTACACTTTAGGGACTGCGTAATTCATCAGGTGGAGATTACCTCAGCCCCCCAGGAAGCGTAGATTACGGGAAAAGTACCTTGCATACAAAATAGTGCATTATCGGCGGCCATTTTGCATTTTCTTTGATACCTTAAATTTGCAATGTTGAATAGCAAATAGAATATAAACTGATTTCAGTTCAAAACTTTCATAATCTCCCCGGACTAGACTCTGTAGTTCGCTGGGTATTACTTCGCGTCTAGGCCTTGGCGTCTAGGCTAGTATCTGAAACCAATTAATAGCATGTATATACAAACTTAAGGCACAAGAAAATCGGCTTTCATTCTGGCCTCGTTTGAAACCGGATTCACAGTCTCCTTGTCTGAAAGGAATGGTTTCATAATCGATCTTCATTCCCTTCTTACTTACAATAGTATCAGGATTCTATATATACTGTAGGATAGAGAAGTGAATAGGATTAAACCTCGCCGGGAGCTGTATGTACCCCCAGCGCATCACCCATCAACACGGCTTTGAAGAACACCACCTCCCACAGGGAACGCCACCCGTCCTCCTGCGCGGCGCCCAGCGGAGGTCTCCACGCAGAGGTCAATGGGAACAAAGCCTGGAGGAAACGACGGGAACCAATCCGGCCTGACAGACGACAAACAAATGGAACACCTCGCACGCGCCCTGCACGTGAGCCAGGCCTGGATTTGCCATTACGTTTGTAACTAGTTTGCGCCGGGTCTCCTATATAGGTCGGCTACCGCGTGGGAACGTTGGCAGGGTTTATTCCGGCGCTCCCTGGAGATGCCTCCACGCACCGCGACCCGCAACGCCCTGCCGGAGAAGGTGTCGGCAACCCGGGGGCGTCTCGCGCCCGACTCTGGTCCCGGCTTTACCCAACTTCCCCCGCCCTGCTATAGCCCCCGCCCCCTGACGCCAACCGACAGCCAATTTCCGTCGGCCGGTATTAGCGGGAGGTAATACGCCTGGGGCCGCGCATGCGCGAAACGCGTCCGCGCTAAAAAGTAGTGCCCTAGACTGTATGTAAATGAGACGTTCAATCTCTGTACCTTCACACCCTCACAAGCCTTTCACACACGTTCTCTCTCTATATATACTTTGAGTTTTGGTCCGGGGCTGCTCAATACGCATAATACAACGGAGTTTCTGTTTGGAGATGAGTCATATCCTGTGTAAGCTGAATATTAATGCACGTCAAGAAAAGGTCAGCAGGGGTACAGTTCCTAATACCAAGCAATTCCCAAAATAACGTTTTACTGCATAGAATATAAAAAGGCATCGGATTCACTTTAATTCTAGTAGCGTATCTCAATATCCTGGTAAATACAAATTTATTACCGACCATAACGTTGTATAGGTTGAGTCTGAAAAATGTCAAAACAGCCTTATGAGGTACTGCGATCTGCGACTTGTTCTGTGCTCCATCGTAATAATAGGTGGGTCAGGGAGTGCGAGGACATAACAAACACCATCAGTGTCCCTATATGTAACCGTACTCCCAGCTTTTATGAACATGGAAGCCTCCGAGTGATTTATTTATGAGTCTCGAGCAAATGCCAGGCGGGTTAGCGCAGGAACATTGTTTCCACGGAAGCAGACGACAAACGATTGTTTCAGAGCTTAACTGTCTGAATAGGTCGTGACCAGCTGGGCGAATCTCAGTCGTTAGGATGGATAGATCACAGGTACACTGTCGTCAGGTTACCAAGGAAACAGCCGCTGTGTCACGTGATCACGCGCAGGGCATCATGGGAGCGCTCTGGTCTCAGACGCAGTCTTTCAGAGGTTTATGGGTGCCAGAGTTGTTGGAGCGCCGGATGTACAGTCGCCCCCACATGGGGAGTGGGTGGCGTTGGTTAATCCTATGGGAGAGAGAGAGGAGAGAGTCGAATTGACAGGTTGATCCGCTGACCTACAAGACACTGGAGACGATAAAAGCAGGCTGGACAGGGACCAGTCCCCTGCTAGTGGTAAGGCGAGCGTCACTGGCGATGTCTTGACCACTTGATCTGGATGGGCGGAGTCAGTCAGCTCCTGACCAGACTAGAGACTGGCCAACAGTCGTGTCCGCACCCTGCTCTAACTCTCTCAACCCCGTTCTCCTAAGCTCATCATATCCTCTTTGTGTTTTGCACATCATTGATGCTCTAAACACGTTAGATTATTTGCATGTACAGTAATGGGAAAATAAACACTTATTTTCGTCCATCCAATACAAAGTTTCTATAGTAAACCTATGGGAACTATGGATATACCCAGCGTATACAGATATGTTGTAGGCTTCAATGTGCCGGGTTGCAATAAAGCGCACATGTATACGGAACATTGTGCGTATGGAAAAATAGGGCATAACTAAAGCGCACTAATATTGTCATGCCACACGTCAGGAAACGGTGCATAATAAATACAATATATGTAATAATGAAAGCAAATATTACTGAAACTACATGAGTATATTTTGGGGAATTCGTCAATACACATAGGCCTACTTGGGATAATCGTCGAATGTACATGTGTATATCCTATTAGCATTCGATATATAGACACTGTGACAACTATTTATTGAGAAACAGGGATTTTTCTTCACTCAGGAGATAACTAGGCATTCCTTTCCTATTAAGAAATTGATTGTTTACATAGGCATAACTATGATATAAAGCACATCTATCATATTAAACAATGGTCTAATTTTTTTTTTCATAGGAAACAGTAAGTATATACATCAGAAACGATCATCTCATAAATCTTTCAGTTGTGTTGGGGGGGGGGGGGGGGGGGGGGTTGGATTTGTAGCAGGAATTCGAGGAGAATCCCAGACAGGTATGGTGATGCACTATCATAGAATAACATGTACGGTCACGTTTAATGCGCAAGGGCGAGGATTTTCCCATTTACTCACTGATATGCGGCTCTAAACACTTTACCGGCGTGTTTGCTAAGAAGGGCTCACGTGACCTACGCATGCGCACAGAACCTGTCTTAAGGGGAGTTCGCGGCGCGTAGGGCCACCGGAAGTGGGGGCGGAAGTGGGGATTATCCAGTGGTCGGTAATGGACATTACGGAAACAGCTCAGGTAGGCGTAGTGGGCGCTGCCAGGGCGCCGACAACCGGAGATGTGTCGTGGGTGCGGTCACCAGAGCCAACCACGGCCACCCGCCCGCCCGCCCGCCCAGCCCGCCAAGCCGCAGGGACATCCCCACCACCACCCGCGCACCCTCTGGTGGACGAGTGATTGCTGGTTGTGGGACTGGTGCCGAGTCCTGTTTGGATCCGCCCCGTGTCCCCTCTCCTTACTCACAGATGTCCTGTGGAGTCCCGGGGGACGGCGGGCAATGGCGGGCTGACCGGTGCTGTCAGCGCCCGAGCCGGGGGGTAAATGGTTGTTTTACACCAGACAGCACCACGTCAGCGCTCCCAGGAGTGGTGATAGTGGTTGTATGGATCATCCACTGGCTCACCAGGGATTTACAGTAAACAACCGAGATGCTTTATGGGGTGTTATTAATTACAAATTACTATGAGTTCAATTCGATTATCTAAGGAAGGAATATACAATTCACCTGAATCTGTAGGCCTACTTAACATTTATGTCGTGGCTCTAATGAAAAATAAATTGTCAATGAAAAATAAATTGTAACTCGCCTCTAGGCTACTATACCACACCAAGAGTTATTGCAGATTCTGATCTCATTGTTTGCTATTTCCGGAATTTTGATTTATGGAAACGAAATAATAATTTGTCCAATCAGGTTATTACAACTTGCCGAGGTGACGTATTTTTCCTAAGCGATAAAACCAAGCTTTGGTATTTCTTTTAAATACACCAGTCATTAAAATCATACACATAGAACAAAGTTACTAAGATGTATGACTCCAACGTGAGCTTCTTTCACCAGAGGTAAAAGGTGGGGATTCCAGAAATAAAGGTGACCTGATCAATATCGAGTTTACAGTATGGTTAGAGCCATTGATGTACAAAAGCACGAAGTAACATTGATATTGCTTTATTCGAAACTTGTTTGCAGTATGTGTAGTGATGATAGTAGAAGTAAGTGCATTCACATGTTTTAAGTGACTTACTTGTATTCGTGCTCGTTAAAATACCACCGATGTTTCAGGAACCGAGCGCAGTGAAATCCCTCCTACATGACTTTATAGTTGCTATAGATAAGAAGGTGTTATGAATCACAAACTCATGCACTAAGAAGGGAATCAAAGATTTTCTGAGGTATTATATGCGACATAAAGATATCACTTTTCACCTAAGCAGATGAATCAACACACAGGCTTTACATCTCTTCGAAGTTTGGCACGTATGATACACACGCCCAAGGTTATAGAATTCAAGGGGAGAGATACTAACGAGAATCACAGGATACTGGTGAATTCAACGAAAGCTAACTAGAACTGAGTAGATGGAGGAGAATTCTAAAGAGTTGTATCCTTATATATAATTGATCACTCTATAGGACTCATGAATTATTCCCCTCAGCCCTTGGTCATATTGGCCTGATGAAATTGTTCTTTGATAATTATTTATAACATCTTACCATGGCATTTATCGAATGCCAAGACTTGCGGATTACTTGTGTCAATATAAACAAGACTTGTTCTCGGAAGATCTGGACGCATGTGGCATTATGAATCAAGTGATACAAATATTCGGCTGACTTTAAAATTTAGACCATATATATCCTCGAATATAAACCTGCTTGACATAGTGGTACAGCACTTAATTCAATAATGATAAGCCTAAACAGACAATGGTCGGTCATTCTGTCATGTACATTGTAAGAAAGGACCTCCATTTATCAATGTACGACAAACCACACGTCTAGCAGGTGACGCTACTCTTTACTAAAGATAAATCTTGATGTTATTGAAAATAGATAATCCTTTGTGGGGATAAAGGTTGAAATAAGAGCGTATTCCCTCAGTTAGATAAAAGGGTTACTAACATCAAAGGCCACATCAATTTACAAATGTACCAGATTCTCTTATAGAGACATGATAATGATGTTTTGATAGGGTTTCTTTTCCGCATGTCTATCGCCACCGACTTGAGATATGCATGATATACCTGTAATGTAGCAACCATAAACTGGAGACAGATCGATGTACGAGTCCTCCATTAAAGTGCGCATGCTATATGTTGACATCGATAATTACAAACTAATTCAGATATGCATTACCAGTTTGCCGTGGAGTTTCTACCTTATATTGCGACCGAGTACGGGTAGTCCTATATGTTAGGTGTTTACCTATTGATTGACTTAGTCTATGCGTGACTCATCGCGCTCATCACCTGTGTTAGTGCCCAGTGTCGCCTCCTGGTCGCGACGACTAGTAATGTACCTTACAGCTACATCCATTGGGCTTTTGAATGAGAGAAATGCCATTTGTGTTCGCCACAGCTGTGGCTAAAGGAACATGCATGCTTACACGAGAGTCATGAAGAGGGTATGCGGGAAAAACAATACCACAGATATTTCTGCGAGTTCTACGAATTTAGGTTTTTACCTTATCTACTCATGTTCGTGATGATACTCACACTGACTTGGTGCAATGTCTGAAATAACACATCTCTTCGTGATGGAGGCACACACAGCACAGTCCACACAAGTCAAACACGCGGGCTGCTTCAATTCTTGTGACTCTGCTACATGTATGTATTATTAAGGCTAATACGTGTGTTTTGGTGAAGTGCAATTTTTTTACAGCGAGAGCAAATATTCAAGTTGCAACAACCGTGGCCAGGCAAATAAAGGAGGGCGAGACACCATTTTTATCTACACCAATATCGATTTCATCTTTAAACTATCCCTGCACGGGATGTTTGCAAAATTGAAGTCAGTTCCGTGCCCAGCCCCCTCCCTACATCCCCGCTCTTAGGCGATTAGACAATGGGGCAAACAGTGTGAGCAGGGCAGGATGCAGAGTAGTGATAATGTACGTTGAGCGGGATTTATTTATTTGGTCTTGTTTGAGTCGGTGTAGGTGGTCTACACGTGGTTCGTATCTCCGTGTTTACCCCGGCAGTCTGCGTCCAGCCCACTCTCCCCCGCCAGGCGGCGTCCTCTCCGCGCATGCGCCGCGACAGCCCATTGACCATGAACAATATAGATCGACGTCCCGTTTCCCAATACCCCGTCCGAACCCGGACGATCAGTGGAGCGACCGGTCCATCGGTCTTTGTGGAGAGAACAAAGAGTTGTGCTCCTCAAATTGATATTGCACGGTATACTGCCGAGCTGCCAAGGTAGAGCTTCAATAATCGTATTTCCTGAATGGAGCGCGCTTCGTCATCATATTGCCCCACCGCACCGGTCCTGTGCATGCTTTGAACGTCACTCTGTAACTTTCTGTCCTCGAACAACAACACAACTTATAGCCTGGCTCATTCTTTAGCCATTCTCACATTATCAGGTGATTCAAAACGTCTATTATATCTATAGCAGATCTCTATAATCGAAGGTGTATTCTAATACCAATGTTACAGATGCAACTGAAAGCCTGCCCCGTATTTATGTCTGTTTGCTACGCACGCTTCGTGCAGATGACTTTTTTCCTGATGTTGTACAACTTACAGGGTCAAAAACATTGTATAGTACGTAGGGGGTCAACCTTTGATCGCCCTGAACTATTGCGTGTTCAAAAACACATCGGCATCAGTGCCCTCCTTATACCCTGGCGGAAGCTTTTTAACTGTTGCCTTGACAACGGTGGGACGAGCAGCTCAAGACTTCCAGATGTGCTCAACATGCTCGGAACGCTGTAAACAACGCGTCCTCTCTCTGGTCGGCCCCGCTGGGTCGTGTAAGTCGTCTCAAAACGAGCGCACCAAGATGGCCGAGGCACACTCCGCTACAGCCACAAACCATTCTATGGGTCATCTTGGGATGGCTGGGATCATATACAATATACAATACAGATGCTGCATGGAGATCATTTCCCCATAAGACGTATATATATATATATATATATATATATATATATATATATATATATATATATATATATATATACATGTTTGTGTTGGTACAGCCAGCAGTACGATCCATAGAGAAAAAGACGTCCACATGTTTCGACTATATACAATCATGCATCCGTTTTCTTTATATCGTATAACTGAACATTTTGTATTATGTAACGAATTCCTCATGTTTCTGTTAATATGAGTTACATGAATGTACCAAATGACTGTGAGGGCACTCATACCGGCGAAAGCTGAAGCCTTCGCAGTATAAATACACGAATAGAAAAAAAAGTGCCGCCTTGGTTTGGTTTTTCCTTATTGACTGTGCATCAGTCACGTCATATATCTCATTTATATTCACTGAAGTGGTTTTTGTTTATAAGTTATTGACATATGAGAATGCAGGGAGGTTAATGTCACTCACATAACGATATGATTCGTTGAGCAATTCAGACTAATGTGCAAATAGGTGCCTCTCGAGTAAAAAGTTCTTTTTTCTATAGCTTTACATATAGGGTGAAATATAGGGTGGCATGTAAAAGTACAGAATATGAAATTCTCTGTTAGGACATATTGATCAAGGGTTTTGTCACGAAAATTTAAGATCAATATTTCCTGACAAAGCCCAATATAATGACACATTCCAAATGTTATTTCTTGCATTCTCGTAAATGAGGAACCTTTTCCATTAGCATATGGGAGAAGCCTCCATATTACTCCAGGCTTGTCATGCAGGTCATTGTACGCATACGTTGCATGCTATAGAGTACATTCTATATGTGCAGACTCTACCAGAAGAAACATTAAAGGTTCTGGTCGATATGGCATGCAGAAATGCAATGCGTATGCTGAACATGCAACGTCTGTCGCCTTCTATCCTCAACTCCCTATATCTCCCCATTCACACTCACTGGACTTTGACTGCATTGCCTCTGCTAATGAAGCAAGGGACTGCTGCATTATACGTGTACTGGTTCCTGTTTGGAAGGTCTTTACTCCAGCTTTCAGAAGCTCGCGTGTGAAGCTTATATTTCTATATATTCCATAGTAATCATGCTACTCCGAGATGCACGGCACAAAAACATATAGAACGCGTTCAACGCGGTATTGGGAAATCGTACAAGTCTTAATGCTCCACCCCTCATTACTAAGAAAAAGTATGGAGTGAGATTATCTTCTGTTCCTTTCCTTTACTCTCGATGGAATTCAGTATCACTCTTATCATTGCTGTATTCCCCTACTACTTTTCCCATCATTCTTCTGCATTTTCTTCAAAGCCTTAACATTTGGTTTATGAGCTTCTGAATGAAGTCCCTTTTTCTGGCCTAAAGCCTTTCATCGGCATTGCTTGATTAGCTTTCTCTGGTCACAATTCCTACAATCCATGACACCTTACAAAGACGATATAGTAAGAAGTACGCCTTGCATTTATAATACGTCGGCGCATGCTGGGCTAATGCTGGACTAATGCGGGCCTTGATGCCCCATGCTCCGTCCGCTTTTGTTTTCACAGTCTGCGCCTATATTCCTTCCCATGGGGAACTATCCTTACTTCAGCCTCTCCCGCGGCCGTCAACACCGATTACCATACCTGGTCCCAAGTTGTCGTCACCATATTTAATATATTGAGAGCGAGAGAGAAAGAGAAAGAGAGAGCGAGAGAGAGAGAGAGAGAGAGAGAGAGAGAGAGAGAGAGAGAGAGAGAGAGAGAGAGAGAGAGAGAGAGAGAGAGAGAGGAGAGGGGAGTGTATGGTCTTCGGCTGTGATAAGTGTGAGGCTGACGTGCGAATTCTTGCTCAAAGACCAGTCTTCAGCTCCCAGTCACTCGCTATTATAAATCGCTGATTCTTATTCGCAGCGATCAGTCTCCGGTGGTTGTTACGGCATAAAATACCCGGGTACGAAGTATAGAAAGAGATGGTGTTATTTCCATGACAAATAGTCAAAAGGGGACATTAAAACACAGCAACGTTGTACGTTTGGATCCATATATATATATGTGATATTTCTCATTGTACAGAGTATTTATATGGCTATTTAATGTTCACTTTCTAATGCAAATACAAAATAATCAATCCATAGTGACTCAGTTCAATCATATAAAGGAGGGTATCGAGAGTGTGTTCACGAAAGTTCAAATACACCTTTAATTAGTTCATACTCAATTACTCAAAAAGGCTAGCATGGAAAACTTTAATCCTCTCCGTAATATAATTTTACTCATTCTCTTTTCGTCTTGATAAGACGTCCAATATAAAGTTGAAAATTCCAATTTATATATATGGTTGTTTATCAATCTCTCGTAGCGATGTAATAAAGCTTCTCCGATGAAAGGAATAATAAAAACGCCACGGGATATCGCAATAAGGTGTTCTACCTTCTACCACCGCTTCCACTATAATACATATGTTTAAGAGAAGAAAAATGAATAAGATCTGCTGAAAACCGAACGAATTCATCTGATAACGACTAAACATGAGGGGAATTTATCACTTATTGGCATTTAGAAAAAGGGTTTATTGTACTCCATCATATACGGTCGTGCTTCCATACTAAAGGATTGATAACTTCAACAACACGAGGTCACATTAATGATAAATACAGATGAGTTCCGTTTAATATCTAGTCTTAGGCAAATCGGTATTATAATGCCTGTCCAGTAGTAGTAACAGTCTCCTCTCTCTCTCGGAATCTGCGCTGCACATTTCGCTAGTAGATTTGTACTACTGATAATCCTATTTTTCTGATATGCTTCTTTACGTAATGCTAATTCAGAACACAGAGGCGCCTTAGTATGGATAAAATATATTGAGTTACACTTAGATAGACAACGAGAGAAATTTTAGAGTAATACAAAGTAAGGGAAATGTCACAAGCTATTGAAATGGCCCTACGAAGTCGGGGAAATTGAGGAAGTGAGAGTGAAGGGTTTTTGTAGGGTGGGTGGTAGACTTGCTCAAGTCTTAAATTATGAACAATGGGTGGGATCCGATGTTGTTGGCCTCCCAGGATAAAGTGGACGACAGGGGTGTGAAAGTGAAGTCACGTGGGCAGGTCACGTGACCGAACTTGGCGTGGGTAGCAACAATCTCCTCTGTGACGCATTACAGCCAACCCTCCGGTTAGCCCTAATGTTAAACCGTTACATTTCTCCACATTAGTTTTGTGATTTTTTTACGCAACTACCAATAGGAAAGAGCAGTAGTCTGCCAGTGGTACGTGCAGGTTTTGAGTATTTTAATCGCAGATTTCTTATATATTAGTGTTCGTACCTTACCAAAAACTGCTGACTTGTCGTTCATTTCTTGGACCATTGTCTCCGAGTGTATTTGGAATGTCAGTCGTGAGGCTATTAATGCCCCTAAGTAGTTCATGTTGGTGCTTATTATATCTGTTCTCCGTTAATGAATAAGTATTATTCTAATATGGAGTCTATCGAGTTTGTAAACTCAAGTTGATGGTTAGCCTGTTTACGCTTTGTGTTTCTGCTTCCTTTAAACATATGTCGTGGTAGCTGCCTTTAAATATATGCCACTTGCTAACACAACCAAATCATCTGCATGCATAATAAAATCGAAATCTCCTGGGAAATGAGACACATTGTTTACATAAATCAAGAATAGCAAAGGTCCCAGTATGAAACCCTGCAGTATTCCATACTTCATGCAACCTTGTCCTGACCTATGCTCAGCGTACTTTGTGTAGCATCTTCTTCTTTCAAGTATGAATTAAACCATCTCAATTCATTCAGCCCGACTCGAGCCTCCGCCAGCTTGTATAGATAAATGTCCTTGTCGACGCAGTCAAACAGATTTTCTATATCTACATGTATTTATTGCGCTATTGTAATTTTCCCGGTATTATATATGCCTCTATCAAACTTTGCGATAGTTTTAGAACCGCCCCCCCGTCCCCCTCTTCTTCCGATAAGCAAACTGCTGCTTCGTAAAATAGTCATTATCTTCCAGAAAGAAATACAGATGCGTGTGTATCATCTATTTCAGTAACCTGCCTGGAAATGCAGCCATATAGAGATCGTTTCTTGAAAGGTGATACGTGCATCTATTACGAATGATGTCAGAATGTTGCAGTCACCGCACCTGTGGATACATTGCTGGTGTTCTAGATTTCATGAATCTAGGAAAATGGATAGGTTTCAGAATGTGAATTACGCCAATACAGTTTTGATTAAGTCTTTATACTCGTACCGGATGGAGTTCTATAATGTCCCTTCTCTCTCTATGCCTCTTTTCCTCCCCGTTCCTAACTCTACCTCCCAATGCTTCTGCCTCTCCTATCCCACTCTTCCAAATTGTATGGCGAGAGAGTATCATTATGATACAGGTGGGGTAGTTTCTCTGGTGGTGAATGGCTTTATACAATAACTTCGGGAACCTTTATACCTCGCCCATTGTCGGCTGGTCTCATGCAGCAGTCTCCTGTGCACTATGGCCTGTTAGAAACATAGCGGTTCTAACCTCATGCTGCACGCTACACTAACGTTGCCAAGGAATGGAAGCTTATGACATCGAACATGGTCCTCCGACAAATGATCTATTATTCTATGTTGCAACAATTGGTAGTTTCTCTGACTACTGCATGATGAAGATATATCGCGTGAGTCATATTTGTGTGGCACATTATATCGTGACAGAACCAACACTAAGATGGAATAAAGTTGATGACTTTGCCTATTGTTTAATCCAGCCTGGGTAATAGACTGGTTTCCATTGGCCGAAAAAAGGTGTAAATTTTATGAATTCTACTAATAGCCCATGTCCATTGTGCCTCAGCAGTGCTAAAGGTCCGTTGGTGGTTCCTGACTGTAGAGTGGTGACCGCCAATGGAAACGGGCCTACAGAAGCATATATTATAGCAAACGGACCATTGCTTCTCATTGCATTTTCGTCTTCTGCAAACTCTATCTTGTGAACGGTCTGTCTCTATAGCTCTTGTCTATCCTGTCTGACTCCCTCTCTATTCATCAATTAACAATGTCACAATCTGTTTATCTGATTAACTAGGTATAAATGGTATGTTCATCTTTGATGGATGAGTGTTAAATTTCAGAAGTGTACAGTTAAAAGGTTTGGGTGTAGTCCAGTCAGTGGGCTAGATCTGCTTTTGCAGGGTCAAAATATATCTATCACTAGTGGATCACCGAGCTACTTTGGTCTATGGAGATTGGTGATAGTCAGCTGCTATTTCATCAAAGAGGTCGTCTGTATCATTACCTTAACAGGACTGTCCCGCAGAGGGGGAAAGTGTAAAGTCTATATTATCTACCTGGAATATGCACCGTTTTTGAGCGTGTCCTATACTTAAAGACATAACATATGGTACAGAAAAACATCTTTCGCCGTATGAATATACTTACGCACACTCACCGTTTTAAACACACACCCATACATATAAATACTTTCATAATTTCCACTTGATAAAATGAAATAAGGTCAATTACACTGCTGGAGATTTATAGTCAACGAAGCTCTATCCTAACCTGTAGACGTTGAAAGCACCATGGACTTGGATAAAAGGATGAAAGAAAGCTGACGGTGGGCTAAAGATTGGGGATTCATTCTTCGCCTGGATTGGACATCTGGTTTCAATAAAGCTGCCATCTTAACTGCCTCCCTTTGAACATTGGCATTTTATATATGTATATCTTATATCGTGTCACAATGGTTAGTCTATCAGTCTGAAATGTCAGGTCTGCGGGTCAGTCATTGTATCTCATGCAACCTGAGCCTCAGGACAAGGGATGGTTCTAACAATAGTTGACATAAATTGCGTCCATGAGGCGTTTTTCACTAGGAACACATCAGTATATATCTCGTAAATCTATTGATGGGAGACAATTGAGAGTAGGTTTTTTTTTTTATTAATTCAGTAGATCTTACTTAAACTAATTAATTAATCATAAAATGTAAATGATGAGAGTTATTACCGATCTACAGAGGACCTTTTAATTGACCCGATATATATGTTACTTTATAAATTGTTATACATGTATACCATTTTGTATATTAGATAGAATTCTATGTCCTCCTATTTTCCTTTATAAACTTTAACTGTCAAATGAATTATTTTTGGTTTATAATAGTAATACGGAAGATAAATGTAATCATGCCTCATTCCTTATTTGAGAGATAATCAGGTAATAAAGCTTTGAATTACTATACAGAGTTTATCTATTTTATATTTGATAACATGATCTTGAAGTAAGGCAGCAACACATAATGCAGATATGATAAATTACACAAATTTGTTATTTTATTCAACAAGGCATTTTTATACAAACATTCACAACTCCGTCATAATTTCACAATAAACAAAACGACACAGCGCAGTAATCCATAGCGCTGGGTACACCTTTACTTTAATTCATAGCCATTCAGCAGGTAAATCACGCGATTGTTTCCCAGTAAAACGCAAACAAAAGGCATTTCCATTAGTACCGTGGGCTTATATTTCTCGAGGTTCTTTAATTACTACCTCATATCGTAACACCATACACTCACGCATCTCCCAGGCTAATCGCACTGTTCATACAATCCGTTTTGATAGATATCATACCGCATCCGCCTCTACAAAAGCCCATGATATACTATCTTGATCTCGGAAATCTTCCCATTCTCACTCTACACCTTATGATACACTATTTACTTAAAATAAATATAAATACTGTACATGTTTGTTTTACATAAAGCTGCGGAGGTCCACAGTTAAAGCTTGAAAAAAACTCACTCCCAATATTATCACGGCTGTCGGCACCTATTTCATACTGCTCGAAGTAGCTCAAAGCTGCTCTAATCGGCTCATATCAGCTCGCAGCGGTTTTTATCCGGACGAGGTATAGATACTCGCTGCATTGTACATATATCCATATGGAGAGGGATTTGAGGCATTTGTTTTTAAATAATTCCAGCCAGTGTCACTTGTTTATGATGGTGGCATATTTGTTAAAATAATGCGAAACGGAGCGTTTTTATTCTTTTCTTGGCCATTCGTCTTCAGTATAGCCAGATATCAGTACGCACCAATGCATGTAAAGATATGCATCCAGAGCGTGGCGTTTTAACACAAGATTACATGTGTGAATGTCTGAGCATAGTTAATCAATGTCATATATATTGCAGCAGACCGAGTGCGCAATTTCTGAACACATATACTTCCGAACGATTGTACTAGGGCGAAGATATCGTCTGGCTTCACAGAATACTGCGGTTTAAATTAGGTCTCACAATGGCGTGTATACACGCAATGACACTGGCTTTCTTATGAGACAATTCTACTTTGGTGAGAAGAAAACAGACCCTTGGGAAAATATACACATGTAATTCATTTTGTGCTGATAACAAAGCAGGCTCAAGGGTCTCCAGGCTTGTAGAGATGAGCATAGCTCTTAGAAGGCTTTCTCTTACAATTCACTTTACTCTGTAGTTTTAAACAAATATAGCAAAGATTATACATACATACGTATTTTATGTGTATAGCCTGCGACCTATAGGCTATAGGCTCTATCTCATCTGTATGAGGCGTAGGCTCTATATATCACATCACAACATTATCATAAATAATTAGATTATTCTGTAGTCTGTTAAGTCTTATGTACAGTCATCTACCTTTGACTCCGCTTTACTCTGCGGGGCCAGCAGGCAGGATAAAGCTTTTTCAACCCTTACATGACACTTGGTTCCAAAATATTAGATTACCTCTTTAATTACCCTATGTTTATAAATCTGAGCTAGGAGTCCTGTCCTTAGCTAGTCTAGCGCGGTCACCAAAACACTTCACAGTCAGGTAATTAGTTCATTAATGGCGACCAATTCGCCAAATACCGCAGCAGATCACGTGAACTGCGGGCTCTCGTAGTGATGCGAAGATCTCAAGGTTCCATTTCCGTTGCTCCCCAGGCGATCGGCGCGCCGCCTATCGTAGGTACTGGTGTGATTACAGTCTTTGACTTGAGCTATGTCGATGGTGACGTCACAAGCCGGTATGTAATTGCTCCTTTGGATGTCTGAGGGTGACTCGGCGATGACGTGGTGGTGGGGAACAGGGCGTCCCCATGTCCCCTGAGGTATCTGATTGTTTTCTCCGTCCAGCAACTTCGGGTGTTCACACTGTAGATCGGCCAAATGCGGCGGCGTGGCCTGCTCGTGTGGGCTTTTCCTGCAATAGAGAAAATAGAAAAAAGACGGTCAAAGAGAGTTGCTCCGGGAGGTGCTCATTATTAAAGTAATCTGACATGACGTGAATGATAAATCCCCCAGTACGAGGCTAGGCCTCTGATGCATGCATAGTGTCAACTATAGCTGTCTGCTTCAATATCTTGATCCTTTTTTATGAGGCAGCGCCCACGGCCAGCCATTCATTTACCATGGCCGTAGTGTAGGTGCACTCATGGCCCGCACACAAAGGTAATTACGGGCACTGCCGAGCACGACTCACACCGAGCCCGCCTTGGGTGGCTTCCGTGCGGCGCGAGCGGAACTGACATCTTCTTTATCGCCAGATTTTCTCTGCGAATGACCGTGGACGCACCCATGGAGGAGGGAGTGGATGTGAGGCGGTGGGGGTGGGTAGCCTGAAGGGGGTCAGCAAATAGTTCAGAAAACGGAGGGAAGCTCAGGCCTCTAAGTTCGTTGTCAGTCCGGCTGGAGGGCAGGTAGGAGGCTGACATTCTGACCTGCACGCGTATGAGTTGCTCAGTGAGGGCTTGGAGTCGGAGGTGAGGTACTCGCCTTGTAATATTGGCAGGAAGCGGAACCCCAGCCTCAACCCAATGCCCCCAAAAGGCCACACAGCGCCCCTACAGGCCATTATGTCATTTTAATATGAGCTGCTCGCTGACGACGACCAAGACGAGAGCAGCTCAACAAGGTATCGGGCGTCAGCAGGGGGCGCCATTAGTCGCCGACCTGAATGTCATAGGTTGCGAACCTGGCACTCTGATTCCCCGCGACGTCGGACTTCCGCCGCCACAGCACCCTCTATTGGGCGTGGGCTGGCACGACCCCCCTCGCGGCGAGAACTGGAAACGAGGCCATTGTCAAATGAGGAGACGCTGTTGTCTGCCAGCATGACGACGGAAGAAACGCCCGAGTTATGGCCGCCAGAGGGCTGATTCATTGACAGCGCCTATAGTCCATGAGTATATAGGAACATGTGAGGAATAGCTAATAGCCGCTATTCAAGTACTATATGAAATATCATTATACGGTCATGAAAACAGGGTTGGTTATATAGTAGAAAATAAAAATAAAAATACCCTTAGTCCATGGATGAACCGATGATGAAAAGCCGAGGGGAAAATCTGATGAAAACCCCGCATTTACTTCTGAATCGCTCATAACTGCTCTGGGCAAATCCAGCATTAGTTCGGTCGTGACAACCCCTACTCTTCCTCCCTCCCTTTCGCCTTCCAGTCGTTCGCTCTCCTTTCACCATACCCCTTCTAAACACGTCAAATCATTCATCGGTAACTAGAAGGGCAGTGAATGGATTCTGGCCCGATGGAAATTGAGTACACCTGTGCTCTTCTAAAAGCACGGGTACGTGCCATCTGTCATGCACGAAACACGTAGAGTACGTGTACAGGCGGCAAGGGGAGGTGGTTTGCGGGGTGTCACCCACCAATGAATCACTGCTACATGCCATTTGGCACAAGGAGAAAGTCAACCTTGCGCTTGTAGGGTTATAAGACTAGATCGATGGATGGTACGGCGACCGCTCACCTTTTGAGGTAGAATATGGCGAGTGATAAGAGAAGCCCTCCCAGGAACACTCCCAGCGCGACGCCTATCGCCACCAATATGAGGATACCTGCAAAGCAGAATAGAATCTCCATCAGACATCATATACATGGTGAAACAGCGAGTGATAGTATGAATATGAATCACGAAAAGGCGTCTAGGGAGATAGAATATAAGATTATGTGTGGAAAGAATACACATGCGATGCTTGTCTTGTAAGGAGAAGGGAGTTTGACAGGATCTACTACTACATGCATATTTTGTATAAAGTATTCCATGTCGATGATCTATGTTTAGTGTTATATATCAAAAACAATCAATGAAACCTTTGTGAGATATGAGGATAAATGATAAAAACACAAAGAACTGCAATTTTCATGCGATTTCTCAAGAATATGACGCCTATCCTTAAAACCAACACTGCCGATTGAAATATCACTGAATGAGATATTTGGTCTTCCTGCCAGCCTTTTTTTCAAGTTTCTTTATTAGGATCAATAAGTGGTACATATGAAGTTTTATCCTTGATGCTGTCAATACAGTTTAAAGGGGCAGTTGCCTCAATCGCAGCGCAATTGTTTTTCATGGCCTAGCACATATGTTTGGGGGGTAAATAAGAGGATGTTGAAAAGGGGGTTGACGATTTCTTACTTCCATGCCCTATGACTAGTACTAGCCAACTTCAGATAAAACGCGTACCTAATAGCGATGACCCCGACCTTGCCAAGTAGCCTGCGGGGGTATTTCAGTGCAACCCATCCTGTGGGGTGTCTGAGTGCTACCTTTAATGACCGCCTGCACGTGCACTCACCCCTCTCCCTGTCTATACACACATGCGAAGGCGTGCGAGTACGCAAGCTTATACAGACAGATACCACTCGCTTAGGTTAAGGACGAACTTAACGTTCCCGTCTTTTTTCTCTCTATCCGGATAAGTCACGCTAGGATCTCCAGGTGGTGGGTACGGGGGACTAATTGAGGCCGGCTGCAGGGTAATGGTGGATTAGACTAATCAGGGTATTATAGAGCTCGACGTTTTGATCGTGATGTTGTGAGACCGTCTCATTAGTTTTTTTTCAGATGTGAATGTTACGTGAGGCCAGACAAGGGGTGACCTCACCTAATAAATCCCCCCACCCACCCATCCACCCACCCACCCACCCACCCACCCACATATAGCCGACTCACGCGCATAACGTAACCCTCGCACGCATTCATACCCGTCTCAGAATTTCCCAAATCCACCCCCCCCCCCGAGGTCAGATGACCCTGGCAATCATGTGACCCACGGAAGTAGAACATGTCGCGGCATTCCCTAATCAGGACTGTCGGCCCGGTCATACTGCCGAGGGGGTGGGGGTTGGGGATGAGGGGTGGTTATGGAGAAAGGTGGCTGGGTTGGGGGTGGTTAGGAGCAGGGGGAGGGTGACAAACACCGCCATCTCAGAAGACGCGCAGAGTAATGGATTTCTGGGGGCGGACATTTTTATTTCCGACGCGGGAGAAGGTACGCCGTGGGCGCGAGCCGCCCCCTCTAATAGAAACTTATCTTCATGGGGGGATGGAGTGGCTGCCATCCATCTTCGGACTCTCCACCATTGTCCACTGTCGATCGGATAATCCCCGGCCAAAAATGAGGCCATTTCCCGATATTATCTGCCCCATGTTCACTGATCCCCCTCCGAGCTGCTCCGAGATGCCCCGACTTGCTCGCCGTCCGCACCACGGCCAACCTTTTCATTTCATCAGGACATAATCTGGTTTGGAAATTCATAAGGATCATTGTTCGGCGGGGTGGAATGAGCACCCCATGACCGCTTGAACCCGATATGACCCATATCCCCCATCACGCATCTTTTTTCACGAACTGACCGCTGAATGCCGTGCATGTGGGTCATGTGAACGCACAATGAGACACGTGACAGTGACCAGTGGTCGAGACGTCATTTTTGGACATTGAGGTTTTTAAGCTGGACACGAAAGGATCAAATGGGATCAATGGACGAGATGAGGCGGGTGGGTGGCGATGGGCCCATTGTCTCTAAATGCGTTCTCTGCGGGTGTAATGGAACCATTCACATCGCAAAACACTATGTGTTCTTGCCTCGTCGTTTTGATCTTGTCGTCCCTATTCATACAACCTATAGTCACCCACTGCTTCTAACCTCCCCACTTCCTGCACCGGCGACTGTTGTGACCGGCATAGCAGTGTCCTTTCTGACTCCCCCCATGTCATCCATGCAGCTTTGAAGGTCCCATCTATTATGTATGGTCCTTTGGTAGATAAGCGACGCATGGCTCTTCAGTCTCCATGGCCACAAAACTCCATCCACACGGGGAAATGAAGGTCCCCAGTGCGAGCCAAGGCAGGTCAGAATATTAGAGCCCCGCCCTATCCCATACCCTGCCGGCAACAGACGGTGCCGAGACAATACCGCCGTGCGCGGCAAAATCGATCACCAATTGTATTGTCTCGTGGTAGTTGTAAGGGGACAGGCCAAATATATATACAGACATATTATGTATATAATATATAAATATACATATGCACATTATATATAGAGATAAAAGGATAGGTCAAAAAGCAGATTCGACGAAAGTCTCTCAGCGGTATGTTGGCTACATAGGCTATCGTTATTTGTGAACTCTAATGGCCTGACAGGGTGTAGTTAGCTATAAAGAACCGGGGGTTATGAGAATCAGGTTAGTTGGCAAGGAAATGCATTTCGGGTAATGAAACGTTCTGGCATGATTACACAGCATCTTTCGGCCAAGGCCGGTCAGCTTTTGAAGCAGCGCCGTTTGCTGGTCAGGTTAATTACCACATCTCGGTGCACGCCGAGCACCAGCAAAGCGCGCCTGCACGCCGCTGGTTCCCTGCGGGGACGCAATGCACGCCGGGGCCCCTCCCTCTGTTTGTGTGTGCCGCTGCGCGCGCACTCGATCACTACGCGTGCACTGAGACACCGGGGTCACGTGCGCGCGTCCTTGCCCATGTGCGCGCGTGCGCGCGTGCACCCGGCGGGCAGCAGGGCCGCGTCTCTGTCCGTGCAGGGTCGAACGCGGTCAAAGCGGGGTCAGGCGGGGTCAGAGCGGGGTGGGTCGTGGGGGTCTTTGGATGGACAGTTATTAGAAACTGCCGTGAGTCATACATCGGTGCGATATGACACAGTCGTCGCTTAACTAGCCCCGCCCCCTGCTCCCCGCCGATAGACGCCATCACCGCCACACCCCGTAATGACCGCCTGTTTTAAATCCATCAAGTGACCGCACAAAGGAGTGTCCACGCCGCTCATTAGGCTGGCCGGAAGGGTGGCAGACCCCAACTCCCCCGCCCGCTATTATCATTATCAACATGGCCCCGACCTACCCTCTGTCCCAGGGCTCGGGTTTAGTGCTGGAATGACCGAACGGGTCAATGCCAGGTCAGTAGCCCCCTCCATCTCCTGACATCTTCCCTGCCCCCGACACCCGGACTAAATCATGGACATGCGACAAAGGGGGAGAGGTGTTGGAGGCGGACAAGCAGGTGCTGGGGTACTAATCCCACGTTGATCACCTCAGAGTTTGTAAAAGGAACTCACCATAAGGAAACTGGTTATCCGATGTGGCTAGGATAGGGAAACTCCACTGTTGAGCTGGAAAGATAAGAAAACAAAAGAGTTACTCAATAAGTCAGCTTTAGTGTCTTGTTTTATTTCCTCTCGGGCGCAATTACAACATGTAATGCCGTGCATGTAACCGTAAACCGAGTTAGTAAATTGACCAACAGATGACAACGAAATCAAATGAAATACATTAAAGACTCAAATCATAAAAAAAAGAAATATGAATAAAGATTACAAGTGTTTGCGATCCGACGCTGATGAAAAGCCAAATTTCTCCGGGCGGGAAATTGATGTAACCACAGGAGATTAGTTGAATTTAATACGAACACAAAAAGCAGGGTCCATCTAAAACAGTGACGCGAGTGCATGATACCTGGTGAGCTTTTATTCCTCGGGCTGATGGTTGCATGACCACAGGGTCGGGTTGTGGCGGATAGACCACCACAATTATCGAATTTGTGCGTGAGAAAAAATACCCCCGCTCACACCCATAAGGCACATTAACGGAATCCTTTCTCTTCCATAATCTCAGCTTTTATCTGAACAGCATAAGAATGCAATCGCAACTCGCGATTATTATTCAGCATCATAACATCTGTTGGGATGAAATTTAAGGCAATCGCACACACTAGAAAAGTCATGGAAAAGAAGTCGTGCGAAGCTGCAACCTTAGGCCCGGCGTCCACCTACTACGATATGGCACCGATCTGCCCTACGATGCACCTCCCGATGCAAAATGAAAATCGCGTCCGAAGGTCACCTAGTATCGGGGCAGTTGACCACGTTTCTGCGATTAGACACCGATAAAAACCCCATACAATGCGTGGTGGATTGGCATGTCTAGACATATGTCTACGATTTTGCACCTTCCCGATATGGCACCGATTTTGACATTTTGTATCGGTGCCATATCGGGAGGTCTACGATTCTATCGTAGTAGGTGGACGCCGGGCCTTATTGTACTAATTCCTTAGGTTTCACCAAGTACGCGAGCGGGCATAAGTAGTGTAGGAAAATGGGGAGTTTCCCCTGACGACTGGAAACAAAAGTGTTTCCCAATAATCCGTCTCTTAGCTCTTCGACAACACACTCTATTGAAAGTAACATGGTACTCACTGAAAATACTAATTCACGACATTTGTAATCACCACAGACGGTCTCCCATACCAGTTTCACACATAAGGACAATACGGTTGAACACCGCGGACTAAACATAGACGGTGAAACAGGACACTTACATAGATGACAAATGCAGGGGTACAATTTGTTTCTTTACTTGTTTGCCGCATGTCCTTCAGAAAATCAATTGTCATCAGAAGAAGAAATAGGACGTAATAACTAGGGCATCATGTTGTATCGCTGTAAAAATCCTTTTTATACCGGCAATCTTAAGCTTTAGATTGGCTTTATTGATATGCAAGGCCGCTCACATTCTAGAAAAAGATTACAAAATAACTTTTGGTTGAAATATGATGCCCGGCATCACTGATGATAACGTGGTAAAAGGTTTATACAGCTCAAAGTGGAGATAGGCTTTTCATTATCATAAGGTCAAATAAATTTCATCACATAATGCTTTACAATTTAGTATGTACAGGATTTGCACTGATAGACACGACACAGCATTGCTGGGTTTCGCCATTCTATATTCGTGTCACATCCGTCATACGTTGATACGACCCCTTCAAGCCAGAGCTGATCAATGACAGGGTCGGTCGGTGCACTTGCATCTGCCCATACCTCTACGGGTATACCTTTGTTGTGAAGCCTCCAATTCATTCACAGTCTTGTATCAGATTTATTGTTGGGCAGGGAGTTCGGTTTGCCAAAGTAACCCCCATCAAAAGCTCGACTTACGGAGGTTAAGGACACATTTAAGTTCGCCTTTTAAGTCAAGAAAATCCTGAAGTTAAGAGACCATGTCCACCAGGAGTTTCCTATTATTGATTTGATGTGTGTGCCTATGTATAGGTATCCTACTTCAATCAGGAACAATTTCCACCATTGATTTTGCAGTATTTTAGGGAAAGTTTTGAGTGTTCTTCAGCCCTATTTCCTAGTGGTCTTACATATAGTGGTATTCTTCCCATTAATACATCAATGTTCCCAAAACATAAGGAGATTAGGTTAAAGCCCGAGTCAGGAGTAATTTCAAAGGAGGTTATGTATAGATATTGTACATGCACACGCATCTACACGCACATATTTTACATGCATATGTACGTAAATGTATATTCACATACATGTATACATATGTGTGAATATACATACATACATATTTACATACACACATGTAATATATGTACATGCATGTGAATACATAATCTCTACAATAGTGACAGTGCTTCAATACAAAATAAATATACTCACATGATTGCTTGTCCTTGGAGCAGTTGCCCACCTCGCCGACCCACGTATTGCCCCGGCACACCAGGCTCCACGTCTCCTCTGTGAGGTTACACTTGACGATGAGATTGTCTCCCTGGCGGCGGACCCAGACGTTTTTCGGCAACTTGGGCTCTGCGCATCCTTGGGCTGTGAGTGTCAGCAGACAGTGGAGGGAAAGGGAAGAGACAAGAAATGGAGACTGTCAGTTGTGTGCACACTGCGGTGGGCAGGTGAGAAGGGTCGGGTCTGAGTGATGGGATGAGGACAACGAGGACCCGCGGCGACGGTCGGAGCGCTGATAACTGCAGACAGGTGTAAATCCGGAGGTGTTTTGGTTAGTGGGGGGAGAGGTTGCAAGAGGGTTAGGATGGAAGAAAAAGAAGGTTGGTGGGGAAAAGGGTCACTGTTTTTAGGAAAGTAAACCTCTAATGAAGAGGAATTTGACAAAGATATTCATGATGGTTGTAATGTTTATTACAAAGAAAGTTATTCAACAATCTGTAGCATTTATTTCTTCCTTCTATTCGGTAAATCGTTGTCGAAAACTTATTTCGGTTACTGGGTTTTCTTCGTCTTGCTATGGTTTTGGAATTGGAAAAAAGATAATGATCCATTTCAATTAGTTGCTGACCGTGGTATGTTTATATAACTGATTGATCTGATTGTTTTTAACAAAAAATCATAAAATGGAATATTTCATTCAGTCAAACTGTTTGCTTCATCGTATATTCAATAAGTATGATATAGCTGATTGACATGAAGGCATTTTCTATAAAAACGTAACCTAAGTTAAAATGCTGCCACAGAAATTTGATACGTTTTGTAATTTCACAATAGGTATTATCCACTTGCCGATACTTCGTATAAAAACGTTGTAGCACACCCGATATAGATTGTAATGTCAAGATATGAAATTAGAATGTATCCTGTATAGATATCCATACATGACGTTGCCTGCTCAGACTGAACTGTAAACCCTTTTAACATCCCTATTTTAACAGAAATGCAGGTGACAGTCCTAAGCGTGTGGTTGTGCACTGTGGTGGTACGCATTCACCTACAGGCTTTCTGTCGTCCGTCTGCCTTGCTTTGTAGTCGTGTGTCTCTCCCTCTCTCTCTACCTACTCTCTCTCTCTGTAATTGTTTCTCTACCTTGCCCACTCCCAACCATCGATACAAATACTATGGCATGTAGCACGAGGAAAAAGTCGATCTGCGTCGTTTGAACTCCCCCACCTGATATTCGGGCACTGACCCTTGAGATTCACATCTTTGTTAGTGATCTCTTTACCCGACCACTGGGCCTGCCCCCAACCCCCTGCCTGTCCCCAGCCTTTGATCCTCAGACAAAGTTGATCCCCTACCATGTTGCTGATCCTGTCAGTCCCCTGAACGACCGACATCCACACATACAAACGATCAGAGGTCCCCGAGTTGGGGAGTGAAATGTGAGCATGTCTGCAGTCAGTGCTTTTTATGGAAGCTATAGAGATGTGTATAATGCTATGGGTGTGATGGAGGTTAGGATGCCGGTACTTTCCCACCAGGGTGCGGTAAAGGCGCTGAGGCACGTGATCACATATGGTGACTGGGAATCTTTCCTCGGATCCATCGTCAACATGGTGTCTACTCGCACTCGAAGCAGACTTCTGTGTTTTTATAAAGATGGAGAGGTAGCGGGGGCAACTTGATAAGGATGAGCCTTGTTTTTCTGAAAGGATATCTTCCTCCATTGCAATATTCTACTGGTAATATAATCTGTTGAAAGGACATGTATGGATCGCTGCAGGCTTATGCATCAACGGTGTCGTCTCACGTTCGTCTTATTTTCATATTATGTCTTAAGTTCTCAGCTACTTCCTGTATAGATAGAAGTATATATATATATATATATATATATATATATATATATACTCTGGTCAGGTCTGCTACTTACTACACTCGGCTAACGCCTCGTGTAGTAATGCACAACCTGCCCATCGTGGCATAAATATTGACAAGGCTAACTCTCGTTTGGTTTCTACTAAATATCGATACAATTACTATGGCATATATATATATATATATATATATATATATATATATATATATATATATATATATATATATATATATATACATGTATATATATAGTGTGTGAACAATGAAGAGTACCTAATATTTGTTGTGTTTAACTATTTTCTGTGCATCAATAAATAAAGACCGACCAGTTTCAAATACAGAAACCACTACTGATTGACATGATTAATTTCTGTATGTGCCTATTCTACAACAGCTTCAATCAGTGCGATAATATTTCCAATTTTTCCTCCATATTTTATGATAGTCACAAAGATATAGCAAGCCTGTTTGCCGTTGGTTGCCGGTAGTCACAGACGTAAGCCTCCATCGTCGGCCAAATTACCCCGCATCCTAATACATATAAACCGATCTGTTTATGTAATGCTAATAGCCTCCCGGGCCGGGGCGCGATCGCGTTCATTACCAAGATGTAAACACAGAAAAGCCGCTCTCGCCATCTGGTCTTGGGGCGGCCGTGGCACACTGGGCCAGGGGATCTAAGGATCACGGACCCGCCGCTGTGATGTTGGATAAGAGATGCTGCTGTAATGGGGCTTGCCACAGGCTTGCCTTCATCTACAATGCAGTGCTCCAGAGGGGGCGCATCGACATTGTTAGAGCCGATAACCTAACTTTCCTGGTCTGCTGTTTCATCACATTGAATATCTTAGGTTTCTCTGGCACAGCGCGTATAAATACATCTAGGCGCCGTGTAGATATTCATCTGCGTTATGTGAGATGCATGGTGGGTGATGTAGGCATTTACCTCGATTATGTAAAAAATAGTGTATGATCTATCGCCGAACGGTTATTTGGGGCATTAATGCGGTCTCGGGAGAAAAACGGAGACTTCAAAATAACCATCGCACGCACTTTGTCGTTCCAGGCAGTTTCACGCAAAAACGCCACTGTTAACACACAACTACATTCATACTTAATCACGGTAATGTTGTGTTCATACGCAAAGCCGTGCAAGTATTATAACTTTGGGGGGGTTTTGAAGTGCGGCTTTTAAGGTTGATGGATGAAATGGGTTCTTTCAGTTTGATTATTCCGCAAACAAGAAAAATCTACTATACAGAACAGTAACACGAGAAGCCAAACCGCTCATCATAAGAATTCTTTGACAGGTCGATGACTGAGAACAATGGTAAATAAGCAATTAATAAGTAGCACGACTGCTCTATCGTGTTACTCTTGGCACATATATATATGGAATTAACTTTACACCTTCAGCGTACGTGTTTCAGATTTCTATAACAATGTGGGTAAATAATGAAGGTCACATTGGGGCAGTATCAGTTTAAAACGCATTACGCTTGAGCTGATTAACGTACCTCTTGTTTCCCGCACGTTGGGGGAAAAAACTGAATGCTGATACTCGGTCAGAAGAGCATGACCAGCTAGATCATATGTTCCCATATGTAAGACAATGTCGGCATTAATCACTGGAGAAATACGGTAAGGTGCTCGGAGGTACTCGTTTATCAGGTAATTTGTTTGTCACGATGCTTGCCCGTCCCAATTTACAGCAGTTCCTACAGCAACAGGAGACTGCCGTCTGCCACTCCGGTTCCCCCCACAGGACATTGTAGCCACAGCAATCTGTTGTTGTCACGACGAACCATGCAGGTGGAGGTGTGCTTATCAAGGGGGTGGGGGAGGTAACAAAGACGGAAGCAAAGGGACACATATAGGGAGGGGGAATGGAAAGAAGAAGCTCTGCATAGACGTAGGGTCTAGGATGGAAAGGGCGCTGTTGACTAAGGAACAGAGGCCGTAGACTGTGGTAAATAAAGGTGTCGATGGGGACTATGCTTTATGTCTCTATAGGGGTGGCGGTGGTAGAGTCGGAGGAGGAAGGTGAGTTTGAGAAGTAGTGTATGGCGAATGTGTAGGTGGAGACTGAACAAGAGAAGGGGTGCAAGCGGGGTGACGAAAAGGGTGTAGCGAGAGTGGGAAGTGCTGGCGACAAGAGAAAGATGCTGGCCGCTCCACCTGCATATGACCCGCAAGGGTAGGTTGTGCCCCGCTTTGATGTAGAGGAGCTGCTTGGAGAAGGAGGCTGGGCTGGAGACACCCCTTACCCCCCTCCCACCTACTGGAGAAGGCGTTGTTGCCAGGCGCGACGCGTCTCTGATAATGAGGGTGTGCACGCACACAACAGTCCCACGGCCTGCAGCCACAACAGTTCCCTCCCACCTATAGAGCCACAACCCCCTCCCCTCCTCATAGGGCCTCCCTAATGACCCTCCATGGAGTCCCCTTCCGCCCTCCTCTATAGACGAAAGGCAACCTCCTCTACACTCACCGAGGTGCCGCAGGTGCCGACGCCGTACCTGTTATGTAAAATATAAGTAGCTTTATAATATAAAATCACCAAGAATATTGCACGTGAAAAAATAAATAAAAGTCTTCCTGCTGCGAGTCAATATTATCTCGCACAGGAGGTTACTGGTGAATGTACATAGTCGGACCCCTGTCGCATAATGGCGAGTTCGAGTATGACTCAGAGAAGCGGCCAGTAGGCAGAAAAAAACGGGGTGCATACAGAATAAATATCCAATACTGTGTTATGGCAAACCCAATATGAGCCGTGCCATCACAGAGACCCCCCAAACGCCCCACTTTGATGGCGTGGGTGGCCCAGTTGTGGGGAATGGCATCGATGATGTCCGATTAGGGAGGCCGAGGCGTGTGGCCAGATAGGAGGTGGTGCTCTTATTGAGGTCTTAATCCTGACTCGGTATGAAATTTCCATGACCTAGGAGGCGGGGTTAGTAGCAGGAGGGGGAGGAGGGAGTCGGGCGGCACTCGGCAGCAAATCATAAACGTGGGGGGAAATGGATCCTCCGGGCAGCGCCCAGTGGCGGGCTAGCCGCGACGGCCTGATGATATTTGAAAGGCGCATATTGGCTCGTATTGGCCGCTGCCGAGCGCAGATGGACACAACACACTATCTCATCACTTGTGACAGCACAACAAATACACCAGCTATCCTATTGTGTGCGGTCCCTTTTGTAGGAGTCCGGATCCCCGGGCGTAGAGAGTCGTGTGGATGGTGGGGGACGTGCAGTGTGCGCCATTGTGTCCACAACCAGGCCTACGATTGGGTTACAGGAGCACGTACTGGACTCGCAATGCTTAATCGTAGGGGCGGTCTACGGGAGGGGTGGGAGGAGTGTAGATTCCGTTCAGGTGGAAGTCGCGCCCGGCACCCCTTCCTGGAGTCGCCCTTCTCTGGAGCGACATGGCGAGCTCTCCCGGAGGCATCGCCGACTCTAGCGGCAGAGCGCCGACCATTAGGAGGAGGTTGGAGGGCCGGCGACCAGCCGGGGAAATAGTAACCAGACACGCATACAGTAGAGGGCATTTCTGCACAGCGCACGGGGGAGATACAGGGGGAGGTGGTGGGGTTGCTCAAAGTGCAGCTCACGCACGCGAGGAGTACACCAACTCTGCTTGGAGAGAAGGTTTGGTTGTCAGGTTGTCGAGCGGCAGCTCCCGGCGTTAGGACCACTGCAGGCTGTATGTTTGTGATGCTGCATTAAAGCTGTGGCTCGCCATAATCATGTCATGCCAGCCCCCCACAGTCCCCAGCAATAGATCGTTTCTGAAACGTCGCCATGGATATTTATCATGCTTAGTGTTGCGGGCAGTGAAATCAATAGATAGATTCAGTTGTGCTTCTATGAAATGAATTTTAAAAAGGTGTATCTTGTATTTGTTTAGTAATAAACCTGAAACTTATAGTGTATCACTATATCAATATAAGAACCCATAAAAAACAACAAAAGAGTAAGATATCATGAACACAGACTACAAATAGGCACAATTGTATGATCAAACAAATTTCTTTTCTACGAGAATCACAAACATAACATTTGCTGCAGACTGATTTGATTTTAAAATTCTTGCACGCTTCTCTTTCGAAGGGAGCGGGACTTGGCGATGCGTCGTGCCGTATAATCGCCTCATAGAGTTCAGACACTAGATTCCTCTGTCAATAATCGCTCTGACGTCGCTCCTGACTTCAGGAAACTTTAAGCTATTACCATCAGCGCCGTTCGCTGCGCGCATACCGCCTCGGGCTGTCGACTTCCTATTCTCGGCCAAGTCCTCACTCTCGCGCCATCGCGTTGGCAGTTTTGACAGTCTGGATTGATCTGCCGTGTTTGTGACCAGTTCCCTCCGCCGAGCACAATGGCGGATGAGGCGTGAGTCGGCAAGGCAGCGGCGTACCAATGGGTTGTAACGGCGAATGAGACATCTTAATACTTGAGCAGTGTTTGTGCTGAGCCTGACCTGATAGGTTCATTTCATGGGGCTGGGCTTACACCAGGAGCACGTCCGGTAAACTCTGTATTTGTCCTCCGTGAAGAGTGTCCGGCCTCCGCTCTTCGGGGTGTGACCGAGACAATGTGTACGTCGGTGCTGTAAAGTGTACATCCCCCATTCCGCCGACCCGCCAGAGGAAGTTAGCTCGCCGCACTACACCGCTGTGCACATGCGCAGATGCCAGCACAAGCATGCGCAGACGTAAAGGCAGAGCAGACGACAGGAAACCCCACCATGCTGTCCGCTGAGAGCTGGCGATCTTCACAGCCTTTGTTTTTCCCCCCAATGGGCACCGACCGGAAGCCACAGGCGAGGATCAGCCTGTCACGACAGGCCGCGAGACTGATTGTAGTCTCCGCGCGCAGACGCACGCATGCCGGAAGTGGGCTTTCCGCCATGATGGATTGAAAAACGGCCGCTGCCCTCAGAGCACAACTCTACTGAACGCTGGCAGGCAATGGGGGAATTACTGGCTCCTTTGAGGACCGACTCTTGGCCTCTGCCATCAGATCTCTTGATAGAAAGGGCGGTGTGGGGATAATGAACCCAAAACACACCAATTTGTATTCATCTTTGGTGAGACTTTTTGATCCTCTGGTGAACCATTACTAAAGGAAACACTTTACTGCAATTATTTTCCTTCTAAAAAGCCATTAAACAGTTAAGTACATCTTCCCAGTTTTCCCCGGGAGATTTGTTGTGAATATAAACACACTGCTTTTGCCAAGCCGCAAGCGCATTTTATGGTTGCTTGAGGAAAGAGAAAACTCAATGAGGGCGTCATTCAGTCTGGCGTCCACAAGTGACATTGATGGCTACTTTGATCTATGTATAATCGGTCCCTGGACTGTTATCTATCGATCAGAAACTACCTTCAAACCATATTGACAACATTCGACCTCAGAAGAAAGCACGCCCCCTAGCACAATGGCAGCTAGTACAGGTTTAGCGCCCAGTGCGACTAAAAGTTCACGAAATTTACCATTTCAACAACCTTTGGTATTTTTTCCTAACACAAACTGACCTTTGTCTGCGGAAATAAGGGCGTTTCACTCCAGGGAGCAAGGGTTAGCCTTCGTGGTTCGCACCCAGTTGGCTTCAGTCCCTGGAGCCACCCCCACGATGCATCTTGGGAGGCCGAGGCGACCTTTGACCCAGCGGAAGCAAATCCATAATGCACCACGTTCGGGAGAACAATGGCAGACGCAGATGGTGGGCTTCCGTGTGGTCTGGGGGGTCATAAAGGGGGCAGCCTAAGCTGCCGCATCGTACCAGATTTGCTGGCTCGTCAGATTTTTTTTCACATCTCCGCGCAGCGCGTATGACACCCAGACCATGGCAGAGGTCAAAGCCGATCAATTGCGTATTGATCAAAACCTTATTTTCTTTCAGTTTCAGTGCTTTTTCCCTCTGGACATGCAGGCTATATGTTTGATCACTATCTGGGTCCCCCACTTTCATGCCTTGTAGTCCTTGTAGACCACCCTCCCTCTTTTACCTCCCACCCAACAGTTCACCTGCCCGTATACTAAGCCCCACCCTTATCCACATTCCATAAAAACGACGTTATAATGACACATCCAACGCTATATCCATGTATACCACTATATTAACTTTACACTACTGAAAACTCCCAATAGGACGAGAGAAAGACTATACGTTGCTCTTCAGATAAGCCTAAGGGGAAATTCGCCCTGCTAATACTGACTAACGAATCGACTACCCACCAGAAATATGCCATCATTAGCGACTATCTTGGGGGTAGTTCTGATTGTCTTGGGTGCACCCAGTGTCCGACCATGGAGGGGTCAACAGGGTTAATACAATTATGACTTTAACCTTGAGACGATTTGGGACCAGCTGCCAAGCCTACGCTAATCAATTACATCTCGGCCCAAAATTATGCCTGGTGCTTTGGACTTTTACGACGCCAATAACCTTCAGCGGAAGGTTGTTTACTTATTAACGCTCTGCCACTGGTGTTGGGGTCCCTTTGACTTTCTACCTGGGCAAATGGTCTCTTTGTTGTTGACAATGGAGAGGCTTTTAGTAAAACTATACTTTGGGCAGCATATTGTTAACATGGTTGTTACTAGCTACCCATTCTATCTCATGTTACTTTCCATTAATCGACTGTATAAACAGGATATATGAAATGCTAGAGATCCTCCTTTTATCGTATGGATCAGACTTATATATATCTACAAGCCAACTACCTGGTTATAACAATTCGTCATATGAGTTTGAATCTATCTGGCAAGATATTTTTGAGATGGAAGATGGAATCCATTCTGAAATTCAACCTATATTTGCCTCATATGCTATGTTTTTAATATCTCTGGAACTGGACGACATCGATTCATATGAATTCGTTGCTCTGTGCATGGGAATCCCTGAAATTACAAATTCTCCTTTCAGGGCGGACCACCTTAAGGCATCATATGCAAATACCGAGGGCACCAATATCACGCCACGGTTATGTGTATAGTACTCACCTTCATAGAATAGGAGGAAGGACCCGGGTGATACCACAGTGATATCCACCATACTAGAGTCGGACTGGTAGACGATGCTCTCTCTCTCCTCGCCGGAGCAGGTGGTAATACTCCTCTCCTGGTCGCCCTCCTTGACCGTGGCCAGCTCATAACACACGTTACTCCTGCTACCGGGGAAGCCCCCAGCTGCTACCCCGCCCGTAGCGCCGCCCACGCCGTCGGGCTGCTGCTGCTGGACTACGGAACCGAACTTGAGCAATTTGATCATCATGCGCTGGCCGCGCCGCACCCGTACCCTCCACGGACACTTAACGCCCCCCACGTCAGAAGAACCGTCCTGCTGGGCAGAGATGAAACCCGACTGATCGGTGAGGAGGATATTGTGAGAGCCACGACATTCTCCTTCATCGCCGGTGGCAACTGGAAGAGGAAGCAAAGAAAGAATGAGTATATGTACGTGTGATGCCTATACCGAGAGAGCGTCGCTCCTTGTCGTATTATCGAGTTCTATGCATAGATTTTACATCAGTCTAGATTTCATGCAATACAGTTGGATGGATACATTTTTTCAATCAACCTAGATATTTCAAATGATTTCAAGCTTTAACCAGGCGAGAGAAACCGAAGCTATTCATCATTATATGATTTTTTGCATGCAAAATAAAATATAACTGAAAATAAAGAAACGTGATAAAGATATTACACAGAATGATGTGTCCAGGATCAACCATGTCAACATTCACAGAAGGCTGTAAATGTAAACCATGCCATTTTTATTATTTTATTGTATAATACAAAAGATAAACATGGGCGATAGGAGATTCAAAATCTGATATGTGCTCAACAGATTTCATCTCCGAAACCTTGCTGGAAATGGAGATGAATATTGACAGAGACAGAGTCTTGGATTCTGCAATAACATCTTGGGCTTTCCCATCTTCACCTCCTCCCAACCCCGCCCCGTCAACCCTCTCCTCCCCTCCCCTCCCCAACCCCCTTACGCCGCTGCACCTAACCTCTGGTGACCCGTGGGTCGGGGTGCATGAGTCAGGTGCGGGAGGATCCGTCTAATATGCCGGGTGCCCCCGCGGCGCGCACACGTGGATTAAGTAGCCGGGAAGAGCCTCCCGGTCACTCGGTCAACCGTCCGGGTCTTATCATTGATAAACCTGGGCGTACCCTTAAAACACCCTCCATTCCTCTCCGACCCTCCCACCGCCCACCTTACTCGGCTGTAAAGTAATAAACCGGCTGTCAGTGCAAGAGGAAGGCAAGCCTCGCAATGCTGGAGGAATAAGGCTCTTTCCGATAACAAACATTATCCGACTACTTGGCGCTTACCATGTCATAACAGTTTGGTAATTGAATGAATGGTATTAGGATCCGGCGGCTATACTGGAAACTGGCCGAGTGAGCTGCTCTGTGAGCTGCCCAGTGGGATGGGGTATGTGCAAGGACTACACACGTAGATACTGCTTGCACCGGACAAAGTCTGAGTAACTGGCCTCTTCTGTAAGCAGGCCAAGACTCTAACCTGCTGAATCAATACCGATAAAACGTGGCACCTTCATCGGGCCCGGTCTTATTTGACTGTCTAGTGCGGGCTGCAGGCTTTATCAGTCGTACGTGGCATCTTATGGGTAGGAGGAGGGTGGGTGGCACAACCCACTGTTTGCCCGGCCAACAGGAAGGCTTGGGTAAACTAGTGCAGGATAGATAATTTGATAGCCGGCATGCCGCGCGCACTGAATGCCTTCAGGCATGATAATTAGAGATATGGACGATTCAAAGGCCATATCCTTTTTACGCCTCTCTCCTGTGTAGATGGGGAGAACAATGGGAAAGACGAAAGGTATAGGCGAAAGAGCAGGAGAAAAGAAAAGACAACCTCTTGTAAGAAGGGGGTCCATTGACAGCCCCCTCTCGCTGAGCTGCTCTGTATAAGGATTGTAGTCCACCTGCTCCTCGAGAACAAAGTACCATTGATGTATTAACTGAAAAACTGCCCTTGAATACCTATAGGTTGGTCGCAGTAAAATGCTGTTTGATATGGAGCTCATAACAGGTAGATGACACGTCTGCATATACACACGTTAAACTGCATCATTTGATTGCAACAGTCTCTTGAGTGAAATCGATCCTTTACAAAACAGACGCGACTCTACTGGAAGATTAGGGCTTTATCTTAAAGGGAGTGGTACTTATCGATTCGTGACCGCGCTCCTGGGCTAAGCCAAGTAACAGTGCTGTCAATCACGACAATAGGCACCAATGATGGGGTATCCTTTTCTCACCACCAATTCCACTGTTATATGAAGCACTCTCCTCAAAATCCTTCTCACAGTGTATTGGCCGACGCTATTTGAACAGCCACAAAAACACTCAAGCAAACCCACTCGCATGCTGAATTAACGGTTTTTGAAACTCTCAGACAGGCCTGTGAAACCGACAGCCCTGTTGAATTTGATGGCATGTTTCATATCTTGATTTTTTTTTAGTTTGGTGTTTTTTTCTTAATCTGCATCACACCGGCGTTTTGCCCACGGACCTGCAAGAGACAGTGTATTTATGGCGGGTGGGGTCTTTCTGGAGGCGCTTAGCGGACCAGCATGGGTCGTTGATTTGCGCGGCCTCTAGTTATCCCCGCCCGCCTCTGTCATCTGAAAGTAGTGCAGGAAATGAGACCCCGAGTCAGGCGAAAAGAAAAGGACCGCAGGCTGGTGCTGCGTGAGGGCAAATTGTCATCACCACTGTTTGATGTGATAAGAACAGGCCAAATTACACAAGTTTCTTGGGTAACATCGATTTTCTCCCTTTGTCTCTGTGATCCCTCTATCTACTGCCCTGACATGCTCTGATCAGCGTAGTTAGATGCAGAGCTCTTGCCTTATTTAGCGCACGCAATGACATGAGCACTTCCCCATTCATTATACCGTCCCGTAGAAAAACCTCGGCTAATTTACTCATTTACTGTTTTTTTCCGCATGCACCTCGAGTAGTGACTCTGATAATTACGGTAGCCACCTATCAGAACTTGAAAGGGAAGTGTCACTATTTGTATGTGTTTCCTTGTATGACCTAGATAACGTATCTCCATCTTATTATTGCATATCGAACATGTAAAATACGGACTATACAGGGTCTCCTTATAATGATATCTCTTGGCTATTGATGAGTGAATATTTGAAATTTCTAAACGTAAACCAGTAACACAAGCAAAATCTCACATAACATGTACATAGAATATGAATCCATCGTTCCTATATCCGCTCTGGAAATCAGGAGGCCATAGGAATGTGACCAGCTAAAAACCCACCTTTCACGCACTCGTAGGCCGCTGAGAGATAAGAGGCAAAGTCCTTGGGGCAGGGCTGTCGCTCATGTAACTTCGGCTCAGCTATGTAGATCTTGCACTTTCTCCTGCCGCCACACTTCTCGTCCATGTAGTCCAGCACGTCGGTGGAGCAACCCAGGAAGCCATGGTTCCCGGTGACGCAGCGGCCGGACGCCATACGGCCGTACTTAGCCGTGCGCATCAGGATCACGTGCCCGTAGGGACACGTAGCGTTGAAGTACTCCGAGGGACAGTAGTCACGGACAGCTGTAATGAGGGATGGAACAGAGAGCAGAGGTTAGGGCCATCATCACTATCACTTGATCGCTAACAGATCACTAACCGGATCATCAACGATACACCTTAATTTCAAATAGTTGTTATTATCAGCAATTATTATGGCAATGAAAATCTCTTTATCTTATTGTCATATCACTAGTGAGGTTCCCATCCTACAACGCAGAATGACACCCTGTCGTTGCTTGATACTCTCAAAAACAAAATAAGTTCGCTTAAAGGAGACCTCAAGCCTAAGAAACGGTTGAAGAGAGGCCAGATAGGAGGGGGTGGGTTGCATCTTGTGGCATGCACCTATTGTATAAAACACTGCATATCCCACTTAGTACCATTGCGGCCTTTGTGTTCTCAGGCGACTCAATCGATTAAGGTACATACTTAGTCTTTCGTATATCGATCCTCAATTACGTTTTCTATTTCACATACCCTCTCACTACTGACCAAAGTAGGCGTCTCAGACGCCCTTTCTTATTTTAGGATTCGGCAATTAAATGTCTGGTGTTCCCATTACTAATGCAACATCACTGTTTGCCTATTGGTGCCATACGCTACCCATTGTTAAGTATTGGATAAATGTTTTACATTATATCCGCAGGGGAAATCATTACAAACACCACTAATCGAATATACATGTACCTACAAGACACGGACTAGATGTACAATGCTGTAGATATAGGTGCATTTATTAATTTAAATGATAAAGCCTCGCTGCAAAGGGCGAGTCGGTGACGCGTATGTGGGAAGAGGGAAGGACTCATGACCAACAGTGTAGTTAAAGTGGGAAGCCATGGAGTGTGTAAGTAGTCATCTGTCAACACCAACCCCTCCTCCAGGGGATGGCGCGTGTCTGGCACTGGACAGTCACCACTTCAAGGTTAGCATCGACCTTGTGGCCGTCTGACGTTCAAATTGAAAATGGCTTCCTCGCATGTGTGTCTATAGAGAAAGGTGCCTTTGGGCTGCTCCTGAAGGGGCGAGTAGATCACTATTTCACGTGTGGTGTAGGTGAACAAGGCTAGTTTAACCCCAGAGGGTATGTGGTTCTTGTCCAGAAAACAGCACTATTTTACTCTGTACTTTTGGAAAGAATCATTCTCAAATAATTTCTTATATTACAATCACAAACTTCGCTTAATATTGATGAAAATTATGTGGTTATTCATGTAGAAGGTCACGTTAAATATAGCCAAAAGTTTCCCTCTGAACTATAAGCAACCTTAAGGAAGATGAAATGGAAAATGATGCTTATTTCAAAGGGTACGAGGAACAAGTTCTATTTTTAATTGAGTAAGCCACAACTAACTAATACGGAAGGCAACACACGAAAAACAACACAGCGATTGTCGTGGCGCACAAACAACACAGCAAACTGAGTTAAATAAAAACACGTGTTAAAAAACGATAGGATAAAACGAGGGAAAGCCTGAACATGACGAACACATCCGCATGGCAGGCTCGATTATGATACCTGTCAACCTTCAAAGGGAGATAATGGTGCTCCGTGGCGGCGGGTTGTTGGTTTAATAAGGCTTCACAGAGCAGGAACTGTTGCACAGGCGGCTTACCGGAGCAACCCGCAGTGAAATCCGCAGGGACTGGTGCCTGAATCTAAGTTTGATATGATAGGCTCTATATAGAGAACAGAATCAGGAGCAGGTAGGTGATGTTGACAGCACGGCCTCAGAAGGGCCTGTACACCACAGCGCCGCCATGTTTGACCGGAGAGAAGAAACTAAGCGAATAAAAGCTCTTTGAAATGCGCCACGCCGCGCCACGCCGCGCCACATCTCCTCTCAGCGTCTCCTATGCGCCTGCAGTCTTATGAGACGCAGCGATGACACTTGTCCAATTAGGAAATCCCCAGGAGGGACTTGGGTGAGTTGAGTTGTCTTTACTTAAAAAAAATCAATATGGCACCACGCATAGTGGGTGGCCATGATGCTCCCCATCACCCCCTCAAATTTACTCCCAGCAGCTGATTTCAAGTGCCGGGATTTTTTTTTTAGTCTTGTGGGTTTCTCAAGTAGGCGATTAAAACGCAAACCTTCTACATGCTGTTGACACCATTTAAAAATCCATAACCTTGCGCTTAGGCTTAAAGAGACAATTACTATAACGAAAGCTGCGCTGGGGAAATTAATCGGCGCTCAATGGGCCGCCACTCAAACAATTGCCCACTAATTTGAATTAAACGAGGTCGGGGCATCCTATTAATTACCATAAGCTCATTGGCGATGATTTAGGGCTTCATTACGGAGCAAGCGGGTGGCGGAGAGTAATGTTGGGACGGATTCCGACAGGATGGTCGATGGTAGAGGGAATTAAGGTGCGGCTTAATGAAGCTGCGATCCCACCAACAGTTAAACAAATACCATTAATACCAGATTTGTTTACTCTGAGCCTGTGATTATTTAGTTCAAACCCTCTGGCAGCTCCCCCGGTGGCTTTGATTTATCTGATTTAGAGATTAGAAGCCTTCACTGCTCCTGCCTGCAGCGGATCCCCTGATATTCTACTGAGTGGCGTTGGCTTAAAGGATCCGCCTCAGATAGCGGCGTGAGAAGACTTTAGCTCCCCCTGGTGCATGGCGCCTACTCCTTCTACACACGTCTTACAATATGGCCGCACTGCTGCTGGTATAACACGAGCATCTTCACGTGCATACAGGACCGGCGTGGACAAAGGAACACGGCCATTCTCCACTGACCCACTTCCCTGAGAGGGTGGATCAGGAGGAAGACGGCCAGGCAGCGGTATGAGGTGGAGTAGGAAGGGGAGAAGGGGGTAGGGTGGTTATTCGCAGGCGATTCCATATTCATGGAGCCAGCTGCAAAACACTCATTGGCGAGGACAGCTGGGATCAATGCTTGGTGGATCCAAGTGGTAGCCTGGCGCGGACAAAAGCACATCGAGGCTACCCTCACCCCTGCACCCCACCCCCTACCCACCCCGTTCATCGTTCACGGGGTGCGGGGAAAACTGGCCATCCCCCGGCTCGCTGCCTCGATTATTTCCCATCACACGTGGGCGGTAGGTCAGCGGTGGCCGAGGTGGCGACGCCAGCCCCACGCCCACGTCAGCCCCACGCCCGTCTCCTCCACCGCTGTGAGGTCATTGGACGACGATGAAGGCATTAAGCAACTTCCCCGGAGGTGGCACCGCTAGGCGGGACGCACCGGAAGACGGTGTGCGCGTCAATCACGCTCCGTCTCTGCCGACGCTAGGGGAAGGGGGCGCCCAGGGGCCGCCCGCTGCACGTGCTGAGCACGTCCTTGCACCGTGGAGGAGGGATGACGAGGGGGGGGGGGGGCACTGGCGCCGAGGATCGTAACGTTAGGCGGAACAGGGCACGGTGAGTAACCCTAGGGCTTAAGCTTGGCCAGCGCGGGGGGCAGACATGCCCCCCTGCCTGCCACAGCTGAGTGGGATGTAGCAGCAAGAGCAGGAGTAGCAGGAGTAGGAAGAGCCTCCCACCTACCCACCCACACCGCCTCCACGGTGGATCGAGGCAGAATGTAGGGCAGGCGTATTAAGGTCATGCCTGCTCCAGGCTGGATCCATTGGCCCTTTCCCGCGAGGTGGCAATAACTGGGGCAAGGGGATTGAAGTGGAGGGGTTGGGTTGTGGTAGGGTGGTAGGGAGGCTGGGTAGTAGGGAGAGAGGAGGTCTCTATACTCCACACCATGCACCAGTAAAAAGAATAGATGGCACCGGGAGAGTATAGCCGTGCTTATAGGGGAGCTACATGGGAAATGGTAAAGCCATGAGCAGCTCATCTTGTCGCCAGGGAAGCGGCTCGCAAGCAGTAGAACCCCAGGGCTACTATATGCACTGTTTGGCGGATACACAGCAACCAACCATGCGGGGGTGTCTTTAATAGCGCCACTCTGATCCCGTTTACCCGCCATCACCAGACAGTTTCGCCTTCCTTTACACGGCTCCGACCTTGGCAGCCACCGGGTCTGCATTGGCTCAGATTGCCCGCCTCAGATCTCTAAAGTGGCCGGCAGGAGGGGAACATGAAGCCACTAAATAGAATGTAGCGTATGCGCGCCCCTCGCCCGCGGCCAGGCCCGCTATCTAATTTGTTGCGATTGCAGTCTTCGTTGGTTCCAGTCGCCTAAACGTTCCTTTTGTGTCGGGCCGGACGAGTTATGACCTTTTCCGGACGAATCAGAGTAGTTTGGGACGGGAAAGCCATCATATTGGACAGATGCTTCCGCGCGACGCTCACTGGTGCTGCAGATAAAAAGCTGTGTGCTGTTTATCAAAAGACTTCTTTTTTTCGTCTCTCCAAGAGCAGCTTTTTATGGGGGCGGCAAAGTAGGCAGGCCTGTGTTTTCTGATTCCCACCCGTCTGAACGCCCTCTTATTCGCACTTGGGATGTGTTTCTCCGATCATAGGCATTCCCATCTGCTGACGATATACAAAATCATATAAAAAGCTTTCATCACCATGATCCATAATGGAGATACATCCATATCTGTTTTTGCGTTTTTCTTATTATATATATATATATATATATATATATATATATATATATATATATATATATATATATATATATATGTGTGTGTGTGTGTGTGTGTGTGTGTGTATAGGATAAGCGGATTGGGTGCATAACAGCTTTAGTTTTTGTCACGACCACATATTCTGTAAATATACTTCCATCATGAAGGTGGCGACTGGAGATATGCGTGCCAACTAAAGGTGTCTATACATATTGGTGCGCGCAGTTATTGATAGTAACTTGAATCTGACGTCCGAGAAATGTCGTCTGATGTAGGCAATACATCACAATGATCAGTTCGCCGGCCATTGCTAAGCCAATCTTGGCGGAATACGGCTACCAGCGCGCGCGACCCCGAGCAGACGACTTTTATCTCAGCCCATCTTAATTTGCCGCGACATCCAGTCGCCTATAAGATACAATCGCGCGAATGAATATAATTTGGGCAGACAGATGACGCCTATTACTCCGTCCGGGCGCCACGTGTCAACCTGTCATATCTGTCACCTATAACGACCGCCCAAAAAGGCACTGCGGTCGAATACCAGTCAAGGGTTTTTCTGCCGATCATGGAAATGCTTTTCTGGCCGGACCGAGAACATGGGTGACGATTTCCTTTTTTCTCGTCCCCAGCGCACCTGCCGCAGAGGCGACCCGAGCCGAGCAATTTATTTTTGTCCGGCCAGAGATCTTCCATTGTCACTAGGCATAAACGACCCCAGTCCCGGGGTAATCACAACCAGCGGGGACATGTTCCTAAAAAGTAAGGACCAAGGGGAGGCGACGCGAGCAGCTCGAGCAGACGACTTTTATCACAATAAGAGCGACTGAAGCTTACAGCCCGCGGTTTTCCTGGCGGGGTCTACTTCTTTGAGGCGCCGTGATGACGTACTGCTTACGTCTGCTTTCTACGCGGCAATATCATAAAGGGGGAGGTCGAGAGCAAATTCCTGGTGGAAGCAGGGTAAAAAGAGGCAAGGGAATCAAGCCTCGGGTCGCATTGCGGCTGTCCTTGCTTTCTGCGTCTCGTCATGATAAAAGGTGCGCATCTCCCCTACCTCCACTCCTGCGGTAGCTCCCACCTTTGACATTGGCCGCCAGGGGGCACGTCCAGTCACGTGGTCGGCCGGCGTCTACAGATGAATTAATGTCACAGTCAGATGTGACTGTGGCAGATACAGCAAGAATCCACAGCCGGAGGAAGGGTCGGCGGCAAGGGCGGCGGGGGGAGAGGAGTGTAAGGAGAGGAGGCGCGAGACGCTCGGTATTTGGAATGTTCCCACGTGACTCAACCTCTGCCAACCCATTTCCCCCTATGCCCCACACCCCCAACCTCACCAAAGTCGCAACATCTTCCCACGGTATGACGCGCGCGCCGGGTTGTAGCCTCCGGGAAGCGGAATGTTGTTGACGAAGCAACAGCCTCTGCGCACCGGAAGTACGACCGGGTGATAGAGAATGTGCCTGCGCTAGGGGAAGGAGGTCACGGGATAAGAGGTTATGTGCTCGTAACCAAGGCGATAATGAAGTTAGCATAGAGCGAGGACCCGCAAATGAGCCCATCCATCTTAGATGTGCGATCTACAGGCAAGGCATAGGGCAAAGCTGGTCGTTTGATGTAGGACATAGCAATCTTACCGCCAGGTGCCCTTAGAGAACGGAGGGAAATAAATAGGGCCTGGTAACGTCTGAGCCGAAGGGTGGGCGGAGTGGCGATTTCATCGTTAACTATTAATCATTGACGTCGATCATGTTTCTGGCCGCGGCTGTCGTCACAGGGACGAAGATCCCAAATGGACACAAATTGATCCGTCTCCACAGAACTAGTGTCCCTCCATTATTCATGACGCCCCTCTGGCTCCTTGAAGATATCCTCCTCCTGTCGGTCTGCATTTGAAATTCCGTAATGCGTCTGCATGGTGCTTTATTATCTGCGTGCCCATTTGTCAGAATCGACAAGGACGGGTCGGTGGGGGCAGTCCGCGGGGTCCCGGGGGCGTCCCCACAAAGGCGGCACCGAGGCCCGGGCTTGGAGGGATCAACCTTTAAGGGAGGTCATTATTTCGACTGGCGCTGTTATCATCTCTGCGCGGCCCCCGCGGCTGGCAGAGCAACCCTATATCTGCTCGGGGACAACCAACGGAATGAGGACATGCAGCCGGAAGAAGCACGTGTGGTGGGTGGATGGGTGTGTGTGTGTGTGTGTGTGTGGGGGGGGGGGGGTATGGAAGGACTTGGGTATAGGTTGAAGGGTTGAAGGGGTGAAATTCATGGGATGGCCTCTATGGTTATGCGAAGTTCAACTTATATGGTTACAGGGTATGGGTGTGTATAGAGTCGGGTCATGGCCTGGGAAAGGAATTTCTGGGAGTGAGCAGATAAAACATGCGCATGCGTATAGATATAGCTGCGCCGTCCACCACCTCCTGGCAGATGGGGAGGGTAGACTAAGTTGTTGACAGTATTGACTCACACAATCTCATTGTGCATACACTGGAGACGGGTGGTGTGTGTCCACCCTGGAGGATGGAGTGGGGACGGGGGATTGCCTCCTGTGACATAGAATCCATCATCTAGTCTGGCAGAGACAGGGCTTGCAAACAGCGCCTCTGTCTCCCACATATCCTCGCTTTATACATAACCCCTTAGTGAGGCTGAATGAGCCCCTCCCTGGTATCAGGCCAAACCCACTCCGCCTCCATATTCCCCTTAGACACCCAGCATCCCGCAAACCATCCGTCATTTACGTCAGCAGAGTGAACTCTCTACTGGTTAGAGTGCAGGGCTTGTCTTAGACCCCAGCCCGCCGACCGCTTCATGCCGCTATAGCTTTGCCTAGAGCGACCCGGGGTTGCTCCTGGATCCTATTTGCCCGAGCAAATTATGATCACAGCGCGAGGCGCCGTCGTGCCCCATAAGTCATGCACTCCGTGTCGTAACCCGGACCGGCCGACCTCCCTTTGGACCCGGAGTGGCCGGAGGGGGAGGGAGGTATTGGACCGACCTCTGTAGATGAGGTGGGTAGGTGGGTTAGGGGAGGGAGGAGGCTTGTTCCGTCGTCTCCTCTCGGCAAATGACCATAAAGGCGTGGAAAGCAGGCTTCATATTAAAGACAATATATCATTCATAGGCCCCCGGTTCCTGTTGACCCACCCCTCACGGCGTGCTCCCAGGATCCCGGATGTGTGTAAGGGGCGGACGCAGTGGAGGAGCAGGGGGTATATGGGTGTTGACAAGGGCCCCCATTTTTCACTTGCAGCCAGGCGTTGTGATCTAAAGTACCCTACTCAGTACTTCACATCAGAGACCATATCAAAACCATATTTAACAGGGCGCCGGACGAAACGGCCGGAGGGGTCGTGTAGGGGACCGGGACGGTGCCGGGAGGGTTTTTTCTACTTTGTAGGGCGTGGACGGGAAGGAGTGGGAGGGAGGGAGGCGGGTAAATACGCCTCGAGGGCGAATGGAGGAGATTACAGTGCATGCTGGGACTGTGGCCGCGGAGCGTGTTGGCCAGATGGCATGCAGCATTCACTACGCATGCGGCGGCTGGAGGCCTCCCGCCCTCCAGATGGTGGCTGCCAAGGTGCCACCAAGGACAGCAAAGCATTAACAGACACCCCCATACACCCTTCTCCTCCCCACACCCTTTTCCTGTAAAACCCGTGTCGGGGTGTATAGGGGAGGGAGGGGAAGGAATCTTCTCTCCCCTTCTTCCCTCAATATGAGATCCCGGATGTAGACACAATATATAGCACCAGACACTTGAGTTTTCCGAGTTGCGACAGACATTAAAGACGTCAGTATTGATCTCTGTCCATCAGATCGATCTTACAGTGTTATCTTAAGGCCGAATGGTTGTCTGCTTGCCATCTCTGACATTCAAGACCAGGTCAAGCTTGAATACCACCGACCCTAGGTAAGACCTTCAGCGGGGGTTAGCTTGTAACTACCATCTGTTCTTAAGTCATGCCTAATCAAGATATGAACATGCGAGGTGTGTTACCGGAAAAAAGACATGTAGACACAGACTACAGGTTAAAGATCAGACATGCTGTCCTGGAGGATCGGCAAAAAGAGGGGTTGTTTTACTCAAGCGTGCACAACATAATTTTGAAAACTACTCAACTGAAGGTAAAAATGATATTTGAGTCACTCATGCTAGAGAAATACATTACTCACCCAAAGGTCCGGGCACCTGGGAATCCGTCTGTTGAAATGTAAGGAACACCAAAAGGCAGATGAGGGGCAGAAGTTTCGCCGTGGAAGTTGAGAGTAAACACTCCATGGTGGAAGGTAATTGGAAGAACTTGAGCAGCATGGAAGTGGGTAAAATCCGAGCAGCTCCCAGGAGGCTGGAGGCTGGAGAAGGGTGACTGTCGTTGGTGTGTAAATAAAGGTAAACCCAGCACTGACAGACGCTCACTGTCTACTGCTGGCGGTGCTGGCTGGTCTCTGTTATGAATGGACTGAGGAAGGCCCGCTAGGAGGAGGACGCGACGCCTCTAAAGAATACGACGGCCAGTCGCTCTCCCTATCTCTGTGTGTGAGCGGCTCCGTGAGCAGCTCTGTGAGCAGCTCGCCACTATCTGTCACCGCCCGGTCCGCGCCTGTTTTACAGCTGTCTTCTGATGAAGTTGGCCGTCCCCTTGCTGATAGCCTGTGACATAAAGAACGCTCCCCGGAGGCCCCGGCCGCGCACTGCCGTCTCCTGGCTCCCGCTGCGGCGCGTACTACCACCAGCCCTGGAGGAGGCGGGGGTCCTTGGGGCTGTCCTCACTGGGCGATAACCAAGCCGCACTCTTAGGGGACTGCACAAAAAATAAAGGGAGAAAAAACTCGGCTTGCCGCTTAGCTGTGGGTGTTAAGGAGATCCGTGTAATCAACTGGCAGGAGGTTTACACCCTGGAGTAAACTTCCCGCGGCGACTTGGGACGTTGTAGGAGGAAAGCTGGAGTAGTCTGTGACGGGGGTGTTTGTAACTGCCAAGGTTTCGATCCGCACGCTCACACCGCCCAGCACCGTCTATGTGGCCAGCCGTACTAAGGGTACTAGATATAAGGGCCAGCTGGCGAGAAGGTAGTGAGTCGCTCACCACAGTATACTACCACCACTGAGCAACTCTCAGCGTCTGCCTTCTGCCACTACTACCGCTGCTACCGCTGCTGTTGGGCCCGACGTCCGTAGTGTTGCGCGCGCGGGACTGGAATGACTAGCCTCCTTTCACCCCCCCACACACCCATACTCATTCACGTCGCTGCACGCGCAGTGCCCGCCCCGGCCGTGCGTGCGTCACAAAGGACCGCCGGTGACGACGCGCATGCGCGAACGAGACAATATCAATGGACGCACGCTGTCGCGACTCTCCAGGTCGCATTCATTAAAAGCAGATCCCATTGAGAGACGGCGCCAAGCTCACTTCACGCACCTCCCACTTTTACGCGCCCTCCCCTCGCCGTGTCCTCAGAGACTACACACGTACGCCCACCCGCCCCCCATTCACTGATTCCTGTCTGGCGCTACTAATGAGCAGCAAACGTCAGCTAATGAATATGGATCGTTGAACTTAAATTATTCACGTCGATCCGATTGAAATAGAACATTAACATTTACTCGGTGCTATAGAATTAGCAGTTGTTTCTATTTCAATTCAAGCCTCTCTCCACTAAACATGCAGGCAGACGTATCCAAATTTAGCCACATAACTTTAAGCCCTCCCCCACATCCAAGTGAGGCGAATTTATTGTTAATACAAATAAGACTCCAGCTGTTACTGCTGTTTTGTTGCCTAAAGTTTAGAATGTGTTTACAGGTTCATTTGACCCTGTCCAAACAGCCCCTTTGAAGTTAACCATGGATAAAAGGGATTTGTTTAGGACTAGGTGATGGATCTGGTGAGGCGGGGACACAGGACATTAGGGAATCTTCTTTTTCCTTGACTCTATCATCAACCCACACGACAAAGGCCTGCAGGGGGTCGGCTAGCGGCCGAAGCATCCCCTCCCACCCCCACCCGGTCTCGGCCACCGACCCCCGACCCAACCCCGCAGGACAATGGCGGACACGTGGCTGGATCATGTCGGACTGGCTTTCCCCCGCCCTGGAGGACTCGAGCCGGGCACTGGAGCAGAAGTAAGCACCCCGGCGGAGGGTCATCGGACCGGACAGGAGGGCCGGTGCACCGGTGTATCTTGCCGGCCGAGCCCGCGGGGTGGATGGGCGGAAGGGATGGGGAGGTTGCTGGGCGGTCAGATGACAAGACCCGGTTAGTATGCTGGTAACTGGAGGGTATGGCTAGACGGAGGGTGGGGCTGGGGTGAGAGCGTGTATGCCCGCCTGTCGGGGGTCACTTCATCATGAGGTGTTTTTCCCGTTGTTTGACTATACATTCATATACAATAACACATTTGTTATTTAGGGCATATCAGAAGTGGTTTACTATATCACTAGGTGCTCATATTTTATGGAGACCCATGCATACATATTACCAGTAAGGTATTTCCATCCGGCTTTTATATGGTGAGCTATTCATTTCATTAGTAATGACACCACTGATGGGTGGATCAAGGCCATGTGGCTGCCCACATACCTAGAGTAGCATCGACTAGTTATGAGACCGACAACCTCGTTGATTTGGCATAGTCGGTGCCAGGCATGTCTTTTAATGGATATCTGTGGGCGTCTGTCTCATTTCCTCTATGATTTAACAATTTGGATATATCATGTACATGTAATCGCAGTTTCCTAAATTCAGACGTGAGTGTATACTCTATACTTGTATGATGATATCCCAATATGTACTATTATGTGATGTGATTTGGTTATCATAAAATGGCGGCTTTTGGATATAAGATTAAAGATAGAGGCAATAAATAGAGTAAAAGCTTTTTATAAAAAAAAAAGATTGAAAATGGCTTTCTTTACAAAGTTGACAGATGTCTCTCATTGTTGGTCGCATTGTTCCTGCTTTACCATTTATCGAATTAATCTATGCATCAGAAAAGTTTACAAAAAAAGAAAGAAAAGTAATAAGCGGATGATGCTGTCATCTGATGAAATTATAGTCAATACAAAATAGCCCATCATGTAGCACTAATATGGTACTCTTTGTGAAAAAAATATAAACACAAAAAACTCTAACAAAAGCTGTCTGAGTATGATGCATGAGAATGTAAGCGCTGTTATTTAATCTGCTCTTGTTTGGTCTGCTATGCTAAATCATCCCGCGTCACTTAACTTCGGTCTCTATTGATAGACCCACCAGTATGGTAGACAATGAAGCAAGGCTCCCCGATGAGAACATGCTATCACCCGCCGTGTCATTGTCTGGTTCATGTGTGTAATGTTCAGCATCAGCAGCTAGTGCTCGTGTCCCGCAGTGAGTCGCTATGGGTACAGGGAATTACAATGTAGACACAGATTCCTCCCAATATCCAATGATTAGAAAAGAGATGCAGATATGTCAGGAATATACATGTTTTAGATATATAGATTTGTAGCTCTTATGGAAGCTGGTGAGAAAGGCATACGCTTGTTAAACAGAGCAATTAGGGGGGGGGGGTATATAAAAATATACATAGGGAAAGTGTGCATCAGTCTACTTCAATTGGTGCGTGAATGTTAGAGCTTTACTTTGATCAGGATGGGTTCATACTGATGTCAGTATGAATCATCTCTGGATGATGCGAGAAAGACGGTCCTTAAGATCGGGTGAAGCGCAATTGTTATAAAGTACAAATCAGAAATAGGCAATGACTAGTTAGCTGTTGCAGATTAACCGTTGTTCTTGGTAATGGAAATAACCTTTGCACTTCAGCTAAAATACATGCCACAAATTTAGCAACTGGACACATGCTTTCAATTAGGTTATAATATTACATTACCATTGGCAAAGAATATGTTAGGTATTTATAGAGAACGTCCTGACCATGCTGTACATGCTACAAAACGAGATGAACATTAACGGGGAATACGGAACTAGGCGTTTACGCCGAGTTCCGTATTCATCGTTAATGTTCATCTCGTTTTGTAGCATGGACGACCATGGTAGGGCGTTCTATATTTATTGTATACCCGTAAATGTTAAAATCTAACCAGAACTTACTGTAAATACAAGAATTACGTCAAATTTGTAAATCCACCGATAGCGCAACGTCGTCAGTACACTCTTAGACGGGTATAAGAGTGTACTGTTCAATTATGAACAACATATATTCAATTCACATAGCAACGTGCGTCAATGTGTTCAATTCACATAGCAACGTGCATCAACGTGTTCAGTATACATAGCAATGTGCGTCAACGTGTTCAGTATACATAGCAACGTGCGTTCAACGTGTACACTGCTATACGGAACCCAGTGCAGTATAATATTTATACATTATACGGCGAAACTGTGCGTATTTACGATATATATGTCATGGGTATATAATAAAGTTTGATCATTATGCTAATAACCATCAGTCAGTGTCATTCTGAAGCAGTTTATAATGCCTTACTAGGTGAGTTTAGGATGTTTATAACATGGTTATATCTGACAGGGTTTCAGTATAAGTATCTCGGATTTTCTATGATTATTGAATACGCTCGATGGGCATGATATTGTTGTTTTTAAAAATATCTTCAACGTCAGAGACGAAAAGGTCAAGGCCGGCATCTGTGCATGTGTAGATAGGCCTATAGCAGGAAAGATATATTTGTGCAAGCCTTGCTTCAATTCCGACATCCACTTGAGAGGTGCAGAGTGAAACAGTTTGGAGTGAGATGTGCTTCCACATGGGGTGGATGATTGTTTATATTTTCATAGCGTCGTTGGCGAGAAGACACAGAAAAAAAAACTGCGGGACATTTGGAAGAAAGGGTGCTGAGTAGGGGAAGGAGCGGACGAGGGTCGCCCATAACTCACACAGAACCCTCTTCACTGAATGCCCTGGAGAGGGATGCAGGGTGGGTAAGTCTTGAACGGCTGGTGAACCAGTGCGCTCAGAGTTGTACAGGTTTTAAGGATCCAACCCACCCATATGTTTGGAACATTGCAAATATAAGGTGCTGCACAGTTTAGGTATATCGTTATTTGAAGTGCAAGCTATATAAAAATGTGTGAATACAAGTACGCTAGTTTTGAGTCGCATGGGTAGAGCCGAGGGTAGTATATTCGCAGGTTATCGCTTGCCCGTGAAAATTGGATAATTGAAATTGAATTACATTGAAAGCGAGTAACGGTAGCGATCTCCAGAATCGCCAAAAAGAATTTGCGTATATGTGCGATATTATTTCATAGTAATATCTACCACAAATAATTCAGCATATCTGGCGCAATAAAGAGGTGAAATATGAAATAATAGCTCACATATAGGCCATTTTGTGTAAGCGATTACGAAACTCGCTGCGTTTCTCGCTTGGTGTGTCTCCAGCTCTAGATATGTTTCCATAGTGATATCTCCAACCGATAATATAGCGTATCAGAAGCAATTATCAATAGCTCAGATATAGGCCATTTTGTGTAACCGATTACGAAATTAGCTGCGTTTCTCGCTTGGTGTGTCTCCAGCTCTAGATATGTTTCCATGGTAATATCTCCAACCGATAATATAGCGTATCAGAAGCAATTATCAATAGCTCACATACATGACATTTTGTGTTGGCGATTCCAGAAATCGCAGCCTTTCTCGCTTGGTGTGTCTCCGGCTTCAGCCACTGGTACTTAAAGGAGGCCCAACTGCGGTAACGAGAACAACCATCTTCTGCTGTTATGCCTCAGAAAGTCCTCTATATAGTATAGTAAACAAAAATGCAGGGAGACACCTTCTATTAGATGTTGAAACTGGCTACCAGTGCATCTGCAAGAAGGGAAAGATGACTTTATGTGGAGGAAAACTGGCTTCAGCTAGAAATGCTTTACAACACGCCAAAGATAAACTAAGCACTGCATGAGACTTGTGAATAATTTGTATAAATCACGAGTTTAATGCAGTGTGGCCACATTGTCTTACTGGTGTGGTGATATAAAGGGGTTTATCTCTGCCTGGTATTTTTCTCCATATATGCTTAACATTAGGAACTTGTACTCCACGGCCGTGAGGTTCGTGTACCCAATACTCAATAGCTAATTGGGTGATTCATTTCATCAATAAACAATGTTATACGGGGTGAGATAAAATCAGAAACCCACTCGATGAAAATAACTTGGTCTGCACTCCACCTCGTTTGACCACAGAGTAATTCACTCAGCTTCATTTCGTGAATTACTCTGCGGTCAAACTCGGTGAAGTACGGACCAAGTTATTTTCATCTCGTGGGTTTCCTTCTAAATATGCCACCTTGACAATGTATTGGTGACACTGACCTCTTGTCAGATGGTTACAAGATTTAATTCTATGTTCTAATTCATCATTTTTCATGTTACTTTACAACGTCCTTACTATATTGACTATATATGGGACAAATTACACTACAAGCATACAATATTATCCCGCAAATGATTTACTTCGTACATTTTGTATTGTTGACACATTACACAGCTCCATATCATCAATCTGTAATATCTATTCTTCTGGTAACATTTTGATTCTGTCCTCATTTCCCATATCATATATGATTGTCACATCATATTGCAAAACAGGTTGTACATGGAAGTATAATGAACAATATGTAGTGTGAACGAAGTACCTGTACACATCGATTAATATCTAAACTGTAGGTACTCATACACGTTCATAAAAACAATCATTCATATCCTGTATCCTGTTCTCCTACATGCATCACTTTTACCAGCAGTTCAGTCCACATACTTGACCTAAATCCATCATCATCAGTATCCCGATGAATGGTGACCGGGGCCATTGTCTTTACACATAAATTACAAGTCATTACATACCCATTCCATATTGAATACAATCTTACCCGGTGAACATATCAAGATATACAAAAAGGAAACCATAATAATATATCGACTATATATGATTGCTTCCTTTCCTAAGATTCGCGTATTACCATTCCATAGTTTGTGTAGGTGGGTGGGCTGTATAGAGGCTTAAAGTCGTCAATAATGTTTACCATCTCGTGTGAACCAGTAGCCTTAAGTAAACTGCTGAATGACGGCTTCATTCATTACTGGCACTTTGGTAATAGTTTAGGCAAACTAAACACCACTAAAGACCGGCTGTCTGCCAGCTGTTGCGGGCGTAACAGGCTCCGTGCACGTATTATCGCTCGGGCTTAATTCCCCGAGAGATGATCCAGATACTCGGCGGGGATATACACGAGGCTACCGGGGGCCCCTGGGACTCACTGCCTGGAGGAGTGAGCCCCAGGGCTGCTGTCTCGTCGCAATCACCGGAATCGTTCATCTTGTCTACACTACGTAAACTCATGCCCCACGAGCGCATGAATTGCGGGAAGCCAGCATGTCGGGGCTCAGCAGTCATAACCCCATTAGATAACCCCCCTTGGCCAAACGCTCCCCTTTATCCTAGAAACGTGGGAAGGTTGTGCTACTGTGTACATGTATAACACCCCGGGAATTCTAGGGAGTTCTTTTATTGGTTTTCTTTTCGTACAATTGAAAAAGAAATACTTGCGGAAAATACTAGGCTAGAAAAACAAACACAATCTAGGTAGATTTCGTGTGGTACCTGGAGGAGGGAAGTGCTGATAAGGATGGCTCAGGTACAGTCTTTGCGTCTACAGTCTCGTTCCTCCAGCTGTACAGGTCAAATTCTATTTGAAGCCAGTTATGAATGCACCCTTACTGGGGATTTTTTTTAATTTAAAAAAAATAAATATATACGTGTGTTTTTTTTTTTTTTTACATAATTCACTCATCATATAACTAGATGAACTAGGCCCTAGGCGCCGTTGCAGATGGTCACAGAGCCATGAATCAGCGTTTACAATGAGCCCCGGCGGCTCCAGTTTAGGGACATTTAAGGGGTACGTTTTGGTCCACGGTTCCTTGTATAGCAGGCCTCGGTCTGTCGTGTCCCTCACGTTTTGTCCCTGGTTCTCTGTATGGCCACCTACATTCAGTCACGTTCAGTCACATCATGTGATGCTCATTATGTCTCATGAGGGCCCGGTACATTTCTCATAAGCACTGTGACCACAAACGTGAGGAACATGACACAACTCAGGGGGACGGGATGGACGAACGTGACACACCCTCCCTGACGTGGCTGCCAGCGAAGAATTCTGAAATGACAAGATTTGCCCTAGCGGCCATGGCAGGCAGGGTGTGTCACATTTGTCCATCCCATCCCTCTGAGTTGTGTCACATCCCTCTTGTTTGTGTCAATGGAGCACCGAAAACGTGGCTGCCATGGCCACCGTGGCCCAGTGTAAACCTAGCATCAATCTAACACGAAAGATGAGACAGGACGCTAAATTACTTTTGTTAATCATTCAAAGGATGGATGCTGTGATGTGTCCGCCAGTCACCATCGGAATGTTTTAGTTTGTTGTTGTTTTCATATTTGGATTCTACACACGCTACCTAACCTGAGATGGCCAATTTTACAGGATTAGACACAACTGTTTCTAATCTCCCGTATAAATCTGACACTATATTTCTTGGTTTTACTAGTCTATTTCACGCACTATTATGTAGCACACAGATAGGCATCGTTACATTAGTTTTTGTTTCCTTCCAATAAAAAAAGTCTAATCTCAGATGTTTTGATTCAGGGCCTATAGATGGTCTGTTAAGACTTTCCCAGTGGAGCCCTTCCATCTTTTTTTATGAACTACACTGCTCTATGCTCCAATTCGAGTGTCTGACAAAATCACGACTATTGATCTAACGATGCTAAACAAAGTACCTAGCTTGACAATCATACGATACCTAGAATCGTATTTCTTTTTAAATACACCCAAAGTGAACTAGGATTTAAATAATGTGACGGTTGTAGTTCGCAGAGCTGTAGTTCGCAGAGCCGATAAGATAAAAAGACTAAAAATATAATGTTAGAAAACAATGTCCCTATGGCGTACATTACAAACTGGAGTCGGTCAAGTAATATTCACTGACTACGCATTTTCATTATTTGTGCACAAAAGAAAAAAAGGTGTACATATCCTGGCCTCTGCAGAGCAGATACTACCTTCATCCGTCGAAGAGTTACATAAGTGTTTTTGCACATAAACATTTCCTAATCTGTTATAATACTAAGATGTACAAGGGGTAAAAATATAATTAGTATGTGAGATGAACAGGACCACAATGAAGAACCAGATTTATGTAAACAGTTCCCCTTTCACATAGGTTTTGAATCCATAAATATAACCAAGCTAGACCTTTCTTGGTAGGTCGTACCAGGAGGACATGGCAACGTATGGAGGGCTCATTTTGTAGAAAGAGGTATTTGGCCTTTTGAGTTTGATAATCGGTTTCACTTGATTTCTGGTCCTAGGGTTATCCATAGGAGCGGTCGTTCGTGAGTATTTCGTAATATTTAAGAATCCAAGATATTTTCCTCGAGTATCTAAAGTTTGGGCGTCAAACAATCTATGCAGATTTTCTATTGAAAGTTCTGAAGCTTATTTTTAAGAGATAAAGTAGCTCCCATGATGAAATAGCTTGAGTAGTCAAAAAGAGGTGCAATCATCATTTCATATATTTGAATACTGTTGTCTCTACTAATACTGCTACATATGATTTGATCAGTCTATAGTTAGCTTGATGGATCGTATTGTTTATACCTTGTTCCCAGCTTAGGTTTTCATCCAGGTGTTTCTCTAGATAGCTGAATGTTTTTCAGTTGGGTAATGTTTCATTACCAATTACCACGTATTTGAAGTTCTTCATCACAGAAATGTATTTTGTTCAATTTCAATTTCGTTCCAGAAACGCAGATTTTTGGTTTCTTGTAGTTTTTGGACATCTTGTTCAAATGACAATAGTTTTTGTTTTTAGTGTAACGTGGTGTTGTAGACGATTTATTGCTGACACTAGATCTTTATCGGACGTATATAAAACCAGATCGTAACTCCGTTGGCAACAGACCAGTAGAGTGACAAGGTATTGCCGACTCTTACTCGTTGCTTACGATCTACTACTAGGGAATCCTTTGTGAAGTTACTCATATTTTCAATTTGACGCATTGGAAGGCGATGGCTTACCTTGTCAAAAGCTTTGCTACAATTGACAATCAATTTCCTTGTTTGTTGGCTCCGTAATCTCACGAGTCTTCAACTACCCCGTTTCCATGATTTTTGAATATTAGAAAGTAGTGACATACACAACAGTGCACTGGACCTGAGCCAAGCACAAATATTGAAATATATAAGAAAGGTATAAGAAATGTATAAGTAAAACTGTGAGCTCTTGTATAGCAGAAGTTTAGGCATATATCCCATATGAAACGCCCTGAGAGCTGTATCTAGGCCAGTGTGTCAGCACACAAGCACCCAAGGTGAAGGCCAGTAGGATGGAGCATTAGGGCCAGTGGGTCAGCGCCTGTCCCACTTAGCAGGGATGGATAATTTGGGCCAGTAGGTCAGCGCCTGCACACCTACTGCTCCACTTAGCCTGGGTCAGTAGGACAGGTCATTTGGGTTAGTAGGACAGAGAGTTGGGAGTGAGCATTTGGGACAACGACCTTGACACTTTAATGCATGCAACCTCAATACTAGCTATATAAGCCAGCTACATCCATCATTCTGGGTTCTTAGACTGGCGTGTGAGGAACCTGTACCTGTGGAAATTACCAAGAAAAAGAAGCATTTCAAAGTACCTCTGAGCAGATCTCATCTGTTAAGGGCTGACGCAGCCAAGAAGAAGTTCTCTACCTACTACATCCCCATGGACTTAAACTACGGTATTCTAGTGATAAGTTACTCCAGTGTTTGTGACATATTCTAGGACTTTACCAACTACAGTCCACATACACTACACAGCTCTCCCCATTTACCACATCTTTACCACACAATGATCCAACCATCATATCACTGTAGACCAGTACTACATGCTGGTCCACAGTTCAGCCCAACAGTATGTCACACCCGTGACATAAACAAATCCCATGATAAGCCGATGGCGTTTTTTTATTAGGGGTAGGATAAAGGTGTCTTATTTGGCCAATTAGTACACAAGAGGCTTCTTTGAAAAATGTCAAAGTTAATCAAAGATAAACCACTTGATTTATTTATATTGAAGTTGATTAGTTTATGTATGCGACCCATATAAAAGGAACTTGCACATGTCGCTGGTTTGGGGCATCTGTTAGTCTATCTGGTAGATAGAGTTCAGGTAAAGTGTACCGTATTCACAATTAGGTATCATCACTTCGTTACAGTAAACGAATCAGGGAAAAAATTTGATTAGTGATCTAGTAAAATCTTTGTCTTAAACATGCATTTGTTTGATAGGGAAGTTCTTGTACATGAAAGTTGTTATATGTTGTTGGATGGAGCGCCATTGGGCATTTGGGTCATTAATTAGATAGAAAGCGGTCCAGTCTACAGTATTTAGATCACGCTTTAGATCATCTTCAGGTAATTTCGTTAGCTTCTTCCATTGGAACGAGTATTAGTTTTCTTTGTTTTTGTTAGATAAATGTATCCATGTCTTCCTTGTGGCATATACTGCATTGCAGTCACTTATGAGATGGTCATCAGCCCCTAACTCGGATATAGTTACTGAATCCGTTAAAATTTGGTCGTTGCAATTTCCGGTAGATGGACGAGTAATTTTATCTATTATTTCTTTTTGATTATCATCATCTTTACTTACTGCTGTTAAGATAACGTAGATTTACATTATTATCTTCCATAAGCCATTTCTCATGGTTTCTGTATTTATTTTTGTGAATCGATATTTTGTAAGCTATCTAAGAAGTTGGCTAGGTTTCTGTTTGGGAGTTTATATTAGATAACAGCAAGTAGTCTTCTTTGGCTTGGTTATTCAATAGTTAGCACAAGCAGATCGCAGTCGTAGGTTGATTTGGATAAAACAGGATCCATTATTCAAAAGGGTATCAGTTTGTCAGAGATGTGACAACATGCGAGAGCATTGAAATAACTGGCTCATATTGAGAAGCCGTTCTGGATGGACTTGGCTATCCAGGTATGATTGACGGGTGTAAGTGAAGTCTCGATGATGGTGTTGTGATAGAGGAGCTCCGCGGGTAAGAAGTGACAGAAAGACAAAACAAGCAAAATAGGGATTACAGTGAGTTGAATAACTCTGGTTTTAATATCAGTATAGCATAGTCACATGGAGTGAAAAATAATTAGGTAATTAAGTAGGTAATTCACAAAAGTGGTGTTACTGTTAGCTAATATAATCATGTAAATAAAAAAGAGTGATGCATGTTTAGGTACAACGTTTTGGGATGTCTTGAAATTTATGTTATAGGTCCGAAACCATTTTACGATGGGACAATATCTCAGTAAATTAGCCAATCAGATTGTGTGAATTCAGAATTCAGAGCAAGCAATATATCAGGCAATGTGAGCAATATGCGACGCTACTTTAGCAATATGTTGATGTCAATGTACCGTGACACCATTCATAGCGTATATGTTATAATTACGACACACAAAGCAAAGTTGCACCTTCAGGCTGCTGCAGAGGTATATGATAACTTGACATGCATGACATACATATACCACTACCATCTACAATGGAATATAATATTCCATTCAAAGGGATTATCGCAACAAATTTATATTGATTAACTAGAACAATACTGATAGTTCCTTTAAACACGCCTATCAACCGGTTCCTTTTCTAAAATATCACTTGCTTACTTTGATCTAAGTACAGGATCAAAGTCTTCGGGCATCGATAGGAAGTGTTATTCAATATGACTATATATCTCATAGTGTACCTGAAGGTAAGCGATTCGTATTGTAATCTTACTGTATTGGGGCCGTTTCTCCACAACTGGCCTGGTGCCAGACATGAACTAGACTACTTAGCCCTCTGCCCATCTCTAAGAGGGTGCGTCCACCAACCACGACAAGGCTACGACAAGTGCCGACATGAAAGTTCCAATCGCAGCCTTGTCGCAGCCTTGTCGTGAGAAGAGCATTGTCGGGACAGCGGTGTCGGGGCGTGTCGTAGACGTTGCCGGTTTCCGTAAAAAAGGCGCCCATGGTTCCGGCACACTACGACAGTGATGTCGAGGAAACCACAACACTCCACGACAAAGGTCCAGTCGTAGCAAAAATCGAACATGTTCGATATTGTCGTGGCCTTGTCGGAGGGCCTCCGACAGGCCCCCGACAAGCTTCGTGTCGCAGCCTGTCGGGGCCTTGTCGTAGCCTCTTGTCGGGAACTATGTTCCACCAACCACTACAAGGCTACGACAGGCCTTCCAATCGCAGAGCTGTCGTGGACCTTGTCGGAAAGCCATTGTCGCAGCCTTGTCGTGGTTGGTGGACGCACCCTCTAAGGATTCAAACGATGGTAAAATTGACTGTGTTAGAGTACATTTTAGCTATTCCTGAGAGAACAGTCTCGAAAGGCAACTGTACGTTATATGAACTGGTGATTTCGCATATATATCTGTAAAAACAAAGAGAAGCATTTTTTTATGAATATATTCTGGAAGTTTTCCATATCGGAAAATGGTGAATTGTCAAAGAAGGAGAGAAATTATTGGAACCCAAAGACCCAGTTCTACTATTGAACTATGTTTTTTCCTATTCTATATCGGAGGGCAGAGGCGCGTGCATTGATTTCGTATAAAACAGGACGTATATAAATAGACGTTCCATAACTGCGAAAGGTGTGTATATTTGTATACCCTGGAGGCTATGTCTAAGTGGCCTGCAAACAGCCCTCACGGTCCGCAACTACTCGCCACTAGAGGGCGGGCGTGCCTGCGGCATCTCAGAGACGCTTCACGAGTGAGCTGCTCCCATATGCAGACTGGCAGCCGGTAGGGGCCACTCGAGAATCTGAAGACTTCCAGCAACTCCCCGTGTACCAAATGGACCTGTAAATGTACATCCCACGCCGCATGCATCAGAGTCCGCCAAGGTCCAGCAGACCCCTCCTGGTCCACCGCTGAGAGTTCCTATAACTTAGAGTCCTTTGGTTCCCCTCACCTCCCGCAGTCTCCAGCGACTCGCACGGGTACCGACACGGGTTTACAGTGTCATTCATACTCCGTCTAGTTTTTCCTGAAAATCGAAGAAGGATTAATCTGGTCTGGGGAATAGGGGAGGGTGGGGTGGGTGTTTTCAAGGGCTACCCGTCCATCCAATTACGTGCGAGCCGGTGGTCGGGTCGGGCTCCTGTCGGCCCCCGACGACCGCCCGCGCCTGGACGCACCCGCAAGCCGCGTGGGGTGGCGGAGGCGGCTTTTGTGTCACCAATAATTGAGTTCTCGGCAGCTGGAGATGGAATCATTTTATGATAGGCGCCTCTATTTGACAATCGTGCTGGTCTGTACAGGGGGAGGCCGGGGTCGCATGAAAAGGCATTACATTTGAAGATGTCGGGAGGGGAGCGCCACCGGGGCCGCGAGAGGGAAATGCAATATTGGGTGTGCACGTGCGAGGAGGCGGCCCCCGTCGACGACTGTGGGCTGTGGGATAAAAAATAAGAAACGCAAAAAGGAACTAAATGTATGTATAGAGAAAGAGGCGGTTTCCAAGGACGAGTCAAACAAATACTGGGAGATATTGATTCGCTCGAAGTATGTACGCGTGCTTCTTTGTTGTGGATAAGTAAGAGGCAGGAAAATAGAGACGTATAGGAAGACTGGTTTTTGTCTGACTATATCTCTGAGTCTGCGAGAACAGCTCTCCCAGCAGATGTTCGGTACCAAATACGTGCTGCGGTTCTTCCTCAATATCAGATGTTCAATTAGCTGCTGTATTTTCTTTCTCCTAAATGAAGCTACTTTTTTTTGGTGGGGGGGGGGGGGGGGGCAATTTCAATAATCTATGTTCATCAGGGCAAAGTAGACAACTTTCAGTATCATCTTACTCATCAAGATGTACAGGAAACTAAGATCAGATACACCAAAGGTAAGACTAAATCGTGTCCGATACCGGTGGGATATTGAAGCAGAGTGACCGTTTAGGAGCCTGGTAACCAGGTAACCAGCATCTGCGACTGGTAACCACGTAACTAGGGAAGAAAACATGTGACGATTATTAAACAATTACAGTCACGGATTGAATAAATTGATTAGTACAATTGGATATAATTTATATATATATAACAGAGTTGATATTTAGATATATATATATATATATATATATATATATATATATATATATATATATATATATATATATAATCTATACGAAATAAAACCCCATCACAATAACATTGTTCATTACTGATTATATCTGAATGTTTCACGGGATAAATTCTAAAATCCTGTTAAAGAGTCACATTGAACAAAATGATATCCTTCATTCTGTTTTGGAGCGTATTCCGCTCGGCTTCCAAATACCGTATGGCCTTGGTGGTCGGGGAAGGTGGGCAGGAATTTTAGCAAGACCTAATTGTGACCTGCAGATCCCCGGCGCCCTACCTTGGGATTTATACCCCACATCGTCTGTAGGGATCGTTAGGCACAGCTATAAGCGTCAGATCACTAATCTTCTTTCTGATACCCCGGCGCTTGGCCAGCGTCACGCGGCGTGTGCCAAACCAGGTCCCTACATCGTAATACACACCCACCACGGACTCCGTCTATAATTCAGTAGGATGGCATCAGCTGCTACCCCGTCATTTCCCATCTCGATCCTTCACCATAGTCCCTTTACCCACGAAAAGAGTGGACAGCATCTGTATATAACTAGGCCATATAGATAAACGCCACAACCATAGTGAACGCCATCCCTTTTCAGTATGCCTACCGTTCCCTTTCATTCGGAGCCTCTCTCTCTTTGGTTTGATGCAGGGACATCCTGTCTTCACGGGAAAGTGCAAAATAAGCTGGTTGAGTGGTGTTTACGGGTTTGGGGTTGGGCGCCCTCCGTTCGGAGTTCTGCTGGTCTTTGCACCAGGGGGAAAACTGGGAGGGTGCTTGGTGAGGTGGGGGGTAGAGATACATGGGCCTGGTGGTTGTGGTAGGCTGAGGAGGAGGTGGGGGATTCTCACGGTCAAGCGGAAAGCTGCCCTTCCTCACTTATAACGATCCAGAAGCGCCCAGTAAGAGCCTCCCCCGCTCGTGCTATCTACATTAGCCAAATTGCTAGGTGTCGGTTGGACGCGAGCGGGTTACTTTCTTGTAACTATGCTTATTAGGGCACACGCAGCCGCCGAGAGCGAGCAACTACTGAGCCGGAAAAAAGGGGGCTGAGCATTTGCGCAGCTCGCACTTCACCCGGTTCTCCTCAAACTTGACGATCGCGTCCGGTGAATGTTGATCTTCTCGGCAGCTTTTCCCTTTCAGCAATGTTTGTGTTTTGCTAAAGTAATTCACCTGAAAGACAAACTAGCATACATCTTGAGAATAAATCACCAATGCAGAGAGTATGAGTATACCGACCACAACACCAACGCATATGACTTTAAATTCTCGAAAATGGCGGTATCTTTATTGAAGTGATATAGTATATGTAGGGTCAAATAGAATGGGTGAATCTAATATAGACATTATAGATTTGCGTCTGAGTCGGTGGATACACAATGTCTATTAAATAACAGATGTTTACTCCTCATCGAAGCGCTTGGTATTTTTGTAGGTCATTCAAAGTTTTGACCTGGCTTCCCATGGTGAGCCGGAAACGGTGCCAGTAGAGGAAGTATCTGGCCTACATAGTGCCAGCCCGAGCATCTGTCGTCACCTTCCACAGATGTCTTCAATTACTTCCACAAGAGACAAAGCGACGCTAACCGAACCCCCACTTCCGCTGCTACTTCCGGTGTGATAGGCGACTCTTTTCGGTCGCGTAGTCGCGTGTCGCGCGGCGGGACGGGGTCAGGGGTCACGCCTGAAACGAAACAGCCGCCATGTTGGCCGCACTGACGCCCCCTCTAACGGCAGCCCCACCTCACGTTTCGCCTGTCACGTGGCTTCAGAAGACTGGGCGGATTTGTCAGACTTAGCTGTCATTGATCCTTTCCCGTGTGCGGCCCCAAAGCCTGAGCTTTGTATTCGGCTGGGGGCTTGGCTAAAGCGGAGTCAACTCCTGGTAAGTCCCAGATCTCGGCCCCCTCCTCTCTCCTCCAGCCTCCTCCCGCCCCTATCTGCTCCCATTGAGAGCAGCTCGATCGAGCTCAATGAGCGGGATTAGACTAACTGGGACGGCTGTCGCCACATGCCGTTCGTTCTCACTGCCAATCACAGACAGCTCCACTCACAGTGCGAGGCGAGAAATAATCTGCCCGAGAGACTGGGAAATAATCCGCACAGCACTAGAGGGGACTGGATTGTCAGGAAAGAATGACACGGCGAAGTTGAAATGACAGCGAGACGGTTTATAGTTAATCACATTGCTAGAGGTCTCGCTGTACAAAGACCCCCTGTCTCTATAGTCAATTGATGCGTACATACATATCTCTCTATCTGCATCCTGCACAGTTCTTCTGAAGGATTCTAGCAGCAGTCCATCCTTATGATGCTTTTTATAGTGCACCGAACAGACCAAAAGGACATAAAAAAGGGCCGCGGCCATCGTAATTTCGTCTTTTCATATATGAATAATCACTGTATGAAGGGAGATAAATGGGCTATGTAGCTATGCTTTTATATGGAACTTGAAGGCTCTTTTTCCTTTATCGTTGGTCGGCAATGTATGTGCGTGAGTCAGTTGTCGTGCAATACAAAAAGGGGGCATGTTAGAACAGCATGAGGAATGTGTCAGCCAACTGACAAAACGATAAAATGGCAAAGGGCTGATAGTCCATGATGGTGGACTACGGCCATAGGTCGTGATTCTAATCTGCCCGCTACAGGCGGCACCTTGCGGCCGTAGAGGGCAGGCAGGGAGCGGAGGGGGCACTCTGAGATTCCTTTCCCAGAAGAAAGACGAAGCTCCCTGACGTGACGAAAGGTTATCCGGTCAGTGATTCACTGCCCCCAGGGTAGGGACTGGAGATAAAGACCCCACGGCCACGACCCCGGGGTCATCTCCCTGCCGGCCGAAGAGGGGCAACTCCAGGTGTTCTCGTGCACCCAACCCCTCCTCCCACCGGTGCTGCACTACTTCACCCCACCCCGACCCGAGCTCCACACTCCGGGCCTGCACCCTCCGGCCAGCTTCACCCGACCCCGGGGGAGGTTGGTAAAACAAGCTGCTGACCAGGTCAGAGATTAGGTGAGAATCTGCTAATGGCCAGTGCAGATTAATGCTAATGGGCTTCACGAGGGTTATTCCCCAAAGATCTCCTCGCCATTTGTAATGTTTAACGCCAGTCTCACCGGGCACATGGATTCAAAGTCAACTTTACTCAGTGGTTAAGGACGCTGCAAATACAGCAGCAGATAAATTAGCAGCACGAATAGTTCCTTTTAAAGATTTACTTTGCTCCTCTGAAAGCAGGGTAGATATTTTTTATGTAAAGTGTACTCTTTGAATATAAGGACTGTGTAGCTCAGACTACGGTACATTCAATGATGACGGCTGCAGATACTTCGGTGGGCCATTGTCTTATAAATAAGGCGATCATATTGATTTCTAAGATTATAGATTACAATTTTGTGAAATTAATTCATTTCAATATATTTACACAGACATTTTCATATGTATCTTAGCCTGAGCTGCTCAAATCACAAAGAAATACTGATTGGCAAATACGTGAAAAACATAGAATGACACAATCTTCAAAGAAAAGACTCCATAGGTTTCTCATTTAGATAAAAGAAAATAGAACATTAAAATGCACTGCCTGGTACAAAACAGAATACAAGCTAATCAAATGCTCTTACAACGTATCTCAGATTTCAATAGCTTTTTCAACTTAAAAAGACGAGATCTTTGATCAAAGTCCGGCGTAACACTTTTTCTGTTCTCCTGCTTGGGAATCCTTAAGCCTCATATCTAGTAGGGCCATTCAGCAGCAAACCATTTCTGGTTCATCATGACCAACACGAATATAACAACCCAAATAATAAGCCATAACTATGCACGGGTGTTGGGAATTGTTCTTTTCTCTATTTGTCGGAGATGCTTTCCTGAAGTCAATCTAAATTTTATGACGAACGGCATCCGCTTTCAAATTGCTCCGTCCAGAGGGGTCAAGGGGCCTTCATGCCGGAGTAACATTTGGCCCACTTTCTCTGGCCCGGAGGTATCGTGGAGGGAATCCCTCACTTGTCTCGCCTGTTCTCACGTCCGCGTGGTTACTATACGTGATGGCACCCTCTGATCACGGCCCATCCCCAGAGCCATCTCGCAAGGCATGCATAAACACTGAATATTTTACCGGAGGCTTTGCTTATGACCAGTGTGGGAGTCGTAAAAGAGAAATAAAGTACTGAGCTGCTCAACAACCGTCTTCTGCTGAGCACAGGAGCAGGGTCAGGGTGCTCGGGGTGTGAGCCTGGGCCTAGATAAAGATGAGTATAAGTTAAGGGGTGTTATAGGAGAAAGGGGTTGGACAATGACAGACAAATAAATGTGAGAGAAGATATATGGGACAGTGTTTTAACTCGTTCAGAGGCTAATGGAGAGGAGTGACAATTCTCGCAAAAATGGATCAAGCCTGCTTTCAAGATAACACCTTTAAATCCACATTTAAAAATAAATTGAGCATGACTGTGAGAGTGCGTGGTGTATACAACGTTGGCGTATAAGAATGGAACTGCGAGAAAAGCTTTACAGGTATGTGAACTGAGGGCATCATCGTTGACAAGAAAACATACAATATGAGGTAACATATTGTGTGATTTATTATAAAAGAAATAGTGTTTGGAATAGAAGCATATTTTTCTCTGCTACATTTTAGTGGAAGCTGGATCCCTTTTAGATTGATGGTAAGCCATCATCTATGTAAATTATAGGTAGACTTTTGGGGTAGGACTGGATATTGTATAAGCACAACCAGTCCAGCCGTGGGGGTAGCTGAATAACGTATGGCGTCGGTATGAGGTGCATACGCAATGAGAGTTAGTCCCGAAATTTGACGCCAGCTGCCCTTTAATCCATTAGGAATCAATAGATATGCATATTCGTCCATTAGAAATATCCACAATGAAAGCAAGATGGAACCACGAGTCTTTTTTTTTAAAACATTTATTTATCCTGGGTTGTGCTCAATCGGGTGATTGGTTTCAAAGTGGTATTCATTTACATCATCAAAATTTTCTTTTTGTTTCCGAGGCATATGTTTTTTCAACAACAACGAGTTACTCAAGTGAGCTGATCGGAGGCTGGGGCAGAAGTGCGGATAACGGTTAGAGCAGCTCGGATTACCTGGATTTAGAATTGTCACCATTGTGAGCGCATTAATCATATCAACCAACTATACAACGGAAGCAAGGTAAAGATCCGAGGTGAATAATAAATACACTGTCATTCGATATTTGTATTTATATATTAACAATATATAATAATATATATAAGCAACTACATATAGAGGTCCTGAAAAAGTGACATGTTGCATATACACTTTAAACAATAACACTCAGTCTCTGCTGTTTTAGTAGGTCCATAATTCAGAATTATTTTCTGTCATTTGTATATGAACTTGGGTATATGAATATGGGTATGGTAATATAGGGATATAGTCTTCAGGAAAAATTGTATGTGATTTACCATGCAGAAAAAGTCTTTAGTCATTTCACGAGCTGGGTCGTTTCCATTGACCGATTTTGGGTCAGCAGTGACAAAAGTCTGTTGGTGGTTCCTGACTGTAGATCGGTGACAGCAAATCGGCCAATCGAAACGAGCCTATAGTGCTACAATACTCCTTACAACTAAAAGGATACACCAGACGGCGCAATTTCAGTTTCATCACACCTATGACATAGCTTGTCTAATTAGTGTAATGATTAATGCTATACAGATAGTCATCAATTGTTGTTAAACTATATCTGTTGCAGAGTATACCAATTTACATGATCGCTTAATCATGATACATCTTAGTCATAGGAGGTACCCTTTATTTATAAATAGAGCTGTAGTGAGCCGGGACCTACATTATGGTGCGTAAGTCATAGTTGCTTTATACTCCAAACCACCACATCAATAAACACGACCTGAAATCCAAATATATTTCTCTAGGGCTATAAAAGTAACATAAAGTACTGATCTTGAATTGTTCAAATGCTTTCTCGAACCAGTGCATGGTTTACTGGAATTAAAAGTTAAGATATTGCAACTCCCTTTTCTGTAGTGTGTAGGGAATAGACATGATCTGTGGCAGTGACATCAATCTATCTATGCCTACTCCCTAAAACATTCTGAGTATGTGATACAGATAGAAGATGCTCTGATTCAAATACATTAAGGTGTGGATTGGCGCTTATTTGGTTCACATTTCGTGCTACATGGATCCTCCTGATAGCGTCATACAAAAATTTCAAAAAGAAGCAGTCGAAGCCTTATTTATGTTCATCATAGCAAGCATAGTGTTTTGCCTCAATGTCGAGCTGTGTTAGGGTATAGATTTGATTTCCAAGGCTGAACTAGGGGGTCAAAACGTAAAATAAACAGTCATTAGCTCTCAGTCTAACTAATATAAACAGTTAGGGGTGCTTGTTCGGCCTCTGCTTTGCTGATGTACTAAGGCCAACACTATTTAGTCACTGGGAGCATGTCTATCATTTCAATTGGGGTTAGTTTGCTAGTTATGACTAGCACCAAATGCACATGCTGTGTTGGCTCTAACCAGCAGAAAATGTTGATTGATGGTAGTAAGTGGTTTAGGACCAGTCGCATAAGGCAATAATGTCCATTTCACCAGGCTTACTCGAGATAGCATTGTTATGTGGTGGAAGTTTATAAACTCTGAACATATTTTCTTTCTGCAAAATAGCGCCTATGGAAGCACAATCCACGATGCCTCTCTGTCGCTCCTAATTCAATTTACCAATCGACTCAAAATAGATTGGACGAAAGAAGATCATTAGCGTAGAGTTAGGGAAGGGCTTAGTACGTAGTTAAGAAGTAACGATTGAGGGGAGAGCAGAGTAGGAGTATAGGGAAGGGTCGAGGGGACACGGAGACATTTGGGTTCCTTGTAAGTGATGGCGGCAGAACAGGGTTGGAGGTGGCAGCACCGCACTGAACAGGGTTGGTTGCAAAGGTCAAACCTAGAGGTCACCGCCATCCAACCTTAAGGATCAGCTTCCATCGACTCCTCGAGCAGACGTGAGCGAACGACGACAGGCGACAACTGACCACTGTCCGGTAAATCAGCCGGTGAGACATGGGTCAACGGGGGCCGTGCAGGGGCCTCGAGGAGGGCTCCGGTAAAGGTCAACGAATGCAAGTCTTACGCTCCACTGCCGCTTGACGGGGTGGATGGTGGAAACAACCAGCGCTGTCTGTATGTGACACGGTTAACTCATCACTATAAATTAAGCGCGACAAAAGGTAAGCTGGATGCAGACAAGCGGCCCGTGGGAATGGCCATGAGGAGATAAAAGGAAGGTCATTTACCGATCAGGAAGATGCGGGGCCAGGGTTGATCGCACGTGTGTTGTTGTATATACGCAGGTATTGTGACCTTCAGAAAGAAGACGGCAGTTTATTGATAGTTTCAGGATCAAGGATAAAGTGTTTAAGTACAATATATACAGTGAAAGTGCCTGGATATACACACTACGAGGATGAATCGTCTATGCAAAAAGAAGTTCAGATGCAAGAATAGGATCCCTGCTGGTATTCCTAACCCCTTCCTCTGTGCCAGTATACGAAAACTGTCTTCCTACGTCAGATATACGCGGTGAAATTGTTGATCACATACATCCCGATGCCGTAGGCAGAGGGATGTATGTGATCAATAATTTCACCAAGACAGTCAGCCTGTTTTCCTAGTATTATATACCTAAAAATAGTGACATTTTACCTAGTCACGTGATCACATACCCCGTACGTCACAGTGTGGCGTACGGGTATAAATACGCCATGGGGAGGAGCGGGTAGTGTAAGTAGTTCATACAGCCACAGGTATTTATATAGAACGACCTGACCATGTACAAGCATGGTGGGTCGTTCTATATAATCAAGCTTGCCATAGATTGGCATAGAATACATGTCAGCGAGAAAGCCCACATACTACTGATATTTCAATGTCTGCAGTATAACAGTGTACTGCACAGGGTTCAGTATACAATTTTTACTGCATAGGGAGCAGCAGTACACGTGTAATTATCAAATATACTGCATGGGTATATAATGAATAATAATATTGCATGCCTTAAACATCCAAATAAATTCCATAGTGATCACTGGTCTATGAACCTTTTCCATCTCAAAGAAAAAGAATCTATCATGTTTTTCAAACTTTGAATTGCCTCTATTCTTTGACAGGCCAACTCGACCAGATAACGAGAATTGATCGCACCCACAACATTGACAATAAAAACCCTCCGGTAAACTTCTGACAACGGTAGTGACAATTACATATTGGCTGTGACTTGATATACTGCCCATATCCTTTACAAAAATAATCGTACGCGTATATAGAGGTTTACTGTTAGAGAAAATAGAATTATTTCAGGAATTGACTTCATAAAGATTTACCCAAATGAGACGGGGCGCCTATACGGATTACCGATCGGCCGCCTCAAAGCCGCCCGTGCACAGATCATGCAAGTATCCATATCGTCCACTGGCCCCTTTACGTGTCCGCACGCAGCACACCTAACGTTACGTGCGGCCTACTACAGCCTTTATGTGTGCCATCTCAGCCACGTCTCCCTTTGATCTAACAGGGATGGGAACCTTGGCCCAAGGTGGATCCCACCGGCGCCCTATGCCCCCTTTCTCCACCCTACCACCTCCTCCTCTCCCGCCCTGCCGTCTCCTGTGTCTGCGTGTCGGCGTGAGACACTGGGAAATATCCATCAATGTAACACCTGTTCCTTGGATCCGCTGTGGCAGAGAGCCTTCCATCCGTTTTCCACCTCACCATCGTCTTCTCTGTGCCCGGCCCCCGAGCTGACCCCACTCCCCTTCAGGCCTGCTTAGATCAATCAGCGGACAGGTCCCTGTTGGAAAACCACCTTGTTTGTATAAAGCTCCAGTGGCGTCTTTCAGAAGAAGAAGCAAAGGCGCTGTAATCAAACCTCATTATAGTTTAGTCTGGTGAAGTGATGGCTATGATTGGCTAACATTTGCTCCAATTACCTTGTCTTTGCGACATTGATCTGGAAAAAAGTGTTGCTCTCAATTTAATTCTATATACCTCTTTTTTTTACAGAAATATATGTACATACATTACTGTGTAGCTGATTAACATTGACAAGTGTGTGATGAATAGAGAAAATATAACAGACGGATGAAGATTTGCTACATAAACCTAATGTGTTGACCTCCAGTGAAATGGCATATAAAACTATGACAGATATCAGAAGATATCGTTTTTGTATCCATTTTCTGACCTATCAATTCTTCCTCGAAAGACAATCTTAAGTTATTGTGAAGTATCTCAGGAAATGAAGTAGTAGTATAACAATATGAAGAGATTATGATATATGATTACCCCCACCTTTTGATCTGAATTTCTCTTCTTCACAACAAGCCGGCCCTTTATGGTAGATCTGTGCCATATTAGTGTGAATCCCTTAGGTGCTCAGGGTGTAGCTTACTATACGTCGTCTGCCAGCTTCAACGGACACCTTGGCAGAAGCCTCAAGACATGTTGATTGATTTGGCAATATTTCAACCCGCTCTGATGCTGCCAAACCTAATAGAGTCAATGTACTCCAAACAGCCTAAATACAATGACATGTAACCTGACAAATTACACCTGCTGCTTTCTTCTGATGGTAGGAATAGACTGCCATCTGTAGTATATAAAAAGAGGCACAGTCATCAAGCCCATGTCTTCCTCAATTTATCTCCTGCCACGTTGCATCTGGTATAGGTTCAGGATGTGCAGTAGGCTGATTGAGTGAAAATAGCTCAAGTCCTCCATCTTGCTTTGTCCTGGAAGCCATCCGTCAAATAATACGTACACCACACGACGACCCGACTCAATACCTGACTATAACACCACGTAGGCGTCCGTGACGTCACGTCGCGCGTCGATACGTCACGCCCGGGTTCCTTCAATTGACGTCCGTCACGGTGTGACGTACATTGGCAGCACGGGGTCGTGCCCTCTGTAGAGTCACGTCACTACCGGGCCGACAGTGACCTGCCAGTATGTCAGAAGAGATCCCTGGCGCGGCGCCTCATATAAAGGATGCGTCCGAGTCGGCGGGGCTTAGACCGGGGATTGCCCCGCCCATAGAGCGGGCACGGGTGGGGCTTACAGCGCGCAATGTAGCGGAAAAACACCCGGCTTCAGGTAATAAGCCTGCAGCGACCCTCCATACACAGAGGGCGCTATGCGGCGCGGCGCCTGATCAGCCCATATCACTGCAGGGATAGAGGGGGCTTCAGAAGCCAACGTGTCCTGACTGCTAACTCCTCACCTCGTGGTATAAACACTGGGGAATACGCAGCAATGTACAAAGATGGGAGGTGGGGGGGGGGGGGGGGTCCCTTTGGACATGCTGCGATAAGTATGGAACCTGATGCTCAGTTTGAAATATAGATAGCTGCATGAGAGGGGTTGCTTGGATAATTAAAAAATGGGCAAAATACCTTACTGCACCAAGATCAATCCTCTTATGTATATATATATATATATATATATATATATATATATATATATATATATATATATATATATATATATATATACACACGTTTGTATATGTCCGTCTAGACTGTTCAATTTACATGAAGTCCCTGCATTTCTATGGGAGTCATCCTTGAAATCAACAAGGGGCCATCCATAAAGTACGTACGCACCGAGGGGGGGGAGGGGTCAGAAATTTTGGAAATTCTGCGTATGCTCCCTCTTTTTTCTATTGCGTACAAGATTGGGAGAGGGAATGCGGGGGTGCGGGGGTCCAAAATTTCAGAAATTCTGCGTACGTACTTTATGGATGGCCCCCAACAGACTATTGTGAGGAATACAGACCAAATCTAAAATTGTGACAATGTTAACTTCAACTCCGTATAAAGAGGTTTGACCATAGGCTATGTGATTTGGTTATTTTGATACCAATTGATAAGTTTTGATAAATATTAACGCATATCTTTTGAAATGTAGTTGGATCTGTCGTTGTCACATAATGAAACAAACCATATGTATTATACCTGTATATGGCATTGCCGATAATAAAAATTGCCTTGCAATTGAGGCACGTGTCCCTTTATTTGAGCTTTAACAAAAATGTATACTGACTGACGGCTACCGTATTACCCAGATGCTTTCATTCGCTTAAAAAAGAAATCTTACCAAAAGAAAAAGATTTTCCATGAAGTGGCGTGTACCTAAAAAAGACGGTATATATATATATATATATATATATATATATATATATATATATATATATATATATACAGACATCTCTATTCTGCTAGCTATATAGTGGCCGTTGTGGTAAATGGATCCTGACGCCCTTATCAAGTTGTCAGTGGTAAGGTGCACGTGCAAGAGACATGCCCGTAAGGTAATATATATTGCACCGGTTTATTGGAGGTCGTATCAATAAGCGGGTCGTGCGGGGATTTTCCTCTTCTGTCGTCCTATACATGATGTAGAGGGGCGGGGCTCTCTCCCAGTGGTTGCCAAGGGACGTATATGTATTGAGAGGCGTCACTTCCCTCCATGCATTATACATTGTTCTCTGGGATATACACCATTGCGACTGTACGCACCCAGGATCGTCTAGCCATAGCTCTCATATTCGGAATATACTGTCGGGTATGAGAATTGCTCCAGGCGGCTCACATGTAAAAAGATATTGTTGGACCTTCATGGATACCATTTATGATGTTTTGGTACATAGCTCTACAAAGCTAAGATGAGCCGGAAGAACCAGATACTATTATATACATGTATCTATAAGCGAATGTCTTATCTTTACTGTCCAGGAGGGCAAATTCCGATTGTCTCCGAGAGACAAAAGGTTTAACCTTACGTTCCTCCGTACCACGTGACCACTGTCAGTCTCATATAAAAAAATAAACAAAGCAAATGGCAGATAATTCCTTATATAAAGTTAAACTTACACAATATGAAAGCCCAGCACTTCCCAGACACCCAAAATCAACGTAAACAAATTGACGGCTTCGTAAATATATACCCAATAACGACATTATCACCCTAAAACAACGCCTCACCCATGCCTGATAGCGCACCAAAAGTTACTGTATGACGTCATTGCACTACTGATCACTCTCCCAGCAGATCTTTTGTGGCGCATACACTTACTATTCTCTGCTTCAACCCTGCTATCGTACGTTGATTTTCAGGTGTGTGTGAATTGCTTGGCTATAAGTAATGAATATGAGCGAGTATAAATATGAAGGAACTGTCCGTCATTTTGTTTGTTTATTTCCATATATTAGAATGACATTGGCCACATGGTAAAAGATTAAACCTTTTGTCACTCGGAGACGAACGGAATTTGTCCTCCTGGACAGTAAAAGTAAGACATTCGCCTATAGGTATATGGTAATAAAAGTATATACATTGGTATGACATAGCATATTGACAACATGAGTTTAAAATTGCGTAATATAATACAGATTAATATTTGATATAGAGACAGTGATGTTGATAAATACATGTACAATAAATGAGACGAGTCGTTGTATGACTTTGATGAATTGATTGTGGAATTAATTAACTTAAGGATGTTTAGGGATAGTGGGTGGGAAACTATCATCGAGTGGTAGAAGCAAGATGGAGTATGTCTGTTGAGCATGATGGAAGCGGGGATGGAAGAGACATCTAAATTTTAAAAGTCGCCCTCGTTTCCAGGAAGGAAACTGTGGGATATGTGTGCATTATGCCTGTATACACGAGTCATTGAATAATGTTCTTATTTTCGTAATTACCATCATCAAATATACCTATTCTTAGATGGCAATGATGATATGTAAGATTACTATGTACTCGGTGTATCGTTAGGCCATAGGAAGAATTGAGGATCTAGTCAGATATGTGCAACCGAATCAGGGGTGTTGATGTGGAGTGTTGGTTGATTATTTGATTATTTGGCGCCTCTACTAAAATGTACCAAATTAGTTAACCCACCTATCCTAGCCTAATGATCATTGTAGGTTAGTATGATGATAACCATTGTAAGATCGTAGAACAATTACCTTTGTTGGCTAGTAACACCAAAGTGATGTTGCTATGCAGTCAATTATATTGCCTTGCATTGTATCGATACAGATCAATCAACCTACCTCAATGTTTCCCATATGAATTCACGTGTCTTACATCTCCTCCCATCCCATTCATCTAAAGGCGTGCCGTGTTTGGCTCAAGCTACGCCTCGGTGGCTCCTTTCTTTACCAGCGGGCCCGGCACTGGAGCACTGCATTGTACACACAGGTGTTACTGGCACCGTGGTAACACCGTGAGAAATGGCAGCCCAATACTGCAGGTGCACCGCAGCAAGAACACCAGAAAACAAGTTTAGGGTTGGTCTTATTTAGTTTTTCAGCAGACAAGCACAGATGACTTGGAGAGGAATCCATAAGGAGGCTGGAGAGTCGACTAGCTGTCCCTGTGCTTTTTCTTTCAACAATGGATAATATTATCTAGTTAAGGGGCAATATGGAAATAACATGTCTCTGCGTGCAGTCAAGTGTTGCTCTCTTAGTGGTAAGTTCAACTGGGGCGTGTGATTTAGTGTGACGTGCAAGAAATAGTAACCAGGTCAAGGATGAATTATACTCAATAGCTGCTCAGACTCAATTAGAAGCCGCTGATCATTGCCTCAGAATATTCTTCCCTTTTTATATACTATTTTGTAGCGTCTTTGGAAAGAATTCTGTGACGTTTTTAATCTTTCTTTTCTTTATTGATTCAAGTGGGGGTTATTTAGTCTGGTCTTGGCAGACTCACTGAATTTCGCAAAGAGAATGATGTCCGTTATCTACGGAAACTTGGTCTACATCCACATGTATTAAACGTTATTTCTACATACGTTATTTATTTTACAAAATCAACCCTGAGCTTAGTTCAGAGAACTCGCATAATAGTAAAACTGACCTCATTAAAAATCGCATACATTTTTTTTTTTTTTTATTTCAAGAAAAATATTTAACGACTGCACCACGTTCACTAGTTACCTAGCGATCTTCCACGCGATAGTCACATATATATTTACAGAGCATTTTGACATCACATCAATGTACAAAGACAAGTATACAGGACAAAATACAAAAACAAGTCACTAGACACCACATTCATTTACACATTCCAACTTTCACTAATGGCTTCCATTTGTGGTTTTGAGACCACTTAAAAGGTTGTCGCAAGGTCTCATGTCCATTTTAGTCAATATCTATGTTGTATAACATCTGATTTAACCTTGTTTTTAAAACCATAACCGTATGCTGTTCGTTGTGTTTCCTCAGTTAATCTATTCCAGAAATTACTTCCTACATATACAGGTGAGTGTCTATATTTTTCAATATTGGGTTTTAACAACTTAAATTTTATTTTCTTCGCTCCCCTCGTTCTTCCATCATCATCATCATCAAAAACATGATCACGATCTACAGACCACCACTTCATCTGAGATAATAGATGTCCAGCTCTTCTTATCTTTAGAGTTCTCATTTTACACCTATTATACAATTCATCAACATGCACATCCCTCGACTTTTGCACCCCTAAGGTTACTCTAAGAGTTCTATTTAGTACTACCTGTAATCTATCTCTATTTCCCTGTGATGTGCCATAATATACAAAGTCAGTATATTCTATAATAGGTAAGATCATTTGCTTGGCTATTTTTATACTTGCATCCAGATTTAATAAATATCTAATTTTCTTAAATTTAAATAATCTTCTATTTACTTCCCTGCATACATTATCAATCTGTTGGTTAAAGCCTAATTTATTGTCGATACAAACTCCTAAGTATTTATACACATCTACAGCTTTCAAGTTATTTTCTCCCATTTTTACATGCAGTTCTAGTATCAATTACATTGGTTTCATGTAAGGGCTCTCTGGACATTCAGAGGTATGATTACATACAATGAACAAACACATATTCTATGGTATCCAATTTATTTTTTTGTAAGTCTTTATTGCATTCGATGAAAAGTACATCCTTCTTCCTTGCAAAGCGACAATGATTTAACCGACCACCAAACAAGATGATATATACAATGAGCTGAATACATACAGCATTATAACGAATAGATATACATTTCATATTCAAGGATATAACATATCTATCTACAACCCAATAACCATCGTTAGAGAATAAATTTTATCCCTGTTAGACATATCTAATACATTGCGATCACATGTTTTCTTCGGTATATTAATACATTTTTGTCACACCAGCGTATCATTGTTCGTGTTATACACACGATACAATGTGTGAGATAATATTAACTCGTTTTCATGCACCGGTGCAAGAAGGTAGAGAGGTTCATGACCCATCGTCAAAATATCTTAACTACCATATAACAATTAATTTTCTGAATGGCTGGAAAATGTATTAGAACGTAAAATATAAGGTGAGGAGATTACTTCTCTTCTCATGTCAAGCTTAGTAGTCAGATCAATAGAGTATCGATGGTCTATTTGATGGTGGTTTATTAGTTAAATCAACAGAATTCGGAGAGTTCTTTACCAATCGATGCAATTGATTAAGGGGAGATGTTTAATAGTCAAATCAATAGATTATGGGTGGTTTTAATAGTCAAATCAATGGACTAAGGGGGGGATCGGACCTAATCCTAATACATACCCTTAATGTGTGAACATCCAGACGTCACACATCCTCATTAATCTGAATCACCGCGTAGAATTGTAACTTGATGCAAAACCTGAGACTTTATTGTATTGCACCATGCAGAGTCAACTGAAGCAATGGATAGAGTGAGAAAAACGAAGCGTGCGAGTTGTTCCATCTGGGTCCTTAAGACATGTTCATGATATAAAGAAAATTCTTTGTCTGTCTGATTTCGTTCTCTTTTGTACTCACCATATCTAGAAATATGTTATTCTATATTCCATTATGACTGCAGAGGAAAAAAACAAATCCACGACGGACGACCTACTTGTCTCAATGGCAATGTGCGTGGGCTTTTTATTGACATTTCTGGTAGGGCACGTTTAAAGATGAGCTTACTGAGGAACACAGAATTGAAGGTTAATAATCCCTGAAGAAGAAGAAAAACCTGCTTGTATAATTGTTTTTCAGCATTTCTATGATAGTGACACATATCTCAGATGTAACGCTTTTGTACCACACACTTCCGTGCATCACGAAAGATATTTGATGATTTAAACAATTTGTTCCTATCCGCAAGCTTTATTTGTTGACACCACTATTTATTTTTAGCATTCCGCTGAAAATCATATGCAAAAGGTGAGGTGCATCAATAATTACAATACAGGAAAGAAGATTTAATTTATCTTTGAAAGAGGTACATGTAGGGCCTACTGTGGAAAGCAATATTGATCCTAAGTGGTGATCAACATACCCACACTGAGAAACCCAGTAATGTTGCTTAGCAGAGAGTCAATATTATAGACAACATATGGCCCTAAAAAAAGAAATCATGGCATTTATTTCTGAGATGTCTTTGTATTTCCCCCCTCTACACAGGGAAGCAATACAAAGTGAATGATAATAGTATAGAGTACTTGATTTGAAACGAGGTTTACAAGTATACTCTGCCCTACGATGTAAGATAGGCTGGCATACTTGACCATGGCAGAGGTCTATCCTCTAGCTGACCGGTAGAGACGGTAATTTCCCTTTAATCACACACTCACCACGCTCCTTGACCACACTGCTTACAGCCGCTGCCAGTATTGAATCATTTCCTGGCGACGCTCTCCGGGCCTCGTCCTGTCCAGGTGGGGGTCCTACCCCTGGGGGCAGCGTCCTTCCGGCGAGGCCAGCGGCCGACGCCCACTGAGGCCTAAGATGGAATATGCCCGGTACAGGGCGATGGACGCGGGCCGCACCGGAAAGTGACCAATTACCCCTCCGGCACTGAAGGCGCCTCGCAATTAGTAGCGCGGGCGCGGTGATTGGTCAGCGCGATCCGTCTTGCCCCAGACACAGCGCCAGGTGATGCCTGCGGCCGCCGAAAAGCCATGAATTAACGCGCATGCACACGGTGATACATCTCTGAGCCCTGGAGCAGGGGACAGTGATAAGCATGGCCTGTGAAGTGAGCTGAGCGGTCGCGGGTAGAGGGGAGGGAGACAGGATAGGGGCTGCGGAAACAGAGCGGACGGATGGTTGGGGTGGGGCTGGAGGGGGAACGGTGTAGGCAATAGTTATGGAACACAGGGTCGAAGATTTAAGGGGAGGAAGGGAAGTATGGCAAGGTTATGTGTATGGAGGTGGGTGCAAGGAGTCAGGAGGCAATAATTGATAAGAGGACCGGTAGGAAGGAGCACTATGAAGCAGGGCTAGGCAGGATCTCTAGGTGGATGTGTAATGGAGTTAAAGAAGAATTACACTAGAGATATTTCCAAAACTGAAGTCATAATTAGTTTTAGAAACTAATATAAATCCCTGCATTAAAAAAACAATATATATAATCTTTTAAACGAACCCAGATGGAATTATACTCTGTGTTTCATTTATTAGCGTATTATTTTTTGTTGATTGCAAACATACAGCCCTACAGCCGTCTTCTGCAGTGCAGGTTTTCATCAGGTTTACTCGCAAACAACTGCGTCCGCCAGATACAATAATATCTGAATTAGGGTAATTAGTATGGTAAATGTAATGTGAAGAGACTAGTAAGATTTCCTTTTTTATCACCAGTAGTAATTTAATTTGCCGTCTATATGCACCCAGAGAACTTTCCTGTACATCTCTATCCATGGCCTTTAAAAATCTGGGGACAGTGCAAAAGATTAAGACATTGGGAGGAGAGTTTCCAGGGGGACAATGACCAATGACCGTTTAATATTTGGGGAGAGTGAGAATGATAAGGACAATGACCGTGGGAGGACAATCACCAGGATGGGAAAATCCTTCAAGATAATTAACGGCCACCAGGTCGTTCGAGAGTCGAATCCCACTATATATTGGACTTCAATGAACTTTTAATGTTTAATTAGGGGTCCTTTATGTGTTCTTCTAGCTTTTGGATTTACTGGATGGGCAATGTTAATAGCAGACTTTCGCAAATAGATCGCCCTTCAGCAGGAGTATGTATCTCCGATCGCTGTTATATGGATTTCCTTGATAGTAAACTGGCAATGAAGAGATCCTGTACATACTGTGAAGGTGCATTACCTGAAGCAAACCAAGTGTATCTCCTCCAAAAAGATAACTTGTATATATACAATAATGACTTGTTTTGTGTACGAGTGGCCGTAATTGACGCGTAGTAATATCCGAGCGATTAGCGAGGATATTACGTCGTCAACTACGAGGATATTACGGTCAATCGTATACAAAACCAGTCGTTATTGTATTTATTACCCACCTACAAGATTAATAACAAGTCTATTGCAATTAAAAGGTTTCTGCAATACATTTAGTTCCAGACACCACAGCATTGTTAAGCGTGGCAGTAATTAGATTATTATGATTGAATCTGAATAATTAGCATTGAATGAATAATCAAGAAACCTATTTCGAAGTACATTATCATTCCACCTCATTATGGACAGGACTATTATTCCGGAATCTCCTGCAGGAGATTCTGACATGTCAGAATCTCCAGGTGGCTGTTTCCAGGTGCTCTATACATTTCCGATGGAGACTCCGTAATCTGTGGGTGATAAAGTTTAATTAAGGCGATATATATCATGGTGGGACATAATATCAGAGCAGCATTCCTAGTTATCTATTGCCCGATTTCTGCCTGTCGTATTATACAATAGTTCTCCTAATAGTATAGTTATAACCGGGATTATGTTTAGATGTAACATACTGGGTTTCTTTTTCTTATTGCCAGTATGAGCATAATCTTTGCCTCTGAAAATATTTTGGGAAAAATCATTGAATAGAGAAATTAAGGAGACATTTCGAGCTCATGCATTTGATATAATAAGATTCCTAATATCATAAAGGAGATCGTTAACAATACATACAGCGAGGACATTTCCAGGGGGAATGAAGGAGGAGGGTACAGCTGGATATACGCCGCTGGAAAGGGACACGATCATAGGTGATCAGGCGAACAACATTTTAGGTGCACCTGGGTACAAGTATAGGGTGTGCATTGGGAGAGAAGGTTTAGGAATAAGGCAATGGTTTCTAGAGGTTAACTGAGGCAATGTGGAGGTTGAAAAGAATGCCTGACAAGAAAATAAGCTGGGTATGCATAGGGTGAGGATTAATCCAAAGATGGGCTAGATAAACTGCTCTTGAAGTACTGGGAGTTTGAAGGTAAAAATAATGGGATATCAGTCTCCTGGGTTTTGCATGAGAGAAGTCATTCCACTGGTTGACATTCTGTATGTGGAATAGCATCATTTGGGAGGACAAATAATTAGGATTAATTGAGCACCGACATAACGCCGCGTTTCAAAGCAGATAGACATCGACCATTTTGCACTGTTTCTGACGAATCTAATGATCAGTGGGCAGCACTTACGATAGAGTTCGGCATTACCAGATTCAGAATTCTAAGAAAAAACCCCAACAAAACTACAAGCAAGGCTGGGCCATCGGCGGCTTTGATTGTACCAAGAAAACACTTTACAATTCGATAGTGTTCGATATAGTTAAGATATTAAAAGATAGTTTCAAATCTATTAACACCTTTAAACAATCCTCAATTTACTCTCATAGACACAAAAATGTCATAGTGAATAATTGCACTAATACTGATCTAAAGCCTATAAGACATCGACATTTGTTCCTGATTCATCTCGACCATCGAGTCTGGAATAAAATGTCGATGTCTTATACCTATAAAACATCGACATGCAGACTCTTCTCGATCACACCTCCTCCTTTTATAACCTCGTAATTTGACCCCGAAGAGAGCGGAGCCCTGGGTGCTGGACCCAGCCGGGCCCCAGGACCGGTCTATATGGCAATAAATCAGTGCTTGGTAACTTCTGGTCTATTTGAGATATCAGAAAACGGTTTTCAGATTTGTAATCGCCAATGCGTCTCCTACAAAAGCATATGAAGCACTTGGAAATCAGACTGGGATAGATAGTCTCGCTATTTAAACTACCTGCTGAGAATCAGGAACAGTCGGTGAAAGTGTGTACATCGAAATCTTAAGGCCGGGGAGAGTCGGTCATATCTGACATGGTATTAATGCCCGACGTGTCGGGAAAAGCATTAAAATCGGGTCGGTGAAGTGCGTACATCGACCCGATTGACGCAGATTGTCACAGACCCGACGGAGTCGTCGGGCAAAGGTAGAATCGGGCACAGCGGTCGGGTCGGTGTCTTATAGGCTTTATATGCTTTAAGGTGTTCCATTGGGCAGACAACACTTTCGCGACTGTTTGGCAAGTCCAGCTTTGACCTGGTAGCTTCGGGAACAATTGATACTAATCTTTTGCTGATTCCTAATCAATTCTGGTGAACCAGATGTTCAGGCACATAGGGGAGAACGATCCGACGATAGACTGGACACTCAAATCATAGTGGAGCAGTATGATCCAAGCTTGACCGAGCTTAGTCGTGAATGTCCATTGCCAAAGCTACTCCATCGCGCCGATGTCCACATGACAGTGAGTTAGTGAGTAGGTGGATGTGGAACCTGGAGAAAGCCGTCATTCGCAGGGGGTCTGGTCTAATTGGTCTCGTCATCAGCAAATTATTGTCTGGTCACTGCATCAAGTGCATAGGTCTCCTAATCTCTTATTTCCAGCTGTACCCACCTCAATTTTACCCGGTCAAACATGCGTGCGCAGATTCTATGGTGCTAATCTAATATGGCAATTAGACCCCCACCTTCCAGACGCCTCCCTGGCACTGGCGGCATCAGCATTGGGATAATAACCCCGGCTATTACTGAAAGCTTGGTGCGGTTTTACCGGCACGAGCATGGAAATTTATGGTTTGCCAGAGGTTCCTGCGTGGGTTTTATTTTTTGTATTCGCTTTTGTGATGATGGTCACCCAATAGGATTACTCAGCAATCACAGACTGAGTCATGGCCGACGACGAAATCATCACCAAATAAGATCTATTTATCACGGAATTGGACGAATTAACGTGATTAGCAAAGGCCGTCGCAAAGGTGATGATGCCAGAGACAGATTTAACAGCAAAGGACATGGGCTAATCTACCAAACAAAGATATCTTTCGCATTCCTCTGTTGTCATTGTCTGCCTAGGAACGCCGACAATAGCAATTGTTCAGCTCTATTCTATAATTGACTTTATTAGCTGCCCGAACAATCAAGTGGCAGTAATTGGGTTTAGCCGTTTGTGTACTATTATGACCCTTTGAATGGTGCTACTGAGAACAAAGAAGCTGAACCAATCAGAATAAGGTTCTAGTTTTTACGTTGTTTCCGAATACCCAAACCTAAAAAAAACCACCACGAACTCAGGAAAACACACAAACGGAATGCTGTTCTTAAAGGCCTTGCATTTCTAGTCCCAGTTGTTGAGAGATACAATTCCTTTTTACTGTGTGATTAGTATGGTCATACCAAATGGATTGTTTTCTTTCGTCGAATAACAATAATAACAATCAATGCAACATGTTTCTCAATTCGAAATGTAAATCTTTAAATAGGCTGGTATGGGAAACATTCGTATTTAACTTTATTATCCATCGTATACAAAGCCCCCATTGAAAATGTATGGGGACTCAGTAAACCACGACCCATTGTATAAAACCTGCCAGATACCATAACTGTGGTATACGGATTCTAAACTGTGGTATACGGCCTCAAAACCATGGTATACGGGGAAAATGGTCCCTTTTGCTATAGAGCAAAGAAATAGTCCCTATTGTTATACCCTTTAAAATGGCAATTACTGGGTTTAATTTATTCGAAAAGATGGATAATAAATGCAACAAACGATGATTTTGTGGACAGGCGGCCGTAAACCACGAGAGGTTGACGCGTAGTAATACACGAGCGCTAGCGAGTGTATTACGAGGTCAATCGCGAGTGGTTTACTATTGTCTATATATATAATATTCATGCCTGAGCTACCTCATATCCATTGAAGGGATATTTCTTTACTATCTACTTTTTAAATTTTGATAGTTTTCAATTTCTGAAATTAATTTTCAAGCAATATAACTTTCGATGCTCCTATAACATATGCTGAAATCTAGGTTGCAGAATTGTACCAAACCAACCACATCTTAAACTGATGCATTAGTCATTCTTGCTGAGGCAGGGCTATCGCTACATACACCAGATAAAGTAGTTGTGTAACCAGGTGCATCCAGTCGGCCTTTAAGTCCTTACTTCACTGTTAGAATAAACTCTACATCACGTGAAACCCAGCCTTCCCTCTTGGAATTAAGGACGGAAGACAGCAAGTGCATTTCTACACATGCAAAGAGACGCCAACTAATGCATTTCTACAAGGGAGGAAGCCCCTCTTCTCTTGACAGAGATCCGGTGTGTGGACTCACTGACTAATCTCCAGGGAACTCTCCTAAATCTGCTGTCAACGCAGAACCCGGACTGTAGATTTAGAGACCTAGTGACATTTAGGGATCGGGCATCAGGGGCGGGGAGTTCGGCTTGTCCTTGGGGTTATCGATCAAGGCGGACTAGATCCTACCCTCTCTGTCTGTGGGGTGTGCTGTGGGTAAACAATGGATTTTAGCTATCGCTATTGTGTTTCCAGAGCGTTAGCTTTACCTGTTAGCCTTACATATCCACTAACATTAAATCAGGTTTATAACGGTAGTCTCCGCGATCTATTATTTCTGCTCTCGGGCTCTATCGACCTGAAATGCACGTTGTGTGCACTTCAAATAGGTGGTGATCTGACCATGTATCGGTTGCATAACCAGTTGTATGGCATTCCATAATTTGATATGCACTCTGCAACTGTACTGCTATGGTGATTCAATCTTTTTAAAATACATTTTAGACAAATACGAACGGGGATAATAACATAAAGAGAACTGGCGGTCTATAAGAATATGATGATTTGAAAGGAGATGAGAATGTAAATAGCAAAAACTAAAAGAAGAAGAAGAAATAAGGAGGAATAGAATAAACGTACGTTAAGGGAAAGGAAGGAAGAGAAGAGGGGAGGGAGGTGAATGGGAAGGAGAAGGAAGAGAAAGAAAACGGATGATTGTATGCAGGCTATCTACCTTTAATAGAAGATTTAATTAAAGATTTTATATTTCAGTTCTTACTTGCGTACAGTAAATAATCAACCAACACATGTTCGTAACTGCGCAGAGTGATATTAAGAAGACAGATATCACTGAGATGTATTGTGTCATTGAAATTCGCTGTTATTTGCCTTGATGGACTTCCTTACAATCAGATGGCTTCTAAACTTACTCAATAGATCAATTCTACCCTTTCGTAGCAACAAGGTCTCATCAATTTACCTGTAGAATTGATAACTCTCGAAGGATTTAGAGAACTGAATTAACGGTGAAACAAATCAGTGCAACCAAGTGACTATAAAAGCACAGTTTGTATTTTGGACGTACACTGCACAGTAGAAATTAGGAAAACACAAGAACTAGTCTAGTATTCAATTTCGCCTCGACGTTTAAGGGTCTGTGGGTTTGAAGCCAGTGCACAGCAGCGTGGAAACCACATTGCCTGCTGTGTCCGGATGGCACCCACTGCCTACCAAAGTTCACCTCCTTATCTGGACGCCGGCCAGCGACTCTGTCTGCTCGACCATCCACATATTGTCGGCTGGAAGGAGTGTGCTTTCTAAGCTTGGGCTTGACCAGGCACCTTGGGAGGTTTATCAAGTGCGCCTAGGCTCCTCAGCAGTCGGTGCGCATGATGGTACCCAGTAGGCAACCAGCCTCAGACAACGTAGGCGCGGTCGAAAGCACCTAGTCGGGCCGTGTACCCAGGGAACTGAGATTTGTATAAATAAATAGGATGCAGTGAACATATTGGATGGACGTTCCATTACGTTATTGCTATACACAGCACAGGTCACCCATCTGATAAACAGTATAAATGTAGCATATGGTGATGGAATACTGTACTCCATCACCATAACTATTCCATTGATTTTCCATCTGAAATGGACATGTATATATGCCTGTATATATGTCAAACTCCCAATAAGAAGGCCGCCATCAATCATATCTGTAAATGAGTAATTTTAGTAGCCAGAGTGATGCTGGTATCTAAGAGGTAGTGTTTTAGATTGAAAGACGGCGCCCCGTAGTCTACAAAGCTCCTATATCCGAGTACATCGATGACATATGATTGACATTGATTTGTAGCTTAGCCTGTATCTATCACGGACTTAAAATGCACGATCTAGGTGTAACATCGATAATATATGCCATGGGGAAAAATAGTCTGAATCAAATTTCTTGCATTTTAAATTTGTTTTTCTGAATACATGTTACCAGCCTACCAATATGTGTCAATTTTCAATCTAGATTGAATTATGTTGCCACCTCTCATCTATCCAAAATGTAGCCAATGTAAATATCCTTAAGTATATAGACGATAGCAGTCACTATATCCACGCTTTGGATTCTGGACAGTGGCTTCTGGTAGCTCCCCCTACAATATGCAGTAGCCTGTAACACTATGTGGCGTTGGGGGATATTGACGGGACGGCAGGATGTACGTCTTAGCCATTCACAATTATCCCTTCCCTGCTTCCTTCCTTGTCCTCCGTATGCTTCTCACCACAAGTGTGGAAAGCTGTTACCTTTAATCTTGCTAGGCCAACCTGAGCTTTGGGTCGAGATGCCCCTAAGGTAGATGAGACTGACTAGGCACAATACGGGCGGACACTAATATGCTCTTCACACCTCCCCTCGCATTGTTTATGGACGTCCAATGTCTGAAGGAAGCCGGAAAAACACTTGTCTCCCCGGCCGTTTTACTGGAGTGTTGTCTGGATGTATTCAGGGTAAAAGTGAAGTATACCAACTTCTAAAAGATCATGCGAAATTCTTATGATGACTGACTTTGACGAAGAATCATTTCCAATGATGTATTGTGTAACATTTTGATAACCCTAAGGATTCTCATTTTCTATGTTTATTGATCCATTATTTCTTTTTTCCAAACAATTTTGTAAATTCCGGAGAAACGAAGCCTTGAGGCATCGTTCCGCCCGAGTCGGTTGATACCTTAATGCATCGTTTGCCCTTGAAGATTAATCTGGCAATTTATCTTTTTAACCTACGGTTAATGACAATCTAGTGTTATGTATCATCTACCGCTTAGTTTTCTGCTCATACGGCCTATTGCCAAGAAAGCTGAAAAAGAATCTCGTGTCTTAGATCTATTTAATCCTAGAGAAAAACATTTTTTCCCAAGAGGAACGAATCATCAAAAATCAATGCTTTCAAATTAAGAATGTTTTTCGCCTAGCATAGTCCTGAAAATATTTGCTTTCACCTAAAATGATTGAGGCGTCAATTTCGCGATTTGACACTATACTACTTCAAAGAGCAAACAAAATACGAATTGTTGGGGTGTCATCACAGCGTATTTCCCATAAGATATTCTCTCTCTTGATAACCAAATGCTACAAAAGAAACCTCACATGTATCATATAGCGATGTGCATCCTTCAAATGAGAATCTGATATAACATGCTGAATTCCTAAGGGGAATCGTACGGTCTCCTCGAGAATAGAATACGCAAGACGAGACAGGCGTTTGAATTAATTAACTAGGCAGAGGGAAACACTGCACACAATGTAAATAATTACCACAAAAGAGTTATCAAAATACCTGAATGATATATGGGTAAACAAGTAAAGGCATATGCCTTCGGGTCGTTTAATTTGTGAGATAGGTAAATCTACACACATGTATTCATTTAAATCGGAAACTATTCTGTTGGCTTTATATGTATATTTATTGGTGTAATTATGTAAGCAGAACAACATCATTAATGGAAAATATTGTTCTTCTGCAAAACTTTGGCACATAAAACCTGCAAACTAGCAGACTGCCATTGCATGTAATATACCTGAATAAATTTTAAAAAACCAAAAAACTCTTGGTAATAGATTTAATGAGTTGAGCTAAGATTAGAATTTAGCTGCAGTTATTACTCCCTATTTGCACTTGGTCACGAAAGATTCCCTTTGTAATTGTAACATTTTCTTTGGGCTATTCTAATGAGTGCATGTAATTAAAAACTTTGAAGATGAATTAAAACATTAACAGATTCTTTTACTTTAACACAATATTGTTTATTTCCTCAATAAACAGCAGTGTTATGGTTAAATCATTTATCCCATGGATCATTGTCTAGCTGGATTTGAAATGAGAGACTAGTCGTCAAAATGCATCCTTCAGTGAATCCTATGGAATCTGTGTTACCTGACTGAACATCGGTGGCAACCTTCCATGCACAATGCCAAACTGGCACTTTTTAGAGCCCCACATTTCAAGGTCTTCTGACTCGTCTATATACAGTAAGTAATCCTATGATTACAGTTGACTGGCTTCATTATGGAAGTCATGTGGCTTCCGTGATGAAGCCACAAAGAGAAGGAAACCAGTCATCAGTGTCAATTGCCAGGTTCGTCCCACCTAGCATTGTGTTGATAAGTGGGTAAACGGGGGGAGGAGGTAAATCATCTGTAATGGCCAATTATCGCAGAACGCCTGGAAAGGTCAGCTCGCTAATGAGTAGGTTTTAACATCCATCTGAGCAGAGTCTGCATGCCTGATAATGGCCAATACCTCGGCATGAAAAACAAGGAATTTATCTTGTGGCCTAGGTCCACGGTACCTGTGTTCAAACCTAGTTTGGCGTTCTCTCAGGCAACAATGATGACATTACTGATTCTATAATACTGTCTTATTTGGTTTAACACTACGAATTTGATAAAGTTAGATAAACTCTTCTGTTAGCGCTAGTTCTCAGCGTTAGCGTCTCGGGAAAATTCGAATAAACAATTAATTGAATTGAAATAAATCAACCATCCCGATGAAGAAACTCTGCAGATTACCTTTGATTAGATCATAGTTATTGTGTACTGTGTTATTTGCATTACTCTTAATCCAAGAATATAGTACCAGATCGATGTTGAGACACGCAAGTACTAAGTTTATAAACCAGTAGTCTGGACTGCACTACAGTAATGCACAGCTCGAATAATCACATAAAAATTTGCTTAGAATAAAAACGCACAGCTCAGAACTTGCGGAATTATATCAAGAGACGTTTGAGTCTGAGTTTATTTATGCCACGAGTCGAAGACGAGTGACATTACGGAGCCAACAAAATGAGTGGCATAAATAAACTCAAACTCAAACGAGTGGCTTCTAGATTTTATCCTACCCCGTTTCCAATTTTTGTCAGTATCAGAAAGTAGTGGCATAAACAACACTTTATGTCACACCTCTGACATAAACAACTCCCATGTTAAGCCTATGGCGTTTTTTTTATTAGGGGTAGGATAAACGTCAAGCTCTAACAAGGAACAACAATATACTTCCCTACAGATTAAGACAGAAATACAGTAAACTCCTATATCAGCTAATCTTTCCAAAAGCAGTATGAAAGGCACTGAATGAAGACTGGGTATAAAAAGAGAGCTAATTAGGTGATCCGCGTTGTCCTGCAGCCTTGAAAGCAGGATAAAAATCACAATAATATTTTACGAATCAACCCATTTTCACCATAGAAACCCGCATTTCATGAGCACCCTTGTGGTGAAGTTGGTGCAGCACCTATTTGTAGACTTTGTATTTGTATAACCCAAGGCGACCTCTGCCTCTGTGTGCATGCTTGAAAGCGTCTGGTGTGAAATCTAAAGGGAACCAGCGCGGTAAGAGGTGTATGTGTATCTAAAGGTGTGAGTTTCTTCTAGAACTGAGAACAATATGTGGAAAAGTTTACCAAAGTAAGGTTCCTCTTAGTACAAAGTGTGAATATTCTTTTTCCATGTTGATCGTACTAATTGGACCAATGTATAAACAGATTCCCATCGTTCCGTATCTAACACGCACGAATTCCTATGGAAGTTTAGGGTGAGAGCTCGTTTCCAAACGAGTTTGAATTGCGTAGTGATTCACGAGGTGAAGATGCGTGAATTATATAGCGATTCAATCGAGGTGGGATCGAGTTATGACTGTAAATCTGAATTCAACTCACTCCTCACCTTGATTAATGGGCAAACCATTGTGACATAATCCCCCATTGAGTATCTTGCTAAATTTACTCAACGGACGTTAGATACGAGGCTATGGGGGAAAATACCAGGGGTGAGATAAAACAGAATACCTTAATCGATGGCGACCGCAAAAGAGGGTACTCCGGTAAGAAAGTCGCTCGAAATCCCGTAACATTTCGATCATCTTGCATGGAATCCGTTATCTCGATTCTGTGAGCTCTATGTCTACAACCTATAAGACACCGACCCGACTGCTGTGCCCGATTCTACCTTTGCCCGACGGATCCCTAGGGTCTGTGACAATCTGCATCAATCGGATCGATGTACGCACTTCACCGACCCTATTTTATTGCTTTTCCCGACGGGTGGGGCATTACTACCATGCTAGATATGACCGACTCTCCCCGACCTTAAGATTTCGGTGTACGCATATTCACCGATTGTTACCGATTCTAAGTTGGTCGTTTGAATAGCAATGCTACCTATCGCTAGTCCGATTTACAAGTCCCTTATATCGATTTGTAGGGTAGGGAGAGGCAATGATAAATCTGAAAACTGTTTCCCGATATCTTAATTGGATCCGAAGTTATTAAACTTTGAATTAATTTCTATGATTCCCCACCAGCGGCCGGTGGCTCACTCCGGCTCGGCTCCCGGCGGCTCTCTTTGATCTTATCCCGGGTAATTTACGAGGTTATAAAAGAGGGTAGTGTGATCGGGGACAGTCATCATGTCGGTGTCTTATAGGTATAAGACACCGAAATTTTATTCCCGACTCTCACCGAGCCGATGGTCGGGATGAATCGGGAACAAATTTCGGTGTCTTATAGGCTTAACGGGTGCGGGCGACAGGGTTTTCAATGGGTGGGTCCGGCCGATTCCGGCCGATTGGCTGATCCATCAAGCAGATTGTCCAAGCCGATCTGAGCCGACGAACGATTTGGGCGGCCGACGTCCACAATTCCTCCACATGGTCATCGTCCGGCCCTAACTCACTCTTGGTGGATCACACGCTTAATCTCTCTCTTCCTCTCTCTCTCTCTCTCTCTCTCTCTCTCTCTCTCTGTATATATATATATATATATATATATATATATATATATATATATATATATATATATATATATATGCATTAAGTAATTTGTTTCCCATTTATATATAAATGGGAAACAAATTACTTAGTGCAGGACCATCTTTCCTCACGGAACTGCTCCAAGGAATGAGCATCACTTGCGGGGTGGTGACATGACAAAATTGCTTCCGCAGTATCGGTGTTTAAGAGACTGTTCATGGACGCGAGCCGGTAATCCTCCTTAATAATATACAATTAATCGCAGCCTATATATCATTATACAAATATATACGCTCTCATCAGGTACAGGCAATCTATCACACTCGGGCCAATAACCAGCCAAAGTAAGGAACTAGGCTCCAAGGCTGTGGCTTGATGACACGTGGCCGAGCAGCTGATATAACGAGAACAGCTCGGATATGTGGCAGATGAGCTCATCAGGACATCGAGCCTTTATAGGATGTGGCTACGAGGAATGGGAGGGACGGCGTCGGCTGCCTTGGCCAGGTGTATATATATGGCTGTGTTAGTGGGTGTGTGGCTGGGAAATGGGTGGGCGGGAGGAGAGTGATGCTTACATCTGACCCAATCAGTCTCCCCGCACAGGTTCCGCACCAGCTGATGGATGACCGCCTCACTGCCACCACTAATTCCGGCTCCGGCCGCCGGGCGTCGCGCCGACTTCATTAGGCGCCGAGGCCGGAGATGCACCAACTGACACCGATGTAAAACCGATTCAGGCCCTAATCAACACGGACGGACCTCTGTCAACCGGGCCAGTGCCCGAGCTGGTCGGGGGTCGGCGCCGGGAGCTGCTCGCCAGCGATGGATCGATGAGTGGTCGGGGAACCATGGTGCGGGGAGTCGGGAGCACGGGCACTGAATGGCCGGCAACGGGACGAGCGACATGCACTGACTAGAAAAAGTCATTAGGCTATGTAAGCTTATCGTGCACCGTGGCGTGCGCGGAATACCTGGGCGGGTAATGGTTGGGGGAGGGGAGGGTGACATCATCCGACCTGATGGTGGGATTAGGCCTCGGGAGCACAGAGTGTGGGCACGAGGGGAACACCCCACCCCTCTCATCTACCCTCGTGTATATATACGTAGGTCACTTCTTGCACCTGGCTGGACGTTTGGATAAAACAAACATGGTCTATGTTTTTCCACGTGTTGTAACTGTAAGACAAAATGAAACCAAAGAGTAATAGCGTGACATTAGCAAAGTATATCATGTGAAACCATAGTTATGGTGACAATACGGGGTAGATTTATGAGTTGTTTCGGAGAAATTCGTTCTGAACAAGCCGCCAGGGCGAGTTCAGAATGAATTTCTCCGAAACAACGTGTAAATCTACCCCGTATTGTCACCATCACTATGGTTTCATATTATCATATACCTTAATTCGGTCTTAATTCGCTAAAACTGACCGTAATTTGACGTCGAAGTGACTTTGCACAACTCTCAAACACGATGTGTCCGCTAGCAGACTTGCCCGATGTTGATATCCGGAAGTGATAACCACGCAGACGCAAATACATTATACCGCCGCATAAATTAACGCACGGTCACCCTGCTACGCTCGATCGTCCCGTCGGACAGCTACACTCAAGCGGTGCAGTGTCTCCGCTATTTGTTGACATCTACCAGTCACCCGCTCGGTTCGTGAACATATCGAAATCGATTGATCTCGCATATCTAAGCTATATAACGTGTTTCACGTGATTCGTACTCGTATTGCACCCCAAATAAATATGATAAATATGCACACTAACTCGTTCCTAGGTTTCTGTACAACACCACAGAACTCGCGAAGTGAAGAGATCCGCTATTTTTGAATCTTGCACCTAGAATTCTGTTGTTGGCCTCTCGACCAATCAGATTGCGTTATTTCTTCTAAGCGTGCATTCTGTCACCCAAAGTGTGCAGGTAAGGCTCAAAGGATGCAGTCTGTCACCCAAAGCATGCAGTCTGTCACCATCCAAGGTAACCAGTACAACGTTTCATAGTGTAGAATGCAATCTGTGTATAGTTACTATACCCATAGGAGCAGTATGTATTTACTTTGACTTTGTGCATAGGTATATAATAATATTGAGTTTGATACTTGCTAGAAGTTTCGAATCCATACCTTCCTCATTCCTATATTTAGTATTACACGGACACTGGCTTTCTCTCTTCCTACCCAAAAAAGCGCAGTGATATTGTTGATAAGATGTATCCCGATGCCGTTTTTGTATTATTATTAACTCATTATTTACTCAGATATAATATTTAGTCACGTGATCACATACCCGTATATCACAGTCGGTAGGAGCGGACGGTGTACGTAGGAGGAGAAAAAACCACAGGTATACGCTGATATACAACTGTTTAGTTGGTCCTGAAGATGGCATGATGATCGGTTCAATGTGTAATGATAGACTAGTAAATTACTCAAAAACAAACTAAATGTACATAATTTTTACTTCGGTATCGCCAGCATTATCAAATCAAGAAAGAGCTAAATAGTATAATGACGGCTATGTCTCTAACGAATTGAGGAGGAGATAATTCTGGAGCCATTATCAAAATTATCAACAACAGCTCCAGAACAGTTCAATGTTTGGTAATTTATTCACTATTTCTAGAACATCACTCTAATTGCCGACTAGCACAGCAATGAGCTCAAAACCGAGAGTTAGCGCTGAAAGTACGTTCACTCTAGGTGCCTGGGTATATCAGAGGGGACCATAAATATCGTGTCTCCGACGCCGACATAATGGCGATCAATAATGGCTTTTCACGGTAATTAATGGTTTGGCAAACGGGTGAATGTAAGCCGGCCCTCAAAAGGAGACGCATTGGCACGGCTATTGAGCAGACATGGGGAGCCACTCTGAAAAAAATGTTGCCGGCTGCTACTTTCCAGATTTTGGGCGCCTGAAGTGGTATTTATTCGCAGGTCCTGCGGATCGAAGAAATCGTTAAGATTGCGGTGGCCGGCGGGGGCTCTACTTTGGCTTATAGCCATTCCCATAGAGAGAGATGCCTATCGGCTGAGGCAGTCAGAAGGAGGGGGAGGGGTTCGTGTGGGAGGAGTATGGTGTCGCTGCAGGGGGATGGCCTGTGGTAACAAAAAGAGAAGGTCCAGGAGATGGATTACCGGTAGACACGAGAGGGAGGGCCCGTGGTGAAGGGCGGCTTTGCATGGCCACACCTCGGGGCCACTCGTCAGACCCAGATGAGCAGATTGAGGCAATGGCGAGCTGCTCACTGCAGTTCGTGTATAACGAGGGATTATGACAGCATTACGCTGGCGGCTTTGTCTTCTTTTGGCCCCGGGCCACTATGGTGCGGATTGATTCAGTCATGCCACACCGTCGGTGTATAGGCAGTCCGCGAGCAGCTCAGAGGCGCCGAACACGGGGTGTGCTCCAAGACAATACTGCAACCCACGCCGGGGTCTATTGTGTGACCCCAAGCGAGCGGAGCTGCTCAGCTATTTGCTCACATCGACACTACAGTGAGCGATACCAGATCTGCTCTAGTCTGGCCTGAAGATATCATCTCCTCGCGGCATCCATCTGCCGCCATCATGTGATTATCTGACGAGCTCGGAGGTCGTCTATATCGCCTCTCATTGTCCGACGAGCTGAGTTCGGTTCAGAGAAGGTTATGGGTCTTTATAGTATGACCACAAAGCACTATTGAACTCCTTAGCTTTATTCTATGTCTAAAGTGCTATATATACATGAATACGGATATATATATATATATATATATATATATATATATATATATATATATATATATATATATATATGTATTCATATGTATATATAGACTTAGGAATATTAGCAGTAGCTCCCTCTTTTGTGTACAATCAATTGGGAGGCAATCTCTCCACTCGCACTGCAGACCTTTAGAGGCCTTTTATAGTTGCTAGTAACTTATCTCCATATATCTATTTGACAATGAGTACATTTTTCTTCAATTCCAGCAAGTATGATATACATACGACGTAGTTTCTAAAGAGAATGCCAATGCCTTTCTGAATGTGTCTGTTGCCTTATGATCGAGGAGATACCTGATGCCGTTCACTTCCCCATAAGGATATGTCACATCAACCACATGCCAAGCAAACAACCTTTGCCCATCCAGGATCCTGTAACCCGACTCCTTGTAGTGTATGACATTGGATTCACTGTCGGCTTCTTTATACGTGGCGGGCCCTTCGTGTGGCAGGCAGGCTGGGCTAGTCTTTGAAGGTTGTGGGGGTGGTGATTGACTGGCAGGCCCCTCTGATCAGCCCGGGCCCCGCATCCCCGTACCTATCCCTCAGATTCTGTGATGTCGCGGAACTAGACACCTGTGGGGGGAGAGGATCACACACCAACGCCTTGTGCCCTGTCACGATCAACCCCCGGCCGCTCAGCCCATGGCATAATTTGTCGTTGGATCTGCTTTCGGCACCTCTATATTGGTAGGCGTGGGGCGGTGTTATGCTGCGGATATACACCTTGGGGGTGTGGTAGGGCGTAGACTGAGGTGTCGGACTATAATCACAGAACCTCCAAATTGCTGTTTATAGATAAATCCTGGCCTGTGACGTCATGTAGATCTGTCAGGTTTAGGCTTTTGGCCTTGGCTTGGGAGACCTTGAAAACCTATATGTATCCATAGGTGTTTCTATTGACTATGTTTCGAGTCAGGTCTAGGCTGCCTTACTTAGGAGCAGGGCTTTGTTGAATAACCTATGCCTAAAGAACAGTACAGGGTACAAGTAGATTGTGTTTCAGGGTTATCGCTTAATTATTATCACGCTCTTTCTTTAAAGACAGTCCTAGCTGACGGTTGGTTGGCCATGAGTATTGAATAGAGCTGACCTACATCCTGGGGGTCTCATTTGCGTACAGAAAAAGGTTTTCATATACGAGCCTAAATTATAAAACAGGCCCCAAGGCTTGTTATGAACTCAGCCAGAGCCATAACACTATGTTACAAATATGTTACAAACATGGAGAGCATCATGATGCTGGAGAGTTTCCAAAGCCAAACTTATGGACGTTTTCTAATCTTGATTACTTATCAATTTAGAAAAAGTAGTCAGCAAATATGATTTTCAAATAAAATCTTTTTGTAGACGCTACGCTGGTAATGATAAAGAAATAACTGTAAATTGCCAACAACAAAGCAAATGTTAAAGGAACATCTGCATTTGATATACCGTGTCTTCCTAGCACCACCAAGTGCCACATTCTAGGATGATGTATACATACCCGTTGTCGATACCCACTCCAGGCGCCCTTCTACCCACAACCAGCACAAGGTCAAACTGAGGGGAAGGATCCTGCACTACTGCGATCCAAGGAAAACCAATCATGGCAGGTAACACCCCGTCAGTGGAGATACACTGGAGAAGCGGGTGGTGATGCGAGGTGGCATTGAGAACTATTCAAGGAGATATGTTACTGTGAAGAGACCCATCACCTATACCATCTAGCCTCGTAACCATAGCTTGAATTCAATTATCTCGGTTAACATCAACACGGTGTCACAACTTCTCAGGTACTTTAGTAAGAGATCCAAATGGGATGTAAATCCCGGTCCGTGGTGGCCATTTTGCTTTCTTGCCGGAATGGCTGCAAGAAGATAAGCAGTTCGGAATTAATTTCAAATAATATGCGCGATGGAATAAAGCAAGTCGGTCTGCTGCCGCTCCCTCCTGTAGGAGCCCGAGGTATCGTTGAATAAACAACATTATAGACCGCTTTTTTCTGCTACGTTCTTCTCGTCTTTATGTAGAACGAACAGAAGCCAGGGAATGCTGTTTTAATTATGGGCATTCGTTTATCCTTCCTCGGCTGGAAAGCCTGTAGACATTATGTGGGTGAAGGGCGAGAATGCCCATAGGCATTCGAGACAAACACAGTAAACCCCCGCTTCTTGGCTATCCCGCTTAAGGGAGCAGCTCGCTTAAGGGGCACCCCACTTTAAAGCGGACAATTTACTCAGAACGGACATTTTCCCATCTATTGAACGTTTGTTTTAACCCCGATTGAGGGGGACACCCCGCTTAAGGAGACATCCCGCTTAAGGGGGCAGTTATTTCATTACGTACGGAATACTTCTTAACTCCGATTAAGGGACCACTTTAGAGGGTCAATTTATCAAATCCGACTAGATAGTGTGGGGACAACACTCCAGATTATCTTGATTGCTTGTTTATGGTGTGTGGATCGCGGGTAGAATGTCTCTATGCCATAGTATCACCTGCATAAGGCCCAACATCCACCTCCTACGATATGGCTCCGACATTGTCTACAATGCACCTCCCAATAAAAAGATCAAAATCGCTTCAGAAGGTCACCTAATATATTTTGCACCTTCCCTAAGTCTAAATTTCTATCGTAGTAGGCGGACGCCAGGCCTTATAGTATTATATACTATATAGCCTAACCATCGACAGACTGACATCCCGGGGGACACCCTGCTTAAGGGAAAACTTTGCTCGGAACTGAAGGTGTCCCTTTAAGCGGGGTTTTATACTCTACAACGTTAAAGCATTGCAGTAATATGTGTGGAAAATTAGCCCTCTTTACTCGACCCTTAGGAATACTGGAATATCGAAGCAGAGCCATAGAAACGAGACAGGTATACTAGACTTTGCAAAGTAATGTTAAAGGCATATTGGACAATTTGCCTTGAGAATTAAATACCTATGCCAGGTTCTTAAAAATTGATTATAATGATCTGAACGTGTTATAGAACACATATCTAACTTTAAAATCGGGGTCACCATATAGAGATTAATCATATGGTAATAATATAATTAAATATATACAGAAATTCGAAACAGTTGTTTTTATCTAATAAACCCATGTCATTTTCCCCAAACTTTCACAGAATGTAGTATATATATATATCATACTACACAATTAAGACGTCAACCTTATTTTTGAAAGAATTGAAGTAAATGAAAATGGGCCTATTTCACATATTTGGTTAGGTCAAACTAGACAAATCTTTTTAAACCACTGCTAATTGTAGGATATACCTTTAACCACCATCCAATCCATGTGTACTAATTACAATTATAATGTAATATAGACAGATAAACAGATTCGGATAGCAAAATATCTATACGAAAATAAGTCAAATGACGGCCAATAGAAGAGGCCCTTTAACTTCATGTATATGTACAACAAACAGTAGAAACCATTACTTCTCTAAGTATCTTATTTTCTGCAATCAAGCACACCTGAGCAAACTTGTTTCGTTATTGATTACAATGTACAAACTACCTGCCTGGCATTGTATCCAACAGCAGATACTCGTATCTGAATTGCCACGAGTAGCGTCTCCTAGAAAAATGTAACACAAACCAGGGCCTATAGGGGTCATGTGACACGGATGCATGCTGGCCACAGCTGTCTAGGATCATTCGATATAATTCACTGAAGAGCGGATTGTGTGTTGAATGATCAATTCAAGGATATTAAACTGGATATTCATTAAAAGAAAGGGGTTCGAATTGTGATGTTTGGTTTGGTGATGGCGTTTTACACTACCTACCAAAAAAGGCAGCAGTGTCATATGACAGTCAAACCAAATCTATGAAATAGAAAATATTACACAACATATCGACTGGGACTGCGATGTGGTTCTTTTGCGTCGGTCAGGTGTACCACTCAGTTTTTGGAGGCTTTAATCAGATAGAGCATTGCTACCCGGATGAAATTTGTGATTTTATTGAAAATTAGAAATAGAGTACACCTGTGGTGTCAATCCACCTAATTGTGTAACTTATATTTAGTTGCAATTATTAAAATAGGTACGAAATATTACATTTAGAGCATAAGATGAATCAATATTTTACTGACTACATGAAATAATATTGGGAGAAGGGAAACTATAATGTGCGCTGATGCACGGTAAGTAGGATAATGAGACTACATTTAAATTACAAAACAAAGTGTGTGCTAAATGACATTTTTCTAAAAACTGCTCATTGCCTCTGGCTGTCCATCACAGCCAGTATCCATTGGTGCAAAACCAACAAGGAGGACATAAATCCAAGACGAGAAGATTTCGCCGTCAGCTTTTCAAACACCGATTCTGATTTTGAGATGATTGAAGTGGCTTCTGCGACAGAGGCAATTTTTATCGTCTGACGTGTTGTAATTAGTAAAAGGCATGTGCCAGCTGAGGACCAGCTTCAGTTTACGAATGACCGTCACTTTTTATAGTGTTTCTTACTCAATTGAAACTTTCCCCACCGTGTCCACAAAAGCATGTGATACTCACGCGATATCGGCATAAAGACAAATGCAATAGAGGTCATATGGCAAAAGGGCATGTTTTCACACCCTGAAAATGTTATTATTTTGGACCTTCTGATTATTATCTCTTTGTGTGTATTCCTCTAGAGGGAATTTAATCAGCAAATCTTTATTTTGCTGCCGTTGCGTAAACGATATAAAATTTGTTTTCTGCTACAATTCCCTAATCTGTGTTTTTTTTCATACCAGGTGACATATGCCAAGGTTTGAATTCTAAATCCACGGAGTCAGCTTTTCGTAGATGTTGAAATAGTCTCATATGTAAGTGGAGGATATGAATTTTTCAAACACAAGCGTTATCTATACTGTAAGGTGTAATATTCATTTCTATGTAGAGGCACAGAAAATCACACACATACGACAGTGTTTCCTGTCACTATTCTATATAAATAGCAGCCTGGGAAATTAGAAATTCATGTGCTGATATTCCTTTCTATTGCTACGTCTGCGGCCTATTCGTTCAATATATTCAAGCCGTATAACTTTTAGCATGCAGGACAGGTCTTAGAGTTGTGGAAGTGGTGAATTCATGTGACCTACCCACATGAGGAGAATTTGTGCATAAATCCTACTGAAAATTATTACAGCATCTTCTGGCACAATTCACTTAGTATTTCACTTGGAGAAGATAGGTCTATCACCAACGACACCAAAATGCAGTCCGATCTACATAAATAAAGACAAGAATAAAGAGGTAGAAAAGCTGGGACAAAATATAATAGAACATATGATAAAAACATTGTGACGAATATAGTGAGAAATAGAAGCAGTGAAAACGGGGATAAGGAGAGGGATATGGAGGAGAATATAGTGAGGGAAAAAGAAAGGAACGGAGGGAGAAAGTGAGAGAGAAGGAAATATGGAAAGAGAGACTTGTAATGTCCAAATAGTAAATGAAAATATCAGATGCAACATATACTTGTAATACTAAAAAAGCAGACAGAGTTGAAAAAAGAAAAGGCGAAAGAAATTGGAATCAGTGAAACATTGCGACATGATTGGCGCTTAATAGACGGAATGATTGTTAATGATGATATGAGCGAGTATATCTCATTTTAAGCGGTTTATCAAACTCACCATATACTGGATATTCATGTGTATTTTTTCTTATATTTTAAGAAATTCGTATCTCACACTTTCTGGGGTATTGTTGATGTTTATTTTTATCTGTTCTTTTCCCATGTGAAACACATGGATCCCCATAGAACCAACCAGCGACGGACTGGTCGAAGACCAGGACACCGCACGGTTCTATTCACCGACGTGAGACCTGAAAACATAGCACAGTTCTCTAAGCCAATGAAATCAGCCGAACAGGGTATGCAGATGAGGTCGCGCCTTCTTCCGCCAGCGGCCTCCGTACTCTCTCTATTCCGTGGTCGCAAGCGGTGGGTGTAGGAGTGTTTGTTACAAGCTAAGCCCCGTCAATCTATCATTATTGTTGATATTTCTTTCATATAGGAAATCTTTTTTTACTGGATATTCAGTAGTTGATTTTACTCAGCTAAAGATTTTACTCAGCTAAAGATTTTACTCAGCTATATTCAGTAGTTGAATTTACTCAGCTATAAGATAAAATGACATGAATCGATGTTTCTGCGTCATTTCGTTTCTCAGGGGCGTTGTGTTTACCGCCCGTGCCTAGAAGAGCTTTCAGTGCCCGGGGTAAAGGTCCTTACTCCCGCTGCTGCTACGGGGTGTGAAAAAACAATGTATAAAGAAGAATTATGAGAAAATATCTGCAACAAGTTTCAGCCTCCCAAGTCAACAATATCCTATATTGGGCTGCAATAAAAACACACTACCAATAAACCAACGTCACGAGCGCTGCCCATCAAGATGGCGTGTATGGGGATGCACCTTATTGGTGAACCGGTCACTAGGGGTCAGGCCGGGCTGGCAGCCATCTTTGTTGTGCAGAGAAATCGGATGAGTCATGATAGACAGGGCAGGTCGGCGCAGCTCTGAACTACGGCCTAATCATGACCCACCCTTGTCCTGCAACGCCTCCATTTGGGTTCAAAGGTCCCACAAGTACCACAAAAGAGGGGACCTCCGGCATTATCGCTCTTTTTAATGTAATGTTCTTTTATTTCTGATGTTATGAGGGGTCCTTTTTAGCAAAGAGAAATGTCCTGGCTGACCCTGCGGGGTACATGCCTCTGCGTAAATTATGATTGAAATGGGTATGATCAGAATCACTTAGATTCAGAATGGAAATGTGAAAAAAGAGAGAAATTGTGGAATCACAGGAAAAAAACATTGGAATTTAACAATGTCAAAAGACATGAACCGACCGAACTCGGGCAGATGCATAAGGGTGTGTTAATCATCATACCGACACGAGATAAACATCATGACTTTGAATCATTTGTATGTGTTTTGAATTGTTAACTGATAAAACGAACGGAGTACACCATCATTTATTAGGATAGCCAGGGGGCTTCTTACCACGTTATCTTTCAGGTCGACACAGATTTGCTTCCGACTATAATTGTTTATCGATCTCGACGTCCGTCGCGTCTAGTCGAATAAAGCAGACAGCTTTTGGAAGATGGATCAATTCGTCACATCACTGTGTGTAACCTCCCCAAAGGACAGTGCCGATATTATGTTTCTTTGAATAACAAAGGTGGTGGATCGGGTCACGGGGTCATGAACTCTTGACCCACCGGAAGCAGTTACTTGGACACTGCACTGGCCTTTCCGGTCCGGACGGTCGTATTTAGCGGTTGTCAGGGGAGAAGATTGAGACTGATTTCATTGGGAATTCTAGCAGATTGGGTCGCACAAATTGATTGGAGGTCTCTCGCGGAAAAAAGCTAAAGATTCGTGTCCGGGGGTCATATTACCTGCGTCAAATCAACATGCGGAAGCTCTATTGCATACAGGAAACACTTTCATACCAGTAATGGGTCATGCCACATCATGTACTCTTACTTAACGTTAATGCGTTCCTAATGATGGCCACATAAATTGGTGAACCAAATGGGAAAACTGCTACTTTCTGATAGAGGGCGGTGATATGGAATGTTCATTATTTCCCATGCGAGGTCACTACTGATAATAGGTTGGCACAACCAATATATTAACCAACGTGATTATGTTAATCTTATAGAAATAAATCATGATCGCAGTGGTTTCAGGAGACCTATCATAGGTATTTCATGTTTAACCTAAAGTCAATCTCGTCGATAATATTTGTCGCCATGCGTTACAAGAGAAACTTCATTATAGAGTTTCAGGGCGCCTTTTGTAGCCTGCGTAAATCATCAAAACACATCATATATATCTAAAGGCCTTTCAATTCAACATTGAATATATATGTGTTCAAAAAGGGAAACCCATATATAGTGTGGTTCAAGCTAGTAAGATAATTCAATTTGCATCATTGAAAAAAGCCACAACGTATATAATGCGGTAGTAGTGTGAGGGGGTTATTGGCTGTGACATCCTGGCCTGGGTTGGTTGGGGTTGGCGTGTGTAGTGCTCGTACAGGGTAGATGTCTGACAGTCTTGCCGTGATCGTGGCCCAGTCGATAAGGCGGCGGCCAAAGCGAATATCTTCCAGTCAATCTGGAAGTCGGTGATGGAAAGCTGTCGTGACGCGATGACACAAAGAGACATAACTGTTTTCATTACCCGGCGGCTTGGCCCGCCTGTCCTACAGGCATTCCATCTCTACTATGTCGTCGTCGGATTAGGCCGCAAGCCCAGCACCCAACACACAGGAATTAACCTCGAGGTTCGAATTTGGACAAATGCGCAGGTCTCGAATTGGGCCGTTCTTAGCTGACCCCCATTTCCTGTCGGGGAAAATTGGCGAGCGGAGCGGGGCGCCGCCGAACATGGCGGCGTGATTGGTAGTTAGAGGCGAGAGGAATTGTGTTCGTTATGCCGGCTACTTATCGAGACTGTCAATCGGGAGCACGGTGACAGACGGCTGATAACGATGGGAAGTTTGATGCAGTAACTACACCAACGACCCGCCTACGCCCTCCCCGCCCCCTCCGCACAACCCTGGTCCAAATACCCTCCTTCTTCTCATACAAACTACCTCCATCTCACCCACTCCATCCCCTCAGCTCTGCCATCCATCCACTCTCTTCAATGGAGCTACATCTTCCTTAACAGCAACAAGCTACCAAAGTACGTATATATACTGGACATATACACGTATATTGACAAGAAAGCCACTATAAACATCAGCTATCCTCTGTAATCCAAATGTTCAAGAGCATTTCTCTATCGATAACATCACCACGAAGACACTGTTTAAAGTTTCACTTTAGGAAATACCAGAACGCTTGCAATCTGGAAATTAGAAAAACCATGCAAGCCTAAATGAAAAATCGGTTAGGAATAGCTTAGCTTCAATAAATTTTAGAATTTTAAACATAGAATTTTTTTTCTAAAAAAAGGGAGCAGAAGGAAATTACCTCACCGAAATAGAAAATATAGGTGAATAAACAATTCTTGTTTAAAAAAATTCATCACCACTAACAACCATCGAATCCCTCCTCCCCACCTGATTCTAACTGAAAAACAGCTTATCTACCTTGATAATAGCTATATTGCTTCCATTATCCACTTCTGCGACCAACGCCATTAAGTGCATGTTTGCTGCGCTTGGGTATGGCGTTTTGAAGGTTTAAGCAGAGTTTAGTCGAGGTTTAGGGAGCTGTATATAAAGTACAATACAAAATAACAGCATTACACGTGACCCCCATCTCTTTTCCTGCAGCCTATATAGAGTCACAACCATTTGAAACACCCCTAAAATGAGAAGGGAGACATTCCAACTACCATTTAACCACTCAATAATTAGTAGAAACCGAACGAGAGTTAAACTTGACAGTGTTTATGCCACGATGGTCAGGTCTGCTCCTCACTACACTCGGCTACGCCTCGTGTAGTAATACGCGACCGGCATAGACATTGACAAGTCTAACTCGAGTTCGGTTTCTTATTTATCCTACCTCTATGCTTTTGTATTACTAAAAGATAAATATTGAGTCAATGACCAACAGAACTATTTTTCATAGTAGCTGACATCCTGCTCTCTGATTGGTCAATATTGTTATTACTCTAGTGGCATTAAAGACACTTTATGTCACGGCCTGCCACATAAAATTTCCCTATTTTAAGTCTATGGCGTTTTTTTTATTAGGGGTAGGATAATTAGGAGAAACCGAACGAGAGTTAGCCTTGTCAATGTTTATGCCACGATGGGCAGGTTGTGTATTACTACACGAGGCGTTAGCCGAGTTTAGTGAGTAGCAGATCTGACCTGAGTGGTATGAACATTGACAAGGCTAACTTGAGTTCAGTTTTGTATAAATTTATCCTACCCCATCTCACCGATATACAGAGAATATTTGTAATTAACCATGTTAGTAGTTATCAATGCTGCCGGATCTACTTTCGTTATCTCGTCCCTGATTGGTCCGTTTTTTTATTCACCTCGGTGCATAAATAACACTTTATCCAACGCTCCGTCAAATACATTGAGTCAATGTTAAACCTATGGCGTTTTTTATTAGGGGTAGGATAATCTACCATGTAACCTTCTATTTGCAATATAAAAGACTACATTCGGCCATCCATTTCATTCTTTGGTTTTCTATATACCCATGCCGTATATACTGTAAATACGCACTGTTTTGGCATGTGACGTAAAAATACTGTACGGACCACTGGTCCGTACACTAAAATACGGACCACCTAGCCATACCCATTTATTAAAATTTTGGTTGTTAAGAAAAATGAAATAGATTTTTTTTTTTAAATTTGGGTATATAGTAAATATATAACGTCCAACCATGCTTGTACAAGTCACAGAACTCGATGATAATTTACCGTTTGTATGGAGCTCGGCGTAAACGCCTCGGTCCGTACAAACGGTAAAATAACATCTCGTTCTGTGGCTTGTACAGCATGGTCAGGACGTTCTATATAAATACTGTTCCCTTTAGGTAGGCTATATATGTTAAGATATCCTTATGTTTTGATATAGGCCTACAGTCCTGCCACCATCCACTTTCCGTACTTTAACCCTTTTAGTATAAGTGAAACATATGCACTTTCGCCCCCCCCCCCCCTTCCGTCTCCAAATTCATTCCCATCACCAATAATTTCAGTACTTTGGGTCTCTTTATCCTTGGTCCAAAGCCTTCTTGCTCCAACTGCAGTACATGCGTGGCCCGCCAATGCTCTCACTCGTAACCATGATACAAACACTATTTACTAATGCCTCACTACTTCCACAGTTTCCGCTTCTCTCGCTTTAACACCCACTCAATTGGTATTACTCGCTTAAAAGTAGGGTCGACGTGATGCAGCGGATATCGCGCTCTCTTCAGAATACGGGCGACATGTTCACGATCACCTGTGTCGCTATGTTTCTCTGCTTGTTTGTCATACTTATCCTACAAATTGATCGAGCCTCGAAATAACCTTGGCCGTTCCGAAATTGCGTGAAATACCTCACCCCTTCCTCAAACCACCCACAGCAACAACAAACTAACAGCAAACCACCCCCTCCCAATCATCCGATTCTTCCATCATCACACCTTCCATTCCTGCACAATCCCCACCCACTCTGTCACCATCCTCCCCTCAACATACTTCCCACTCCCACCTCCCCCTGTTAACACCCTCCTACCTCCCGCTGCCCTCCCTTCCCCCTACAACCACTCCCTTCTTGTAAGAACGTGGCACGACGCACACCTACTTCTTCTCTTTCTGGCTTGGAAATTAGGCGTCATGTGCCCTGAGCGGTAATTGCTGCAGGTCTGTCCCTCCTACCGTCGGCCGAAGCCGCGGGGCCTCGACATATTGCCTGAGCCTCGCTCAGAATCATCAAAAACCAGCTGATGATCCACAGTGTGCCCGGTGGTTGTTGTGTTGACATCAGAGAGCTGACGGTGGTCGAAGGCTTTGAGGCCTTCTCAGAGAGACACAACTTGGGAACATAAGCCTCAGGGAGTCGACTGTACATCCCGGCCTTCCCGATGGATCTCACCGCTATATGGAGTATAGCGACTTCAAAGGCGACACTACAGGAATCTCATCCCCGACAAACATAAGAAAGAATCTGTCATAAGAACTCGTCAAGTTTGCCATGAAAGGTGATGTCTATGTTGTGCTATTCATGAATACCTGTTCGTTACATTGGTGACGAGGGGGGGGGGGGGGGGGGTATTCGTGATTATAGGCCCATGCCCATGCAGTATAACATTTATTATCAACCACCTAATACGGAGTCTCCATCATTTGTGAGTATTTTGCTACCAGGAGATTACTGAGGCCCGTAACCTCCTGCTTATGAAATCAGGAGATTACTGGAAATACATGTAGTTCCCAAAACATCATCCGTCCTCTAGCGAGTGAAACCAGAACTAATACAGGTACGCAACCTATCGCTATATCTATCAACCACCGATTACGTAGTCTCCATGGAAAACACATTGGTACGTAATCACCTCGCTATGGCTTGGAGATTACAACGCGACTGATCCTCGGAGATTATTACCGCTTGTATCTGAAACCATTTAATATTGTGTATGTAACATATATTGTGGAAATCCTCTGTGCCATATTCAGGGTTTGCAAGGCCGAGCGTAGTTTCAAAAGCACCCAGGGGTTGGGTCACAGTCGGCTGATGATCATGTGGATAGCATAATTTATCCTACCCCTAATATAAAATCCCATAGGCTTAACATTGCGTTTCCGTATGCCACGCTGACTGGCATACGGAGTTTTTATATGCCACTAGTGGTATACAGAATTGTTATTACGTAATATTCCAAAATCGAAGAGACGGGGTAGGATAAAATCAAAACCTGATTCGTTTTAATATTGGCCACTGCATGCCACTCCTGGAGTTTTGGCTCCGGATGTCTATGCTAAACTCCAGTTGTGGCATACGGCGGCCAAGATTAAAACTCATCTAGTTTAACGATAGTATGCCCGTCCCCCAGGCATAACCTCTTAGACCTTCACGTTCAAAGTGGTTGGGACTCTAAAGCACATGGCTGTCACATTGTAGACTTCTCTAATTTCCATCATGCAATTATACCTCAGTTATTGGAGTTTGTTTAAATTCTTATACGGTTGAAACCTTATCAATAAGAAACACGGAATAGTGCACAACTCATTGTAGTTGTCAGCTAATTCGGATCTTCACAAAATATGGAGTGGCCTTTGCAACAGAAGCCGCTAGACATTATCACCACGCTGCTCGGAGATACAGAAGGCCGTTTAATATCTGAAAGGATTCCCCTCACTGCACGAAAACCACTATTTTACATATGTATACGAAACGCGTCTAACAGTAGGATTTTGCGTCTAGAAGTTCGACCTATTAGACGTCTCGTAGACGCCTTATCTAATGGCGTATATACGTGTCCATGGTACAGTCTTATATACGTCATATATACGCCTGATTCTGTTTATAGACGCCACCATCCAATAGTTCCGATCTTTGCAACTTGGGAACACTACTGGTAGCATATTCAATTTTCCATTAACTATCCAAGTCTGTATTATATGAAAAATACAATCTTATATTACCAATTTATTTTATAAAAACTTAACTATGTTGCATTATGTTGCATTATGTTGTTTTTTTAATTGTTTTTCTAATAGATCTTACTTTCAAACACCATTTCAATGTATGGACAGTCAGGCTTACTATATAATCGCCTCCCCCCCATGTCTCTGTGCACCTGAAGTCCGACTCCCGACCCCGACTCCTACTCTGCCTTGTGAACGCTGCCGCCACCCTCACAGCCACCCGCTCAGCCACCCGCTCAGGACTGAAAACATCTTACACACGCCGAGCGGCCGCTGAGGGTTTCCCACTGAGTCAACTTGTACAAAAAGTGGCGGTGGGCGGCGGGCAGCGGGGGGCTTCTCACTGAGGCTGGCCGGGGGTGGCGTGGGGTGGTGGGGGGGGGGGGGGGCGGTAGGATGTGGGGGGGGGGGAGGTTTTTTTTTGGTATCATATATACGCCTGGCGTATATATATATATTGTGCAGAGTACATTTTATCTTAAATATGCCAGGCGTGAAAGACAGCCAAGTCGCGCGCGTCTACATATGGAAACTGTCTCGTAGACGCCCGAAACATAGACGTGTATAAGAGGTGTATACAAATATAAACAGGCCACGATACAGCCGATACGTGCGTTATCGCAATGGCGTATATATATGTAAATTAGTGGTTTTCGTGCAGTGCCTAGGACGGTCCTATGCTAGTCCTAGGACTGTCATAAGAGGGACCGTGTTGTATAAACACGTATTGTCCTTACAAAGGACGGGGTAAAGGACGGAGACTTGAAATGTCCTTTCCTGGGCTGGAGGCTGTTCAATAAATCTGATGTTATCCTGACCTCGATCCTCATATCTCTCCTTTTAGAAGGACATCTCAGTAGGTGTCTATTCTCATGCTGGTAGCTCAACTAACCACAAGATAATCAATGTGCACGCTTGAAGCATATCCTGCAGCACTTCTAACACTACAAATAATACGCTGTATAATCAATGAACACGCTTGAATAATACCCTTCAGACCTAACAGTTATATGTAATTAATACATTTATTTTCCATTGAATGATAAGAATAGAATATTTCTAAATAGAAAACGACCCTACAAAATTGGGCTTGTCTGGGACTTGGACCCAGGACCTTCAGATTATCCCTGATTTTAATTGGGCACCCCCACAGAGCTTGGGATAGAGACAAAGAACAACCAATCACAGGATGGCTTTCATCTGGAACTGTCCTTCTGAAGGATTGTGGATAGGATTAGGACAATAACATATGGACAACACTTATTTAACACAATGACTCTCCCTTCCTCGTCATCGTCCTCTCGGGAACTCTCCTACCATTGTCCTAATCCTTCTCACTGTCCCCAAATATCAAACGGCCCGTAGGCTTCTACGGTTTTTGTGTTTGCAGGTAAAGCATTGTCAGTTCTATCCCTTGTAAAACCCTTGGTACATGGAGAAAGTCTTCAGCTCAATAATCCTTATTAAATTGATACTGAGACTGCAATCTCTGCAATGAACTGATTATCGACTTATTACATACAGCAACATCAGATCCCAAGGCGCCTGTTTCACTGAATCCTCCATCTTGTAAACTCAAAATAAACTTTTGGGCAAAGTCCGGGTGTGAGTAATGACCTGAAAGTGATCCCCAGTAACCTCAGCTTTCACTGCCCAAGGGGGTGCAGGTCCGAGCAACGTAAGATGAATTCAGAAACAGCTGGGCAAAATTCCTGCCCGGAAAGCCGAGTATCCTATCTGACCTCAATGACCATCGCAATATATGATCACTGTATTTACACTACTTTCTACAAAAAGGAATTTTCATCTAGGACTAAAATTGCTGATTGGCTAAGGAATCTAGAAAGAATTTTTTTCTCGTTGTTTAAACAAAGGGGAGAACAGAAACAGTTCTTGACGGACATATTTCTTTCGGGCATTATATCTCTTCCACTATTTGAATTATATTTATGTTCATTTTCGTTAACTGGAATTGTAAATGAACGGAAACTTGACTGTGGTAGACCCTCCGTCCATACCTGCTACGCATACCCGCGTTGCACATGCCCTTCATTTCTTTTGCCGGAATGAATGAATCTAAAAGGTATACACGTTGTAGATGGGCACAACGGGGGTCCTATTTGCCTGGGTACACAGTACAGCACTTCCCGGTGGCAGCTGTACCCTGTAACCGTACTAACCACCCCCAGATCTCCTCCCCCTCACCTAGCCTCCTGACCCTTTCCACAGAGCTGCACTGAGAGACCCTCGGGCGGCGCGCCTCCCCTTGGCTCACCTGACCTACCTGCTCAGGTAGAGCCGGTGGCGAGCAGCTCATAACACGGGAGGGGGGTCACCAGGCCGAGTGACTCCAGCTGCAGGGGCCAGCGCCTGCAGGATCGTATTTAGTTGCTGCAGGCAGGCGAACCTTTTCATCATCACAAGACAACGGACCAAGCTGCCAAAATAACACACTTTTATGGATCTCTACATGCAATAAAGGAGAGATGGTTCATGATCTAAAGAGAAGAGATGGTCATTATGGTGCACAAAAAGCCTATGAAAAGACCTAGTGAAGTCCCATGTTCAGCCATTATACAAAATAATTCTATCATACAATTTTGATATTTTAGGCTTCTACCCTTTGTAAATAAGTATCTTTTGATGGTCAAGGAGGATGAAAGTAATTAGGTTTATAGCCAGTTGATATGTCATGTCTATTAACTTGATTTGATTATCATAGGTCTGTTGTTTCCTTATAATCGTATTCCTTTTGGAAAGCTTGCTTCCAGGATAGGCCTATATCCACGATATCTGTTTGACACGAATTAAGCAATAGGACTACATAGATATGCGATTCTTCCAATATGCCATCGGCAAGACTCGTTAGCCGTACAGTAGGAGGAGACACGCTTCTCATTTACTGCCGGTCATTTGGATTGGGTCTGCGGGTATATTGACATGGTATTGACATACAATACAGCTGCTGAGTATGCTAAGGTCAGTATCATATTCTGCATTATCTGTCTGCATAGCAGTGCTTATGATGGCATATAAGGAAGGTAGAAGGGGGTGGGAACATTATGCACTCGGACGCAGTGGTCTCCTTTGTTTAGCCTTGATGATACCAGCGATGGAGTCTATTTCGCGACCACCCTCACGATCGCAACTTTATTGCGAATGAAGCGATAGTGCCTTTAACAACAAATAATCCACGAGGAATCATGATCGCCAAACGTCCCGCTGTAACATGACAGGGAACTGCGCAGTAATTTGAGATTCCGCGCATGACTGGACAACACGTCACTTCCGGCCGTGTCGCGCTTCTGTTTCTGCCTGCTGCAGGGCGCCACGGGTCCGTGTGTGAATACTGAGCACAGAAAAAGACAAAAGACCCGAAGCGGCAAGTGGAAATCTGGTAGCACTAAGGCGTAGGGATTCTGACGGAAAAAGCCCTGTATATGGTGAACTCAATTATATACTTCATCAGAGAGATATGACGCGGAACATCCAGTAGCATAACTCGTGCGATACCATCGGAAACAGACGATACTGCCTGGCATTAACGAGCAGGTTCGACTCACTGCAGCTACAATATAGCGACTGACCGTGCTTCCAGGGCTTCATTAATGATTAGCCAAGCCGCAAACTACAGGCTGTGGTGTGTAATACCCGTAACAGACGCCTACGCCTATAGCATAGAAGAAATACTGAATGCGTTTAGACTCTCTCTGCTACATTGTTCTGCCGTATTTCGACAATATATCTTTCCAGAAATGGAAAAAAGGGAAGCTATATATGTGAAACATCATTTGTTTCGGTATCCCTCAGATTTTGATTTAATCTAAGGTTATAGCTATACATGTGTATGATTGTCTTGATATAATTTGAAATGTTATGATATCATCAGATGGCTCTTTATTATATACCATCATTTAATGTTGTCTTTCTTCTGCTAGAAGTCGGTACAGCTTTCCACTACTAGTGGGACGTCACTTTTCACTGTGGTATATGTGAGGAAGGATGATAAGCTCCCAACTGGAAAGATAAAAGTAGATTCTCAAGAGTATTTTCTAATCATCTGCGTATAACCCAATTATGTCGAATGCAGGATACATCATAACTTGCAGTTGCTCTTTAAAGCCCGGCGTCCACCTACTACAATATGGCCCTACGATGCACCTTCCGATAAAAGATTTAAATCGCGTCTAGACATATGTCTACCATTTTGCACCTTCCCGATATGTCTCTGATATTGACTTTTTGTATCGGTGCCATATCGGTAGGTCTAAATTTCTATCATAGTAGGTGGACGCAAGGCTTTAGGCTAGCAATTCAAACTCTCACGCCAATAGGCCTTTTTCCGTAGGCTGGTGTCGCACCTTATCTGCTTAGTTACCCCACGGCTGAAGCCAAACATTCACCTGGCAACGTATTCTTTAGCACTGGATCACTAAGTGTATGAGCATAATACGTTCAAAATACCTGGCTACATTATTTCCAGAGAAATAATTACGATTGCATCCTATTCTATGGTATTCCAGCTCAAATCTGGTATGCCATACATGCATATTGCCTCAATAATACTTTAGATATAGCATAGATAACATAGGATCACCGAAATTGAATACACATTAATACATTGGCAGGCCTAGCTAACATAGGCTTATCTTTCTCCAAGTTAAAACCAAAACAATTATCAACTATAAAGTTTAGATAGTCCAGACTCGTTGATACAATGTCTCTGATTGTTCTAGCAGTCTAAACTGTCCAAAACCAACACTCCTGCAATCACACCCACCGTTCACACTCTAGCTGTGAATGCTGTATATCTCTGTAGGAATGTGGGCGGACTCGGCCGTGTTTGTCCGAGTGACGGCCTAACAAGGGATCTTACCATTAGGTGGCGTTGAACGGAAACACCCATATACAAGATATGCACTGTAGTGTAGAAAATTCACCACTTGCACATAGGCGTGGCGCGTCGGTCGCCGTGATAACGGGTTTCGCTGGTCTTATGTAACAGGGCCCCACGCGCCCAAAACCAGCGTCACTGTGCTTAATCGAAAACGAGGCGTGCGACCTAGTGTGGCTTCACAGTGCAGTGGGTGACTATGTGTATAGGCCAGGGAGGTCAGGTAGTGTCAGTAAAAAACAAGGAAATATCTCCTATGAAAATTCAGGGTTTAAACCTGACATATATACACCAAAAACACTAGAAATGTATTAGATACAAGTAATGTTATTATAAGTAAACATATGCTTCTATGAAGACTCTGTGGAGGTCTCAAGACCACTTAACAGTCTCCTCTGTAAAGTTTCAGGATGTGTTTAAGTGGGGGCAAGCTTTAAAAACGGCAGACTGTGGCTAAAGGTGTGAATGCATTTAGTACACTATTAGCAGACAAGCTAACACATCTCATACATTATTACAGGGTATACTTGAAAATGAACTGTATGCCTGTATAGACTGACCTATTAATATTGACAATGGAGGTCTGCTGACAATTGAAGGTTTCCAAATTTCTAAAAATACTTAATATCCCCCCCCCCCACCTCCCCTGCCCTAAAAAAATAGAATGGAAAATATTGACTTTTATACAGCAAGATCACCTACCCATAGGCCATCATTGTGTATTTGATAAATTTATCTTTAAACGATAAAGATAGATCACGAAAAATTAGAATACATATCAATTCATGCAACATCTACAAATATTTTAACACTTTTTATGATTTCTGATTTTAGTTGGTGAAAACATGTATCTTATATGGGTGTTCGTTGTTATCTGATTGACTAAATGTAATTCGCAGGTAATAATTTGCAGTTTCCATCTATAAAATAAGCTACAAATGCAATGATATAAAATCACATTTCTTTTACTCTTTTTCAACTTCTTTTAGTGCTATTTTTGACTGCTGTCATTATGCTCCACTATCTCAGGAAATATTTATCACAGACTGGCAATATCGGTATTGCTTTAATCGTCTTCAAGTACCCAAGAGGATAAAATAATAATTTCTATAGGTCATCACGATAGATTTTTCATTAAATCACTGTAAAGACAGGAAGGTAACATGTTTTATTATTTTTACCTTACAAATTCCGAAGTTCAAGCCATCATAGGAAATCTCAGCCAAGGTATAGCTATATGATATGTATACCAACGAATAGACCAGATTTATAGCTTTCTAACAATGGTTTATTTATAAAGATCGGCCTATTATTCACAACGATAGAACAATTTATATTTTCCGAGTTTAAAAAGATAGGTTTTTTTTTATATCGAACGCTCAGTAGTTAAGTCGCACGCCTCGTTCTGGTGTGACCTACTTGTCGGCCATTACAAGATGGCGCCAGTGTGAAGAGGGTCTATTGGGGCAGGGTATCCCAACAGAGTGTAAGGTCCAACGAGAGGCCGCGCGAGGGCCTTTAAAAACTACGAAGAATAATTTGGCCTTGCGATAAGATATTTGTGACGATCTAGGAAATCTTGGAAGATACTTGGTTAGATGTATTAAACAAATAGACTCGTCGGCTGGTCTATCTATCGTATCGTAGACAGTTTAGAGAAAGATAGTTCGTAGAAAGATAATAGATTTGACACACATATCAAACTAGGAATTATGACGCCAGCAGTCGGGCAGGATGCCAGTGAAAGTTCACCGAAGCGCCTAGTCCGTTAACCACTGCGCCTTCTGTAATTAAACCCGATTGACGAGCTTTCGCTAAAATCGTCGTCCGTGGAACTCTTCCATTAGGACTGTCGTCCCCTACGAGAGTATAAAATAAAACGAGCCCATGGTTGCAGATTATATATATATATATATATAAGAATTTGGTTATTTGGAGCTGTGTTAGTGTCCGTCATTTATAAGGAATTATCTTAATGTTTTTATGAGCAGTGTTTATTCAGTGTTTATGTTGATCATCGTAGAAATATCTCCGTACAGAATAAGCCATATTGGGTCGAGTAATTCATAACCCCAGTAATCCATCTTTCATTTGCGTTCCTCTCTCAGTACATGTATGATTGTGTTTACATCAATTTTATAGTTGGATGACTTTACAAGTAAGGTATTGCAGCAAAAATTACAGGAAAGGATATAGGACATACCTAAATTATCAATATAAGATAATAAGAGTGACTTGATCCTCTCCTTAATTCAAATATTTTAGACATGATTTTTCATTGTAAATTGTTTCCCAGTTTTCTTAGAAATCTGAATTTCTCGATTTGTTCACGATTCACATAGGTATTTTTTTCCATAGTTACTTTCTGGTTCACTTCACTCATGAAAAGAGCGATATCAAGATTGCTGTTGCCGTATATAGTCGTTGTCTATAAATGAACGCATTTGCTAATAGTAGGATGGAATTAAACATCTTGTCATTATCATAACCTGTCGGGGTTTGAATTTTAAGACATGAACTCGACTACTGTAAATTATGCAGACTGGCTCATGCATGTCCTCACCATTAGGTTAGGTTTTTTTGTTTTAGTTTTCTTTTATTTTCTATGTTTATACTGACACAACTAGAATAGCTGGATTGAATGCAGACGCAGTTTCTAAGGTTTTTACAATCAATGGCTGGCTATACAATTGCCAGCATTTTGGTACCAATACACAAATAGGTATCATACTGAATATGCTTTAGCAATATGAAATACATTAGCTATGTATCTTAATACAGATTTCATATGAGTCAAATTGTCCAAGATAACACCACAACCTTGTGATCCAAATACAAGTATGATGCACCATGATATAAGTCCATGAATGTAACACACATTTTGTAATCACTTAATATACATAATATGTTGAGGAAAAAAAGAATGATGACATCCTGTCCGAGAATACTACACTTATCACCAATATAGTCTGAGCTATACCAAATTACGAGCGTCAATAAAATCCAAGGATATAAGCTAGGCCAGAGAGAGGCAGTGTCTGTTAATAATATCATATTATTATTCATTTTAAAACGCCCAAGACACGACCAACAGCCATATATCTACTTCCACAATAGGGCTAGGGTTTCTCTGACTATCCCAACGAAGGGGAAATAAGGAGCTGTGTGTATGTGTACTTGCAACCCCTATAACCCCTTTAAATATTTATATAGGGACTATAGAATCCTTTAGAGCTGCTCTGAGTTGTTCGGCCTCAGCTCACCGCCGGCGGGCACCTACACGCACTGTTAATGGAGGAGGACATCAGTAGAGGGTCAGCGGTCCAAGGTGAAGCGATCGTAGCCCGCCACCCGCCATCCGCCGTCCGCCGCCCGCTACTCTCAGCCCGCCGCCCGCCCCGGGTAAGTACATGATCCGCTCCCGACTGGCTGGCCGCACCTCGGCCTCCTGTCTTCCGATGAACAATCATTTTCTGATTTCTAACCGGAGAAACCGAATATAATTTGAAATGTTTACGCAAAAATAACTGAAATTTCAATTTCTAGCATCGGATTTCCAATTTGAAGATACCTCAATAGGGTCTATAATGGTCGCCATCCACCGCTCGCCAACACCCACTGAACCACCCGCTACCCGCCAGCTGCCAGTTACTTCTCACCATCCGCCACCCGGCGCCACCCGTATACTGCCCGCCACAGGCTGCCCTATACACAGTTCAACGCGACTGCCCATTGCCGACTCCCTACTGCTCACCCCTCTCATACCTTCTCACAGGGGTGCACCGCTATAGGTTCAGTCGCCAGTCCTCACCCATAGATCTACGAGCCTCTTATCTTGCCATCAATCCGGGTTCATCTATACCGCCCTGTACATGCACTTTCGCCCACCTACCCACATTCAGCCACCCATCACCCTGCCACCCACCATCAGCAGCCATGTATCTATACATGCCTGTCCTCTCCTTTTTTATCCCGTTATTTTTGCATTTACTCACCCAATCACTAGACTCTTGCCTGCATTCATCTGCCTGCACCCGAAGTCCATCCTCATTCACTATAGGCATCCACATGCCCTAGGCTACTGACCACCCACTTGGCCAATTTCGCCCGCCCATCACCCTGCCACCCACCACCAGCAGCCATCCTGTTGTATGACTGCCTTCACCTGCCCACCCGGTCAGCCACCGAGCCCCGCCGCCTACCAGAATCCTGTCCGGTCGGCCACCTCGACATGAAGCTGCGCCCTCGTTCATTTACATTAGCACGCACGGCACGGAAATCACCGCATTATGTGTCACGCCGCCAGGAAATGAGGAAAAAGACGTTCACAGTCCGACCAAAATGTAGAAGTAAGGGATCCCGGAGAAGCCTCTACACAATCAACTCTGGGTCACACTAAACACCTTGCAAACGTGTGGCTCCTGTTGATCTGTTCAGGTGAATATTCAACTCCAAGGGGCAGAACTATCCAAAGAATCATGTAGTCCTGAATAAAGAAATCCGACTTTAGGATATTTGGTAAAATGGCATAGTCTGATACTCTCAATAACGATGGATGGTGGCACCACGACCCGATCCCCCTGTTCTTCTACCTTTAGCAAATAGTTACCCACACCACTAGATGGCAGCCCAGTTTCGACTATGGTATCGTCTGTGTTTGATACAGAACTAATTTAGCTTCCCCTCATAATTTAATATGTGCCACTGAATTGTTGTATCGCCATCACATCGTAAAAAGCAGCGATACCGCGTGGAAACAGCGATTCCAGGCAAGATGATCCGACATTACGGGAGCAACGTTTTGTCAGTCGGATAGCTAAAATAATCAGAAAAATAAGGTAACAATCCACTTATAGCTAACGATACCACAAAACAGGAGCAGCAACCCTCAGATCATCTGGAGGCTTATAAGCCCTTATATATGAAGTGGGGATATATGAGAGCTTTTGTGAAGCTCAATGTACATGTGTTCTGGGCCCTGGATAGGGACACATATTGTTTCTTATCATGTGGCGGTCCTTTTACTCCTCATCCTCCATTTTTAGGGGCTTTCCATAAAGTGCATACGCAGTCAGGGGGTGGGGTCAAATATTCGGAAAGATCTTGAGTGAGGTGGGGGTGAGACAATTTCGGAAATTGTACGTACAGTATAACCCCGCCTAACGGACACCCCGTGTAAGCGGACACTTTGGCCCGGAACGGAGGGTGTCCGCTTACGCGGGGTTCTACTGTACATACTTTATGGATGGCCCCTACTAGAGCTACGTTTAGCAAGGCTGCTGATAGCTCTGTACTCAATTTTCTTTTTTAGCGGTCAATCTATCCAAGTTTACAAACATTGACTCATTTTTCATAAAATTGCAGATCCACATTTGCCTCATACAGTATTTTTTTTATTGTATTTGTTTGCGGTTATGCTGTTGCTTCTTTTTCTAAAAAATTATTTTGTGGTATAGTAATGACATTACTGTAATTATTTAAGTTGATAGTTGCCGCCTTGTATTCTCATTGTAGGATCTAACTCAAACTGCCATCCTTTGTCAATCTATAATATTTGATTTGACTTATTGAATAGATGAAGGTTCAGCTGCTGGTCAGTAGATTTTAACCTCACAACAAAATGGACCCTTATGTAGTGTCATGGCGGTCATTACAATTCAATCTACCTGGAACTCAGAGCAGGCGTACCGCCCTCACACCACCTGTCTGGCCTTACACCCGGCAAAACACCTCACCTCACTAGGAATGACGCTGGGGCCACTGCGTCTGCGTGTTGGGGATTCCTGGCGCTGTGTTGCCTGGGTAATGAGAATCATTTGCCCTGTCGGGGGGCGGGGATGTCCCTGACAGCTGGCCGGTCTGAACAAACGCTGCGTGACGGGGGCCGGGCACTACCCCACGGGAGACCCCGCCCTCCCAATGACCACTCACACCCAGCCCAACCCTGACGGTCACTCGGCTGACCGCTAGTCTCTGCCGCCTGCCACTAGGTGCCACTGCCTAACAAGCGACCATGTTGGATCTCGTGCTCCCCGAGACTTCACGAGATTTCCTGCCAAGCCCTCGTAATGAACTGATTTTATTCCCGTTCTCTATTTCCCGCCTTTAAATGTACATTCAGTGAAGCGTAGGATTTATCAGATTGGAAATAATGACATTGGCGGAGAAAGAGGCACAATCAATTCTTAGGGCGGTAGCCAGCTTCTGGATCAAGAATTGTTACGATACATTACACGATCTTGTATACGGTATAGTATAGATATGCCAGCTGAAAGGCATTGCCTTTTATCTTATACTTATTAGCATTTCCAGCATATATTGAGTTCAAACAAAATGTATAATGTGATCTCTTTGTTCATTAATTACGCTCTATGTGGCTTATAGAATCAGAATCTTTTTTGTATATAATTATAATAATGAACCAGAGACGTTATTCGATTCATACGCATAGGTTTAACTTTCCGTTACCCCTGAATATAGGGGTTTTATCATATACAGCGTTAAATGGAGGACATTATGCCATTCAATTATGTAAGGACTTCATAAATCATACTAAAAGCTTCCATAGAATCCTCTTACCTGCCTTCCATCATCCTAAAGAGGAAGATCATTTCATCACGATACAGCATACAGGAGAAGATACCAGTCTAAAAGCCTGGTCATTGTCCTGGACATAAAGCCATCCACTTATGTGAATGTGACCCTCCAGAGAAGGATAAACTCTGTTTATATTCTGAGCTTAACGATATGGATGGAGAGTATTCATGAAAGCGCACGGTGATATGTTTTTGATCTGAATCTAATTAGTATGGGGCCCGTTGAATAATCTAGGATAAACAATGAGATGATGTCAGAAAGTGAAATCTCCCAAAAATATAGTATTCCTTGTACTTTTTTATACATATGGCACATTAGAAGATCAATTCCATGGCTAAATAAAATGCAATTTAATGAAGTCAAAAAAGAAGAACACACACTATTTATAAATGATGGTGTTATCAATGTGGTCAATGTTTGCAAAGGCAAATCCAAGGATATATATAGCATTGTCAACTCTTGCCGGGCTAAACTACCCACATCCAAAATATATTGGGCTCGTAACTATAAAATCTCCCTGGTGAATGTACATGATTGGAAAAGTATATATTGTTGTAGTTTCAAATGTACTAGGGAAACCAAATATCAATCTTTCCAATACAAGGTTATCAATCGGGTTATTCCCACTAACTCTTACCTGTATCAAAGAAAGATCATGAATAATCCCCTCTGTAGCTTTTGTGACTCCAAGGATAGTATCCAGCATTTTTTCTTTGAATGTAACAAGTCCGCAGCTATTTGGTCAGGCATTCAATCTTGGCTATACATAAATGTTGATCTCTACCTAGACATATCAGAAAGGTCAATTATGCTAGGAGTAAACATTATGTCACCAAACAGCGATGTGTGTAACTTTATCTACATTTTTGTTAAATTCTTTATTTATAAAAAGCGCCTTTTTCATGAAAATGATTTGAGTATGTATGATTTATTGAGGGAATTATTTGCTCATTTGAAGAGGGAAAAGTTCATTACTGAAATGGAAAATCCTGATAAGTTTGGTAAATGGAAAAGAATCTTTCACAGTTTACAACCATAATTACACCTGACAATCCCACTGCTCCTTCAATGTAAAATTGTGGAAAGCAAACATGTCTTTTACTGTACTCCTTATAAAGCGTCTTCATGTCTATGTACTCGTGTACTTGAAATGTGCTTCACTTGTAACCTCTAAATGTCCAATGTTGGCTATTTGTCTGTTAATGTTGCATTTCCTGGTTGTATGTATGTTCAGTCCTATGGCTATTTGAGATGATGGATCTCTCTGAGTAGTGAAGTTTTATACAAGGTTAGTGTTTGCTACACAATTACTAGAAAAAAGAAAAAAAAAGGAAAAAAACCCAAGCAGGTGATTTAAGCTACTGTGCACAAATATGAGTTCAAGCTCTATGAAATACTGTGTCGACAATATTACCATATTCGGTGTACACATCCAAACTAAAATGTATCATTGTACTTGTAAGTGAAATAAAGACTGCTTGAAATAAAAAAATAAAAAAAACCCTTTTCTGTACCTCGCACATGATTTTTAAATTTGTTCAATAAGACAGTCTTAGCTGTTTATAAGGTCGTCCATAAGTGTTGAATTCAGTTGTCCCACATCGTACCTGGTCTCCTTGGCGTACAGTAAAGGGTCTTCCTATACAATCCTAGATTATTCAACGGGCCCCAGCTGATACTTTATATTGCAACTGGAATCAAAAATGGACGTGCCCTTATGTGTAGATATTTCTAAAATAGGTTTTGGAGGGGCCGATGGATGGAAACAAGTTAGGCCCTGCACCTACCAACGCCCATGCACGATGAAGATTAGAAATGGCAAAATCGTGGTGTAGTAGCTAGTCTACTGTAGGTCTATCAGCGTGCATAGGCGTGCATCAGTGTTGATGGGTGTGGGGTCTAAGGGTACACAAATAATATAAAACTCTTATATGCTTAGGACATGGATAGAAACGTCACTGCTGAGTACAACGCAGTCAGGATAACAGTAAATGTGTTGTACAGGCAGCAAATACCCACCCCTGCCACCGACAATAGCATTGTCAATCACATAGCTGGCAGGGGACTGGTCCACAGGGGTGTGGCCCCAATGGCATATATTGTAAATCATCTATGGTGGGGGAATTTCATTTCCAGTTGGGAGACTGCACTCTTTTTGACGTGTACCAGGACATGAACAGTACGTACGGTTATGAACCCGCCGTGAGTGTATTAATGTTCTACCATAAGCAAAAACCTTTAGACAATATGAATACAACTTGCATTTGTTGGCGGTTAAAGTTATGAGGAATTTATTATCTCTTCATTACTGTTCAAATCAGCCAACCAAAACCATAAAGATCGAGATAGATGAACCATTTTTTTCTGACGAATCCTTTGGATATCGTAAATACTTTCTAATATGTGATAGTCAAAATTCAACATGTTATTTTTTTAGATTCTTATATTTGGTACTATTTGAGAAAAGAATCTCCATTGACTCACTCAGGATACCTACTTCGGCCCTGCCACTGTGGGTTCCAACAAATGGGTAGGTTATTACGTCATGATCATGTTAATCGGCGCCATAAGATATAGGAAAACACATCTGTGGCGTTTCGACCTGCCGATCATAAACACCCATTACGTCATTTAGCACTGCCGACTGACTATGTGATACTTTCCGTGCAATAATCGTCAGGTGGACACATAATGGGTCAACGTCTTTTCTCTCCAAAATGACTAAATATGGCCCTACCGACTGAATTATGAGGCCGCCAACGAAATCAATCTAGGTCAATCGGTAGTATAAGGTCTGTCGGTGAACACCTCAATTTTAATCTAAAAACAGTGTTTCTTCCTCACTGCAACTGATTTCTATGTAATGCTAGGTTTACACCATCACCCCAACGATGGATTTTGGCCAAATCGTAAGTCGACTTGGTGTTTTTATGGTTTTTTTATGATTTGCCCACTGAACCCCTACATCCCGTCGACTTAAGGTGACTTAAGTTAACTTAATTTTCACGTAGGTGGACATGGTCTTTGCTATAGGAAAGAAAACGGTACGGGTACAGTTCGGCCACGATGACTTACGACGAATTAAGTTGTGAGCCTGGCAGATTACAGAAGTTTCCTGCCAACAGGACTTTGACTTGCGGTGAATTGCAGCAGTCCCAACGACATACGACTTTTATGGGATTTTTATGGTTTTTATGGCTTTTATCTGCTTGGCCCAAAATATCCTGTTGACTTGAGGCGTACTGCCTTGAGTTAAGGTTGCCAAACCTGACGACTTAGAGCAGTTTCCTTGTTGACTTGTGGTGAATTGCAGCAGTCCCATTGACCTATGGTGCGGTCCCGGCGCAGTCCCAGCGTGGTTCCGGTGTGATTTTATACAAGTCACACAGAGATGCCTACATATACACATATATGATATAAAGTACGGCAGACTTTGGCCCCATAGGCCTAGTGCTATCCAGAAGCCATGTCGACTTATGATTCACAATCTCAACGACCTAAGGCGGGCTACGTTCAATTACGGCCACTTACGGCAGTCACCATTCTTATTAACCACGGGGGGTTGCCGGGACAGTATTGGAAGAATTTTTGACAGCCAAAGATTCTGCCCCGGCTGGGGGCGGCGGGGACATGGTGTATTAGGGAGGGTTAATCTCCATACTGGTCCTACACATATTGAATAAATAATCGGTGAATATGGAGCACAGAATCGGTCGTCAGGTGGAGACAGAGTGTGTACTTTGGGACCAACTATTTTTAGCACAGACAAATCCTCAAGGAGGACCACCGACCGGCTTCTGTACAGGGTGGACATAACCGGTCGGGTTTTTGTCGGTTGGTGGAAACGCCGCATAAGGTGTATAATATAAGGGACTTATTAAGGGGCATATCAGCTTAATGGTTTTTGCCATCCCCCAGCGATTAATGGACCATACACAGATTTTATCAGTGTGCGAATCGAGCGAGGGATTACGTAATTTGCCTGCGACAAGGTGACCGACTCCTAGATACGATTTGGGAACTAATCGTTCAACCCTAAATCGGTAGATGGGCATCCGGCTTTAAGCCCAATACACACCTACCGATTTCGGAATATTGATTTACCTTTGTCGGCGACAAAGGAACAGTAATTTGTCTCAAGCCAGCCATCCAAACGGAGTCGGCCCTAGTCGGTAGATGTAGGACAGCTAGGCAATGGTTAGCCAACAATTAGTGAAACCACCTGCTTGAGATGTTCTTTTGTCGATGTTCCTAAATTGGTCGCCAAAAGTTCATCAATATGTTGATAAATCCAGTCGCCGACAACGGAACATTGGTTAATGGCCTTTAATGGGTGGCCGACATGGGCCAAGGGTTACGTAATTGACCTGCGACAAGTTTACCGACTCCAATACGATTTGGGAATTAATCGTCCATCCTTGAATCGGTAGATGTGTATTGGGCTTTAAAAGCGCTTGTAAAGTACTGTCTATAGTTTTACCTCAGTTGTAATGTCCACATGGGACGGAGCTGCATGCACATACTCTAGGATAAAAGGTATTAGCACCATCACACATTTATGATGGCTACTCGACACCTCTGCTCAGATCAAAAAGAGGGAAAGCTCATACATCTCGCTGATCCCCTTTGTACAATGAATAGCAAAAGAGCAGCATGAATAAGCCATATGCCCGGCGGTCTCAGCCAGCGTTCTGATCATGCGCACGACCTCTTCTGCCTCGTAGCCAGTGGCATGGTCTTCAAACGATTTGTTTTGGCGGCTTCTCAAGGTTGGATCCTTGGTAAGAGGATCAAAGGCACCGAGGGTGTAGATACAGCAACCTGCCGGATGGGGTAAGCGGTAGGGTTTGGGGTCCACCCGGAAGCACATATCTATATGTGGTATGTCAAATGTCAAATGTCTGTGCAAATAACAAGGATAGAGGTCTACGCTCAATGACTTACGATTGTCAAGGCCTTCTTGTCAGAGTTGGGTACTGAAAAGAGAAGGTAATACATATATCAAAGTGTTGGTAGTACCATTTCTGTTTATATTTTGATTCTTGTACATATGACGTCTATATAATCCTAATTAAAATTTAGCGTTGTATCCCCTTTTCGCGAGAAACATAATATACTATAATCCCAGCTTATTAGTATAGTTCAACTGTAAATTTTGTTAAATATTTTAACAGTGAATCAACCTGATTTAAAAAAGAAATGTTTTGCTGTTAGCACGTTTTGATTGATGGCCCCCGGAGAGTAGATGTAACGATCCTTTCCATTAAAGGAGTTCTTCGTGGTTTGACAAATCACACACACGGCCTTCGGAGGAGACAAAGTTGCTGCGGACAAGGGTCAAGTGGCCGAGAAAGATTGCGTCAGAATGGCAGGCGAAATTAAAATAGGTTTGAATGCCACGTTCCCTTCTATAGAGTATTATAGACGGCAACACGTTGGAGCATCCTTCTATGGCAAAACAGTACCACTCTGTGATAAATGACACCTCGATAATGAACTTCATCATTCCAGTGTGGTATGGTGGACGGAGATACGCTTCACAATACCTTGGGAATTTGGGCACTAAATATGATCCTATCACAATCCGAATAAAAAATGTGGCTTTTCAAAATGTATTGTTTGAATTTCTCCCCAAAGCCTTAGAATAAGCTCTCGTGATATTTCTCTAAGGCTACATCGATCGTCAGTCCTTGACGGCTACAACTGCGTTGTTTTCGCCAACAGCCACAGTGGGAGAAACCAAGAGATCCCTCGAGATGCCGCGAGATTCGGCGAGATCGCGGCCATTCATGTTAAATGATGGAAATCTCCATACATAGCAGAGAGGGTCGACGATCCAACGAGACGTTGCCTCATGAGCAAAGCACCCTGCTGCATCAGATTTGATCTCCTGCATCATTTTATGAAGGTATCAAATGAATGATCATTGAATTAGCAGAAAGGGCGAGGACTCTTAGTGGAATGAAAAATCTGAGTGAATATGCTGAATGTGCATTTCACAGTAGCCAATATGCATTTGTCAATTACACAATATGTATTTTTCAACCGTAATTGACCTCATTTTATATCTGTCAATTACTACTATTTACCTTATCTCATATTAATATTTTACTGTATTAATATTCATGTCGGTAAAGGTCTTCATAAAATTAAAATAAATTTTATTTTGCAGTGTCACTAGTGGCTAAATTAAGTCATTGATCTATATTTGTACTGTAGGCAACACGTGATTTGTTACTTTTATATCACCTTTCCTTTCATAGAGAAAGCACAACTCAATCCCTTCGCTTTAGCATGTAGATGTGGGAGCCTTAGGTTTATCGTATATGTCGTTATATGAAGACACTTCCAGCGAGGGAACATTGCCTGCAAATCACTGTCATATTACTGCACTGCAAAATTGGTGGCGTTTTTACCTTGCTATTTCACAAGAATACTTAATGACGATGTTTTTGCGTCTTCTCATCAGCAATCTCATAAGAATCATAGGGAATATTTGCATGAATTTACAATTTGCCTTTAGTATATAATATGATTGTTAATACATTCAGAAACTGGATTTCCGCATCCAAAATGTTGACATAACATTGGTATTATCCATACGCGTATTACACCCATGCCTCAGTCAGAGGTATGGCATTTATAGCACTATACAGCAGATCAGCCTTTACCACGTGGTAAGCTGTTATGTGTGCATCATTTTCAATAACCACTATTTTCTTATGTCTTCGAAAGCGGGAAAAGGAGAGGTATTAGTAAAATGCATTCAGAGGATTAAGTTCTTCGTTACGTTTCTAAAACCTCGGATTCTCTCATTCGTCTTGGAATTTTCCTAGCAATCTGGAGGCACATGTTATACTGCAAATGATATGTAAAAATATCCATGAAGCTCTGCAGCTGAGTGGCTTAATCATGCATTCAGATGTCGTTGGCCCCTTAGTTCTCCGTCCCCCCTCTGCAGAGGGAAAGGGGTCAGACACAGAATGCTTTTCCCCGCAGTCAATATGCAGATGGGAACTGTGTCATCTTATAGGTCGACGGCCTCCGAGCCGCACAGGAGTAGCTCCCTCCGGCACAGGAGCAGCTCCTCCCAGCTACCACTCTACGTAATTATCCCGACAGAGCGCTGGAATTACCGGCCATACGGAGCATGCTAACTAGCTGACCAGATGAAAATCCCAGCAAACTGGAAGACCGGTCGATAGCGATAAGGGGGAGTTACACCTCAAAAGGGGGGAAAAGATTCACAGACACATTTAATCAGTGTGGACTCTACTCCTCGATGAAACATAAAGAAATATTCGCTATAGGGTTTGTATGCTAATTAGATACACTATTGTCTTTTAATCTGATTCTGAATCTAGAGATCTTGAAATACGTGATTTCCTGGAATAGCCCAATCCAAATTTTCTTTATTTCATATGAAACCTCTTCCAATCCTCTGAATCAGGTCTTCTGCTTGCGGTATAACGACGGTTAGCCTCTCAAGGAATCCCTCTTTGTTCTGGTTATCTTTCTTTTTCTCAGTAATTAGTTTTTTCTCATTATTCCAAAGAAGGCGGCCTGATTGAATGACGAGGGTCTGAGGACTTCAAACGGGAAGCCGGCCTGATGTAATTTCTTCTGTAGGTGCTCAGTATATTGTAGAGCTACTCCCTCTATTATTCTCTTACAATGTCGCAGAAAAGTAATCATGGTAGTCGCAAATGTAGATATACATACTATATATATAGATGTGCGGGGTGGTTCTCCTATAGGGGAAGCTAATATACTTAAGGATTCACAATTAATCCTAGTTCTTTTAGGAGGAGCGTACTACGCATTTAGAAGACGAAAACTTATATGGTATATCTGTTTTTCCTTATTAAATTTTTATCAAAATCAATGTCAGTCGTAAACAGCACTAGGTACCTCGATATATATCACCAAGAACTACGAAGACTTACTAAATTACATAGTAGCCTGTTCAAGTGGAGGTGAGACTATTTTTACAGTTCTTAGCGAGTGGTGGTAAATGGTTATCAATCAGATGGTCTCAAATGATACCACGGTCTCACCAGTGGTGACCCGAAGTGTCAGTTCTTGGTCCAATCAACGAGTATAGTTGGTCCAATCTTATTGAAAATGTTCATCAGTGTCATGTGTGATGGGCTCCAGGAGTGAGCTTAGATACATAAGCAGGTGACCTCATTGTGCATGTATTAGGCCCCATGGGGTTATCTGTCCATGGGGACATGGTAGAGGGCCGTTGTTCATAGGATTAGCTTGTTGGAGGACATAGCAGATGCATTGAGTTTGGCTAACTATGAATATTCAGGTGTTCTGCTCGACGCGAAATCATAACTCAATCAAGGTATCAAAACAGTTGCAAAGAGAATAAGGATCGGTATATCTAAGGTATCTAAGACCAGGAGTACTAGCTCTTTTGCAACATTTCATAATGTTATATAAAAAGGTTATCTGTCCAACTCCTGAATGCTGCTAGTTCAACATTGACAGAGCCAATAAACGGAACATTGAAATACAGTAGAACCCCGCCTAACGGCCACCCCGCGTAAGCGGCCACCCCGCGTAAGCGTACACTCCGCGTAAGCGGACAGTTATTTCGGTACGAAAAGGCCTAAAACCCCGTGTAAGCGGCACCTCTGACGGACACGCTAAAAATAGATTAATTTTTGTTTTTCATGAATGTGCGTGACTATATTTATAGAAAATGCATTTTGTAATTCAAAATTTAATAACTTTTAAGTACTATTTTATCTTCAGAAGTATGCTCTAAGGATCACTAGAAGTTATCACAATGAGTTACACAATGAAGTAGGGGTTGAAGAGCACAAACCAGGGAAGCTTTCACAGAACCGCGACAACCTTGGCCACACAATAGAAAACACAAATTATCCATTCGTAGCTTATCAGAGGTCTCCCCTTATTGCGGGGAAGCCTTGTTGTACGCCAAAAATTAGCCAAGAGGCATATTATTGCCTTCCACCCACAATATTTACGAATTGATCGGCTAGTCACACTTGTTGTGATCGTCTATGATAGCAATGGTATCTCGTATCTTAAACGGGCACCACTTTATAGTAAATGATCAGAAGGATTGATCAAAATTATTTCTACCTCATCCCATCCAATTTCCATCATCATTCACTACTGATACTTACTAAATCGGTGTATCAAGCTCATCCAATATGGAGGCATCATTCTGTCGAAAGTGAGGCCGGTAGGGGAACTCTTCTACGAGAACATATACACAATAACCGTAATAAAAAAGAAGAAATTATCTAAAATATCTGACATAGACAACTCATGAGAATTGAAATCAAGCAAGCAAAAATGAAAGTTAAATCATGCTGATTTCCATATTGCATGCTTTTATTATAAAAAAAGTTCCAGCAACGAATATTTGATATATCCTTTCCGTTTCCAAATACCGTTTACGGATTTGCCAACGTGGTTCATCGTCCGATCCTGTGGATCACCGAACAGCAGTCACTGCATATTCCTTGTTGCATTTCTTGCGTTCACTGCTACAATAAAGAAGACCACTCTCAAAATAACACAACTAGGCGAGCCGCTCCTGTGAAGAACTCGATACTGTCGTGTATTAGTCATGAGGTAAAATAGCGGCCTCCCCTTATCCACTTAGGCAGGTCTATTCGCGATAAGGAGTGGTCACTACAGACGTCACGACAGCTGAGGCCTGCACCCCTCGGAAGCTAAAGGGTCAAAGCGGCAATTTCAACCAAACCCATGGGGAGTCTCTGTCATCACGGTCTGATCGCGCATCGCCCTTCAAAAAGTGAACTCTCTTTAGGGCCTCCTGCCCGTCACATTTTTTCACGGGTCGCGGGCGCCGGCGTGGGAGGTTGCGTCGGGGTGAGCCACTCGTTAAGGGGAGGCGAGGGGAGGTGGGAGAGTGGTCGGGCCACCCTTATAGCGCCGCCGCCCCCAAGCTCCTCAGCCCAAGGGACGGGAGCATTTCCGAGCACGTTGACCGTGATTAGACCGGTACACTTTGGAACGTCACACAAGTGACGTCTATTAAGGCCCGAAATATGAATATTTCATCGGCGGCGTGGGTTAGGCTTGGGAGCAGCTCGGGAACTGCTCGACCAATAGGGAGCTGCTCCAATTGATGCCGGCGTTGAGGGGACCTGGCGGTAACGAGGCTGGTTGTAGGGCGGCTTCTCCTGGGGGGACACCCAATGAAAGGCAAAGGAATTGAAGAGCTGACTTTGCACATAAAAGGCAGAGCTGTATTGAGACCCCATAGATAAAATAGATCTTGTACAATTGGTATGGATATGGCTTGTACCTGGTCTTATTGCTAGACGACTATAACGACAAAGGTGGTATATGTGTTGAATTAAGAACTTATTCTAAAGGCGGTGTAATCATAGAATACAATAACCGGTCGAATAAAGGCCTTCAGACATATCGCATACCTAAACTCATTCAGCACTTTGTTCACCTGGTCGGATTATGTTGGTTTTTATGTCCTAGCTCATTCAAGGTCAGGTTTAACATCATACATTGACTACCACCGTAAGGTGGAAGCCCGGAGATGGAATTACAGAAAAGCAAAGTTACAACACCGGCGAGGCTGTACTTGGCTTTCCATCGCACTCGCCGTCTCTCTGAACCAACCCCGAAAGAAAGTAACACCCCTTGGTCGATTTTTCTATTTGTCTTTGAGGGAAGCCTAAGAAATGAACGCCCCTGAATCCATTCGAACTACTGCACATAACCTTTAACAATATTTGCGGTATCAAAAACTGCATATCAACTTGACTTCTATTCACTTAGGGTGTTTTTCAATACACTTAGAGTCAACAAACCAGTTTATATGATCTGATTAAGGTGTAACTGAAAAGAAGTGAGGCCAAGTATTTACCCAACAATATTTATCTATCCTTTAGAAACAGGTGTGTCCCTTGATGATATTTTCTTGTCCTGTCATTTTGATTTTAATTTCCCCCCTCTACTCAATTCCTGTCTATGTATATATGAAATAAAAGATAAATAGCTTATATGTACGTATAAAATGATATGGAAATCAATGAATCCTTCAGAGAAACAAACAATAAAAAAACACTACATATCATCAATCCAACATTTGGATTTGTACACATGATAATGATTTGTAAGGATGTTTATTTGATCCATATCGAAATTAACGCAGACATTCAAATGTGTAATAGTATATCCTTTAAAAAATAAAACTGACTGTGATGATATATAGCAGCAAACGCTTGAATTATTTGAAACTCCAAGCAGTTCACGGTATGACTATTCGTTATTCATAATTTGGAGGCGCGGTACGTCTACTAGTATGATGATTGGCGTGCCTAAAATGATTGACAAAGGGAAATAGTACCCTGCCAAATGACAAAAACCAGCAACAAAGCGCGAGGGCGTGTCTTCTGTTTGCCCACAGCACTCAATAGAGTGATCATTATTGATATCTATAAACGAACCCATTTCAATGGCGCATTACAAGACCATCGATTTAAGCGTGCAAAGCGTAGGCTTACAAGAGGTACATTACAGAAATTGGCTGTTCTTCAAAAGACCACTCTCAATCCCTTGTGCCTTTTTCAAAGCGCCCTAGCTTTCAGATAGTCTATTGACCCCTTACTATGATATTAGCATAGGATTGGTAGTGATAAGTGGGTAAATCGAATATTCCAGATAGCTCCACCCTTTGCCCTACGAGTGGTTGGATAGAGTATAGTGCACTTAGCCATCTGATAATGACCTGTGAGTGTAATGGGCTGTGAACAAATGCACATATCCTGTAGCAAATACTCCGAATAAAGCATCAAATGAGGTTTGACTTACAGGATTGGAGATCAAACACGGGGTTTGAGCAGTCTATTTCGTCCTGAAGGTTTTATCAACAGCTTATGACTGTTTCGGTGTTATTACCCCATAGCATGGCTATTGACCACAATCTTTGGCCTACATTAGCCTAACACAGTTGTAATATCAGCTCCTATCACTATTAGTATTGCCGTCTGACCTTAGTAGGATTTTTATGACTGCAATATGATGCATATGACATTGATTAATAAATGCAATTATAGCTCCGTGACTCTTATTTCAATAGTTTGTATGTAATAGGTCAAGTTATATGAAATAATCACCAACAAATATTGAGGATAGACAATTTAGTGAGGTAGAGACGGAGGACCAACCGATACGAGGGTAGCTAGGGTATGTGCATGATACCGATTTCAGCTGCATTATTCTGGTAAACAGCCAAATAATATGTTTATTACTGTCTAGCGCTAGTGGTTCGACGGCGGATGCGACGTCTATATTCCCCCGAAGTAATATCCCTGCCGTACCAATAACATCAACACTAATCTAAAGGAAGAGGACGTCTTAAAAGTGGTGAAAGACACAGATATCCATGTCGTCAGCCATCGACTACTATCCGAGTCCCCGAATATACCCTCCAACATATAAAGTAGTAAGAATAAACCCTATATCAAAAACAATAGCAATAGGGTAACTGACCTATCAAATGCCGATCTCACAACTCCAACTGTCAGGAGCATCCCTAGAAGAATGGGTCCATAAACACATAACTACCCATCTAAACCGGCACAAGCTCCTAGACGAAAACTTGGGTGGATTCAGGGCCGACAGATTAACAACACACACAATGGCAGATCTCACAGATTAAATATAAAGGAATATCGAAAATACAAAGATTAAATTAACAACATTTATTGATTACATCAAAGCATTTGACACAGTTAACCACACTATATCAAATAAGACATTATCAAAATATGGTTTACATAAACCAACATGCTATTGAATCCAATACTATTACCTAAATAACCGGTCCTAACTAGTATATAATAGCCAATGATAACAGACACAGTTGACCACAGTCTTTCCAACAAGGCATTGTCAAAATATGGTCTACATGAAACAACATGCACTTGGATCCAAGATTATTCCCTAAATAATCGTTCCTGGTATATAATAGCCAATGATAGACGGTCACAAACAATGCACATAACTCATGGTGTCCCCCAATGGTCTACCCTTGGGCCCTTACCATTTCTTATCTACATTCATGATATCAGTAGAGTCCTGGAACATTGCAAAATCAGATTATTACTAGAGGAGCAGGTCCCAAAGTTAAATATCTTTCTTGCCGGCTAACAACAATGGTTATCAGAGTTGATTCTGATTCTAAGGGCTCTCTTTTGAGTGTGGGTGCTCTTGCCTTGCAGACCTTTCTGCATCCCTATTCTATCTGAGGTCAATAGTCAAGGTTTAAAAGGTCCTAATTTTTCGGACATGTTTTCTCCCTACTCGGACCCATTATGATGTAGGGGGTTACTAATAGATAAATATATAAACCCGACTAGGGCCTTTAACTATGCAAATGTCTATGACCTTGGGCCAAGGCCAAGGTCACTACATACAAGGTCAAATTTAACTTTTTTGCCTAATTTCTGGATATATGTATATTTCAATGCAGGGTAGTGATAAAACGGGATTACTGAGCCAGTATTTGTGGCCGTTCAAGGTCATTCGATGAAAAATTTGGCACGACACTGAAATCGATCGGTCTCACAGATTTACAAGAACGCCTTGACTTTGACTTTTAAATCTTAAACCTTGTTTGAGTGGGTTTGATTGAAATTCCTGTAGACCTGCGATCAGACTGGTTCCCGGGAGTCCTGATGATGTTACGTTTTCAGTATGCCCTGGGATGGCGTGATGGATACAATCTGTTGTTACTGATAATGACCAACATAACGCGGGACTGCCGAAAAATAGACCAGGTTTATTTGTCTGGCATGGTAACTATCAATCTGAAAAACGTGAAGACTGATGAAAAACAGACATAATGAAAAATGATGGATACAATCTGTTGTTACTGATAATTCCGAAATTATCTCCAATATGATATATTTTCGTCTAATGATACCTGGAAACTACAAGTGAAACCCGTGACCTCTGACTATATGTGACCATTAAGACGTCCACGAGATGATGACTGACCTGTTTAATGACGTACATAGTATCAATAACATGATACTTTACGATTTTTGATAACGAGTGTTTCTATCAAGTATATTATAATTGATATTTTTAATTCACCTCAATCATCCAGGTGAAGTTAGGCCCCTAAAAAAACTTGTTTCTCCTCACCGCAGGCGTCAGGAAAAACTTTTTAAGAAGATTATTTTTTAACTAGATGAACCTTGATAGAAATTATGAAAGGTATGTGTATTTGATATCAGATTAAAGCTCCTGATGCCAGGGATACATTCACCGTGGAATTATGTGTATCTAGCTAAAGTAGACACCCTCATTAGCGGCCACCCTCTGTTCCATGCCAAAGTGTCCACTTACACAGGGTGTCCACTTACACAGGGTCTTCAGTCTGTTGATGGTATAGGCTATGCAGTATATCATACCTTTATGAAGTTATACTACGGCATAGATACACTGTTTTATCCTACCCGTCATATAAATTTCCATAGACTTAACATGGTGTCTGTATGCCACGGTTATGCCATAAAATATTTATATGCCACTGGTGACATATGAAGTTAAAAACATATGATAGGGTAGGACAATCTATTCGTTGTCTTCTGCTACAGATATCACTCAGCTCCGCTTCGTGATATCAATCCGCTAAGACAACTCATGCTATATAAACAATCATGTGAAATTTCGTGATGTTTCATGATATTATCTCACCCCTGGTATCTTTTCTCCATAGACTTAACATTGGAAACTTGCATCCAACGCCCATGAGATATTTAGAAAAAATATCCAATGGGAGATAATGCCACAAATGTTAGCCCATTAATCAACATGAGGGGGGGGGGGATAAATTCAGAAACCCATTTAGGTTTAGGGTTAGAGCTCGATCCTATCTCATTTGAATCACTATACGCAATTCACGCGGCTTCACCTTGTGAATTACTATGCGATTCAAACTCCATGGGATACGAGTTCTAACCCTAAAGATTCTTAGGTTTCCTCTATAATACCCGAACAGACACCCCAAAGATGCCTACCTGATGCTTACAGGAGCCTACTGGAGGCTGGGAGACTGGTGTCTAGACAATCAGACACCAGGCAATACACACCATAAACTAAGAATCAAGATACTCTGGATACCCAGTCATATTTAATAAGGTGTCCTCCTGAAGTGTCCGCTTACATGGGGTTAAATAGCTTTTCATACCTATAGAAACCGAGGTATAGATCTGCTTGAACAGGGTGTCCGCTTACACATGGTAAAATCAAACATCTAATACAGAGACATATTTCCATTCCAAGCAAAATTATCCATTAACGTCCATTTTACTGAATTTTACTGAATTTCAAAAACGTGGTATTCATATCTCCCTATACACTGCCTACACCTATTGTCAAACTATGGTTCTTGTCACAGCACTTGTAGTACCTTTAGTAGATATCAGGAACTTAGAGTGAGATTGCAAGATATGACCTAAATAAGTATGTTAGAAGCCCATTTTATGACACTTCAAAAGCCATCTTTGATCCAGCAAAAAAAAAAAAATAAAGCGCCCTCGTCATATTTTTCATGGCTTGCTGATAATGAGTTATTTTTTTGAGTGGCCTTAGCAGTTTCCCCAGTTTGTGCAGGTCGACATCCGCAGTAACTGAATAATATTCATAGTTACCTTGAGATGTTTACCTCCAGATAGGAATTTGATATTCATGAGTCAGTTTTTGTCAGTCTTCTGAAGGGCTATACTTCAGTTACTATCCAAATTGTTGTAACCCAAGCAACCCGGCCATACACACATCATCAGATAAAAGTCTCCTTACATCAACCCAGATCCAGTACACTCCTCTGCCGCCACTCTGCTGCCGCTCCGCCGACTCTGATACTGTGATACCTGTGATACCTATGTTGTACGATATTTCACATTTCCATGACTGTAATTGGTTTCAAATGTTTTTGGGTGATTCGGGGTTAGGCGTTTTACCGATGTTTAGGCCTAAATATTCACCTTGCTGGGGAACATGTTGTATGGACTGTTTCAATTCATCGAGAAGTAATCAATGTATGCATTTGATTTTCCTTCTACTCAAGTAGACACCTCTATTGCAATAATTGCGTTGTGCTGAGAATTGTTGGTAATAAAGTAATAAAGCCTTTCAAAGGAAATTCGGACATATTTCGGTTTGTTTGTTTGGATTCACATTGAAACATCCGATACTGTTAGTTAAAAGTACCTCTGACATGTGGTAGTCCATATGTCATTACGAGTCCTCATGTTGCATGACTTCATGAGACACCTCACCATGGTCATATCCGTCTCCATTGTCAATGACGGCCTTCTATCCTGACGTTCATACTAGACGATTATTGGCCGGGAACTATTTCAAAGCGGCGTGAATAAATCGTCACCGGCCGAATAAATAGACACCAGACGATTCTGTAAAAGATCTATTGTCGCCGACCTTGCCCTTTGGCCTTGTTTGTCGACAATCACGATTTTTCTACCTAAGGCTTATTTACTTCTGATCTTTTATTGGGAGATAAATACCTTTTCAGTTGATTTAAACAAGTACAACTCAACAGCTGCCCAGTTCGGTTTCAAGTGATGGCTTTATTATGGTGTTAACAACTTTGTACAACGTTTCGTCAAATAGAAGCATTTTTCAATACCTTTAGGCCCGGCGTCCACCTACTTCGATATGGCTCCGATATGGTCTACGAGGCACCTCCCGATACAAAATCAAAATCGCGTCGGAAGGTCACCTGATATCGGGGCAGTTGACCACGTTTCTGCGATTAAAACCCCATACAATGCGTGGTGGATTGGCTTGTCTAGACATATGTCTACGATTTTGCACCTTCCCGATATGTCTCCGATATTTGCTTTTTGTATTGGTGCCATATCGGTAGGTCTAAATTTGTATCGCGGTAGGTGGACGCCAGGCCTTACCTGTAGATTAAGCAAGGTTAGACTCTTTTCCAGATGTTCTATATGCAGTAGAAATAAGATCGTTCTTCGTGATACTAATGGCGGTAGTGTCTTGACCATTACCAAGTGGACTTGACCCTTTCAGGAATACACAGTTTTCCTTCCGGGATCCTGTCAAGGGTCCGTAGCCTAGATTTTAAGCACAGGTACAAAGAATCAGTGAGAGCGTTGTCACTTAATGGACAGAGATACTGGATCTTCCCTTCCATGTACAGGTAGCAGACAAGGTAGATCTTGTGACAACAGTGTCGTAGCTTACAAAGGGTATGTATGTACATATGTATATGTATGTAAATACGTACGACGTAACTTTACACCCTGGAACTCAAACTTTTCCAGTGCCTTGTCAAGAGGATGAAATCATAGTTAGAAGGTGGACGCGAACCTGCTGCCACCTTGTGTTTTATAGGGAGGCTCCAGATCACTGCAGCACCTACACTGGCAACCAGAGCTACACAAAGTTAGCTCTGGGACCCGTTTCAATAGTCTGTAGGACGTCCGTTATTGGGTTTAGTGACACAATAGCGGTACTTCGCGTTTCAATACTTAAGGGACAAACGTTTCTGGGACATAGGATAAGAGACAGCCGCAAATAGTGGCTTGTACCATTTCAGAAGTGGCTGTCCGGTCACTAAAAAGGTCACTATAGTGTCTATAATAGTGAGAGGGTATACCCTCTCGTTTTTGATGTCACAAACACATAACTTTACTTACCATAGGAATAAAGCTATGAAACTTTAACCCCAGTTAGGGACACATACAACTTATAAACATGCCAAATATGAAGGATATCAGTCCATGCAATCTAATGATATTCACATTTGAATTTTGTCATAGAAAATGCTGCTCTGATAGCCAGTGTAAAATTACTCAAGCGCAGTCGATAATTTATCCAGTGACCTTCACCTTGACACCACTTGTTACCGATAGCAGTAACACCATCCATTGTAAGGCCCAGGCAGCAATGTCACTATGTCACCAATAGTGAATGGACACACCACCCCAATAGTGACATGCCTTTTGCAACGAGTCCTAACCTTTTCTGCTATTCAAGTCACTATTTGAGTCACTAAACATGTCACTAAGTGGCTTAGTGACCCATTCTATTGAAACGGGCCCCTGGTCGGGTTAAACTGAACAATGACCTTCACATGACGTGGTGACTGGTTGTTTATGCTATTTCACTGGGTATAGGAAGTTCATTTTCACTATTTTAACGTATGTCCATTAGACTGGTTCCCTGCCCATATGAATAAGGGGCAGGTAACGGGTTCCACAGGCATGACCTTCAACCTTGGCTGGTGCCCGCCTGTGACTAGGGGATACCCCAGGAACCAGCCTAGTGGTTTGGCTGGTATCCGCTCGTCATACACTTAGTTCCGCCGAGCCCTCTAGCGGACTACCGGGGAACCAGGAGGCGTTACCAATAATGCACTATAAAAATGGAACCCGTTACCTGGCCTATAGTCTAACTAGGCCAGGCTTCCAGGCTAGTATGTCCATGTGTCCTTGTTGTCATTTGCTGTGACTTCCTCTTAACCTCAAAGTCACTTTTAAGTATTTATTATTTACTCTGCATGGATTTCATGAATGAATCATACAGGTAGACTAGATTGTCAATTATTGAACCTAATAATATTTTCAAGTATGTAGATATACTTTCAGAGCTTAAATTTAACAAAAGTTTTTGGTTTGAGGCGAACACAAGGGACACAGGGGGATACCGTATGTGATTTAAGCCGACCAACCCCTATATCGTAGAAGGGGTTGGTTGCCAAACTATGCAGCACCTACTGACTACTAGACACAGTATTGCTGTCTTGTCTTCCTTTCTGTATAGCCCATGCTCGATCCACCTACACTGGCCGCCAAAGCTACACTACTTTAGCTCTGGTCGGGTGGTCGGGTTAAATCCATGACCGCCTTCACCCACCAGAGGGACATGTCTATTACTCTCCTGATTGACCTTTTTGTACTGCTTGGAGAGTGTGTTATTTCATAATTTCGAATCTAAAAACTGTTCCTGAGGTTTCATCCCACATATGTAATGATTTGGCCTAATGGAATGAAAATAATCGCGCGCTTGAAGTTGCTTATCGTATCTAGTCATTGCATGTCATGTGATATTATGTCCCACAATTTGAGGCCTCGCTACATGAGGCCTAAAATCTCACAGTTTTGTGTCTCTGTATTAAAAACGTGAACTTTTTTAAAGATCGAATAATGTGTCATTTCCTAACAGGCGAACAAGCTTGAATATTAGCAAATATACATGCGCGAATGTCTCACTTTTTTCGTTTGTCTCTGAGTGACGAAATATTATTCATACGTCCCTCTGTACCACCTGACATGTTTTAAAATGACGTTTAAAATAAAAAGATTTTCAGCGCAATATCAAATCGGTAGTTCAAACAGAAATTTAAGTCAGTAGCTCATACAGACATTTAAGCTGGAAAAAGAAATACTTAGAAATAACTTTATTCTGCTTATAGTAGCCACGACCTTGTAATAGTGATTAGTACAACTGGGTTTCGACTTACAGTTCGCCCTTTTTTGATACTCATGCTGATGCATACGTGCATTAAGGAGCGACATTCGAATTGATATGATAACCCAGGTAACCATTTATTAATCTAAAACCGTTCATTATTTATTTCAGTTTTTAAGGTCTGGTCATTTGATGATTCAGTGACCACATTGTTGTCCATAGCTATTACGTCCTGCACGTTGGTAGGTTCTTGTGAGGCCCATTTTAGTTCCTCTGCACTCCCAAAGACGATGTATATGAGCCAACCAAGTAGCGCAATGCATGCACTCAAAATAAACACCCGTTGCCATTCCTCCGTTAATCCCTGCAACAAATCAGTGCATGGCTATTGTATGGATATCAGAAGATAGGGATGGTCTACTTAAAGATAAAGCTTTGTTGATGTGATCTCTGTTTGCAATCTCAGTAATAACATATCCTTGTAGTTTCTGGTTCGGGGTAGTCTGACACAAATGGGAATTACTCAGATCATTACTCTGATTACATTTCAAGTAATTTTATCATAAAAATGTCATTTATAGCAAAATTGCAAAATATTCTTTTATTGATAAGACTCAGTGGCCTTATTAATGGCCAACAGAACTCTATAATTCGTCGTGTATGTTTGAAAGAGCTTTCTGAACGAGCTGATTTCTATGGACATTGCGACTATGTTGGCAACAACTGGCCTCCAAGTAGTGGATATGCCAAGATAGTTACGAAGGTAGTTACATATAAAAACATAAAACGAAATGTGAAAATCTTAAAAAGGAGCAAAATATGAAATGGCAACAGGATAGGATCCCATAATGTATTAAGGTATGTAATATTTCAGTGTGATGCTGTTTGTACATCTACTTCTTGATATATGACTGCACTGTATATCACTTCTAGAAAAAGAAAAATTGCTGTTTCAACTAAAGGAAATGAAGAAAGTTGACAGTCATTATAAAACTGTCCTTTTCTCACGACATCTCTTTTTGTTTTCTCATCAAACCATATTGCATATGATGTATTAGGAGAGGCAGTGCTAAGGGGGATTGTGATGTATACATTATCTTATCCCAGGTACAAGTTTAGCCATAGGAATAACATCAACATAGAATACTCAACGATCACCCTGGTAAAATGACAAGACTACGCTATGGCTATGGCGGCGCGAATGCGAGATGACATCATATGCAATTGACCATACAGCGGCCAGAATTTCAGAGAGAAAAGATGTCAAGATGGAGATTTAAATGTTGCCAACTGGGTTTGCAAAGTAATTTGGATTATTCTGATATTGTGGTATTATTCATTGTAATTGAAAGGGTGAGATAAATCTAGAACCGCACCTGAATCATAAAATACACAGTACTCCACTCCTTTGTATAACTGTAATTGTCACTCGGCTTCGCCAGAATGATGATTGCAGCCAATTAAAACTCATGGAGTGTGTGTATTTATGCGATTCCTGATCCAGTTTTATATTAAGACAGAAACTGATGAGTGTTTGGTCTGTTTCCTCGCTTGCCATCGAGTTTGGAGTGCGCAGTAATATGAACGAGGCGATAGCCGAGTGAATATTCTGAAACACTCCAAAGGAGATGGCGAATAGGGACTCAGACCAAGCATGTAAATGTTTCTAATTTTATCCTGGAAATATCTATTTGTTTATCACCCGTTTAGAAAGAGTCACCGTACTTGGAGTACAAGGAGTGGATTTTGCCATCTTAGATTGGAATTTTTACCATTCCATTATAAATGCACATACTTCAGGTAATTTCTATAACAAAAATAAGGATAATATTTTTCATATTTGAAAACCCTCAACTTTTTAGCTTCATTTTAAAACATGATAACTGTAGAACACGTCAAGGGGGGTAAACTGAAGACTTCTACTTACCCCACTTGTCATTGCACCTACTATGGGAGGAGCTATGATCCCAGGAATAGTGGCAATTGTGTTTTCTATACCCCGCACCACGCCAACGAAACTGTTACATGAGATGTGAACAGAATTGTAATTGAACGCAATAGCATGCATAAGCTAACAAATTGTGCTGAATAGAGAGTTTCAAATCAAAGAGTAGTTAAACAGTACTTGAAGGCCTCAATTTTTCTATTAAACATGCCATGATGAGCATGATTAGAAATATTTAACAGTTACTAAAGAAATATCAAACAGGCTGCACAATCTAGAGGTTATTTAAAATTGTATTGGATGAATGAGTAGAAGAAGAACATAAGCTTTTAATCTGAGGTTTCACAATAAATGGCATGACCTACCTGGGAGTCAGATCTACCATATTTATGTGAGAACCTGAACGGATGAAACCAAACATTCCAACCCAAAATACGAGTAAGATGATGGCTATTATTGTTTGGTGACAGTTAAGCGTTGCTACACCCAAAGAAAAGGCTGCACCAGGTACAAATGCTGCAAATAATGAGATAATTCGATCAAAAAATATGTACCCATGTATATATCATGATTATAGCAAAGAAATGAAACACCCCCCCCCCCCTGCTTCTGAATATCAAGAACCAATATGCATGAACTAAGGATATTGATTATCTTTTTTTTTATGAATTGAGGACTGCTTTTTATCAATAATCTATTTTTTCATGTACACCGCACGTCACAGGTTAGATTATCAAGGCAGGGAAACCCTTTAAATCAAATTCTATTTAAGGGAATGACTCCTTATGCTGTTTAAAAATCGAGAGGGAATGGTGTGTGACTGTACGCAACTTTCTATGATGGCAGTTTTACTTACCTGCAGTCTGAAGAATCTTTCTATTCCATGTTAACTTCATTACCCTTTTGGATATGATGAAATCAGCTAAAATCGCTCCTAAAATACTGAATGTGGTGTTGCATATATACGGCAAGGAGTTGTATAAACCATTCTGCAATAAATATTTTATAAGAGGGGTGTTACATATAGATTGATAACCTTTGAAATAAGATAGGATCATTTAACTCGACAGGCATTTTTATGTTACGTTTGATATTTGTTCAGGTATTATAGAAAATATAGCTTAAACATTATTAAAAGCATGAAATTATAGGTGGCACCACATACAAAAGCCATGAGATATTGATATCCTTGACCAATGCTAACCGATTTGATGATGGGAACGATTAACCCAATGGCATATATTACATACAAGGCCATAACAATTCATCAGTATTCTATCAATCTCTATATTTGCATTAAACTGAATCCATTAGATTACACATAAAACTTTTTGTATTTGTTTTTAGGGTTACTTTACCTTTTTTATATCAAATCTTAAGACGTCTTTCATGTATTGAGGAAGGGATGACAGTGCAACGTACCAACACCATGCATAGCACGCGTCGGTAAAATATATTGCATACAATGGGACAGTTGTCAATAATTTCTTCCAGGGAACAGGCAAACTCTGTAAAAATGTCAGAATATTTAGAAGGAACATAATAAAGGAACCATAATAATAGTACTTGTGTGTCGCATCATGGTGGGAAAACTAACTGGAAAAAGCCTACAATTCTGGAAGTATAGCAAACCTAGACCATATCTTATTGTATATTTTCTTCTTTTCTTTGGTGAGTAAACATATTTTATTTTGTCTGATGGAATACAAGTTCGTTCAGCTGAGATCAAACTCTCCCTACACCTTTTTTAAAAGTATTTTTCTCAGGTACTATTGATACAAGCTCTTTATACATGCGGTTATTGCCTGTTTTTATTGCTAATAACTATATTTTCTCTTTACACTGAGCACTAGAGCCATAGCCTTATATGTACTTTTTATATCCATAGCTAAACAGTTGGCTTTGACTGGAGTCTAACACGATGATTGTACCAGATGGAAATAAAAGCTGCTTTAATCCACAAAAAAACCCCAACTTAACAATACTAGATGCTCTGAGAACACTATAGAATTAATCTAAATCAGGAATCATCGTTTTCAATTAGACATTTCCCAAATCGGTGTGGTGTAAACAACTTTAGGTTGATCAGTACCAAGTGTCCCTGGCAACCAGAAGTGTCGCCCCCTCATGAGGGAGGACGGAACTAGTGAGAGCTTAATACCTGCATAAAAGGTTTATCCTGTGCATATATCTCAAATGCCATCTGATATTGTGTCATGTAATTTTCTGTTTTGATAAACGTTATGAAAAGTTATACATAATCATACTCACCTTTGTTCCTGAAACAGAAGGTAGCTGCTCATGAATATAGTCTAATTCCTCCTTGGAGATCCTTGGATGCTCCTCAGGTGAGCTGTACGCCAGAAGAAACCATGCTACACACCACAGCACTGAGACACACCCTATGAAAAGGAACAGCAACTCAGGAAACTGCATGGCAGAGCCAGAGTCAAAGAGTTTTACTTTCTCCAAGCAACCCAACAATAACACTACAAACTATAATGATGTATGTCACAACAAGTCGTCTTTAATTTCATTGTCTATCCAAACGAGATATTCCTCTATACTCGGTGCAGCATAAATAGCAAGTTTTTATTGTATGAATAGCATTGGATGAAATGGCATCCCTCGTACACAGTGACACATTTTCAGATGTGGTGAACTGAGGAACCCAAAATTTGGGAAAATAAATGGTAACCTGGAAGTACACCACATGGTATCGGCGACAATCGCCCCTACATTAGAAAACCAGCAAATGACTGAGAACATCACTGGAGAACACAGCACGATAATTTGGGTTTATTGATATTCAAACCTTGGCGTCAGCGCTGGTATATGCTGTGTTTACTAATGTTTTCATATCAATATATTTACATTGGACAGATATATAAGGTATCTTATATCTATAGATGCACACGTAATGAACATATCGGGTGGCAGACGATAGATAAACAATAAAAAAAGGTTTACCCACAATTACCTGTACACACAATATAAGCTGCAACTAACGAACACTGTCCTGCCCCTGTGCTTATATCATCACTGAAGCCTGTGTGCCCACACCAACGCTGGCATCGAACAGACTCCGACCACAACCATGACCCAGACCCCGCCTACTATAACCACAATCTCCCGATACAGTCAAATAAAAGCTTAGCTTTATATAAAAAGAGCTAGGCTGAGCCACACAGAAACTGAAATCTCCGTGCTGTGGGAATTGGAGTGAATGTAGTCAGTTTTGATAAGCTTCAGATGCCACGCTTCCCCCCCCCCCTCTTTTGGACGTTTTCAAGACCGGCTATGTGATTCCGCAGTCTTCCCCACTTCACAGAGACTGAAGCACGTTAAAAGTTACTACCCTCCCACCTTTATATTTTCACTAGTTCATACTCTCAATTTGTAATACATCAACACGTATTACACTATGTTGTATTACATTTCAACATAAATTGTTATACTGAAGTATAAACTTTATCCACTGACCGACTCTGACTAAGTCATTATATAATTCCTGATGATCTTTCATATGTTTTACTTACCAAATACATAGAATATTGATGGCCATCCTCCATCAAATCCGTTAACACACAATATTCCAGAAAATATAGAGCTAATAACGGTGCCAATAGGTGAACCTGAAAATGCAATATTTTTAGTTTAATCTATTCAAAACAGGGTTGCCAAATGGCACCTTTTCATTCACGAGAAAGAAAGAATCTAAGTTTCGTGACCTGCAGGGGTGACAAAATCTATGAATATATTATCTTTCTATGCCTAAAAAAATATAGGATCATCTCCCAGACGATACTTCTGTTCAATGACCCACTCCCTTGTAGGCATTAATTGCTATTTGTATCATCCTATTGACTATTTTCATGATCTTCTGAAGCCCTTTCCATTTTTTACTCAGTATTCAATGAAAGAAATGAAGGAATAAATGAGGCTCTTAGTATATGAACTCCCTGACTCAATGAGTATTATTTATTAAATGTTAGGGAAAGAAAAATAGTACAACCACACGAGTTATCTTAATAAGTGATGGCGTTTTGTTATCAGGACCGACGTTTCCACTATTACATAGTCTTTTTCACGTACATCATCTATTAATGGTCCACCATCTTGACAAGTACCTTAGTCAATTTAGAATTAGGTTTCTGTTTAGTTTCTTCGTTCAATTATTGTCTTTTCAAATATATATTTCCTTACAGTAGATTTAACCTCATGTTGATCTTTTCACCCGTTAAAAGGAAATAGCGGTCTTTTGAGATTATACCATGCTATTATCTACTCGTTATTAAGAATCTAATGGTCTAGCTCAGATACATGGGGTGTTCAGATGGTGTTTCTATTCAGATATGCTTTAAGGGGTTTAAACCTCCTCTGGAATCTATTCGAATCTACAGGTGATATACCTATGCATCCTTACCTGCAAATGCAAAAGCTACAAGGAATGTTCTCTCTTTCGGAGGCGTCCATTTGCCCAATAGTTGATAAAATGCTGGGTAGTACGCACCCTGTTCGAAGTGAATGGTTAAACTCGTTATTATTTAAGTGATAATGAATATAGTGCAAAATATCTGTATCTCATCTCCAAGCAACAATAGATACGTAAACAGCTTGAATTTATGAATATTTGACAAGGTAAAGTGCATTTATTTACTCGTGTATATTGCATAGTTCTAAACGCATCTTTAAAGGGTAGATACTTACAGTGACGAAACCTTTTAAAGCCTGGACAACCATGAGAAGGTAGACGCTACCACGAGCTGCGATAGGTGTCAGCAGTGTCAGAATTGTGAGCATTACCATGCCTGTAAAAGGTGATCCATGAGACATGTCAGCATTACCATTCATGTAGGTATATATAAGAGCGCCACAAGGAATGTCACCTATGTGAACTGCCTGCATTATCATAACTATCAGCATCATTATGACTGGATGATGAAAGTTATCATGTGAACTCACAGCATTATTAATCTGTATAAGTAATCACTCCAATCACTTAGTTGTTCGAGAAAAAAAAACCTTCTGAGGTGTGAAGGAAACTGACAGGACCTTGGAATAGAACAAATGAAGTTTACTAAGGGATACTTACGGTACATGCACAAGGTTTATACTAATATGGCAGCACATATTGTTACCATGTATGATTTACCAAGATTGATATGAGCTTTGTGTACAGGTCATCTAGATTATTATCCGCAAATGATTAGATATGGGGGCCTTTTGCTTCTATCACAAGGAACTGAAGCATGCATATATCTTTTATATTGTGCAAAGTTGCTGTTTATGCTGCAATCGATCTTGGTGGATCGTTTGTCCCAAAGGTATGTATAACAGGGATACAAAGACTCGAATCATTTGTTTAAATGCTCACTCAATTCTACTTCTATTTATGACGCACTACTCCTTATAAGTACTTGAAACTAGTTTTCCTTCTAAATCCTGACTGCTATCATTGTATCAAACCGTTGTGTGTTATTATAAAAGAAAATATTTCTAATAGAGATATACAATGTTTTCTACTTACTGAGACCAACGATTATCCTTCCTCCAAATTTCTTGGCCAGCCAACCTCCTGGAACCTGTGTTAGCAAGTAACCGACATAGAAGGATGACAGAACGAAACCTCGCAACTCTCTCGACCAGTTGAATTCCCCAAGCTGCAGGGAGAAACAATATAAAGTGTAGTATCCAGGATGAAAGAGAAACATCCTCCAATCAATGAAGTGTTCACTTCACTACAATGTGGTGTGTCACATATGGTAGTAGTTTGCCTAACCAGATTCTTACCAAATTCTTGTGAATTATGTTCTGGCTGTCTGTGATGCGGCGTTTGCACAAGACCAGAATGGTCACCGATTGCAGCTTTTTGGAACTCCCCACCGGTCAATTCGCAGTGGTCGATTTGCCACTTTTTGGGTGCATACTCGTCAGCTGGAAACATGTATTATAATTAAAGCTAGACGGATTTTTTACTCCACATTATGCAATTTGGCATGACCTGACAGCTACTTGCCTCACTGCTAAATTGAAACTGTGCACATATAATTGGTGGCGGGCTGACAATTTCTATGTCCCTCAGTCGTCAGCCTCCATTTCTTCAATGTAAAACTTAGCCTTTTCCTTACCAATGACGAGTTTTACATTAATCTTCTCTTTACATAAGAAACCCCATCGGTGTGTGTATTTGAAATATATATTTAGCTGTAAAATAGGGAAGTAAATCAGTCGATGATGGATATGAGTTGTGTCATAAAAGAAAGAAAATTTCCCTGACTATCAAAAAGGAGGAAAATCTCCATAACTATCAAAAATTACTTGGTTTGAGTTCTATTTCCTATACCGATTTTCTAATCGGTGAGCCTTTTCTAGTCAACAGGTGGAAAAGGTGTGTGCGCTGTGAAGGTTGACGATTTTGTGTAGTGATAAATTCACAAGTGCCGCCATCCGACAACTAATTCCGCAGGGACCACATAATCGGTGAACATTCAGTCGTCAGGTGGAAATGGCAAATAAGGTTACTCACCTTACAATATAATACAACATCGTTTGAAACCCAGAAAAAAAGGAAAGTGAATGTTTCACAAAAGGAAAATGGCACCAGAGAGAAGAATAACAGATTTCTATTTTTTCTTTCTTTTTTAGGTGATTTTTATTTATAATGTAGTTGTCAGTTCCCAATGTATAATACCTATCCTTCATTTTATCCAGTTGCTTCTCCAGTTGCGGTATATGCTTTCTGCGTAGCTTTTGTCATGCCGGGCGGGCGGGCGGGCACTAAAAATCAAATGAAACAGTTTTCTGCCGGCGGTACTTTGTGGGGGATATTTTACTAGTTTGTGCTCTTCTCTGTTGTATTTACTATATTTTGGTGGAACAGCTTCAAAATGGGCCTTTGGCCCCGGCTGGCGGTCGGCAACCACCTACAGGCCAGCAGATTCTGGCCGGCGACAGGGTTTTGGACACACGGAGATGGACCGGCGATCGGTGGCTCCGGCTGTGAAGGTGCTATAAACTGTTCCACCAAGAAGATTATAGCCGCTGGGCAAATGTCGCCGTTGGCCAACAGCTGACCACAAACCGTCCGGATGGGGCTTGCGCTAGGTTGGTGGAATAGTCGCTTAACAGGCCTAAGTTCTAAAAACCTATTTTCTTCATCTTCTGTCAGTGCTTGAGCAGTGTAAGATTTGTCACCAAGGTCTAACTGTTTTAACTTGTTTCCTTTACTAGACAACGCATTTTGACAATGAAGAAATTCTTCTGACCGAGAAACCTATATTAATATCCTTTATCGCATAGATGTCAGAAAAAAAAAGTTGATTTCTACTTACTGTTTAGTTTGAAAGTGTTGGACAGAGGGAGACACCGCATATCAACTCGACTTAGTTCAGGAACAATTAGGCATTCCGTAAATATAAAAGACAAGGTATGTGAGCATAAATCAATAAGAAAAAGTATGTGACCTCCCAAAGGTGCAGTAGGACAAAGTCAAACTGTTGAGTTTGTATTCTTCTCCCTTTACCTTTCTCACTGCCAATGAGAAATTAGATATGTAGTTTGACGATATTGTAGGCTCCACATCTTCCTTTATCAGTGTCCTTTTCGACCATGTATTTCTGGAATCTGCTAATGACCTGTGAATATACATGAAAATTTAATCTTTTAGTCTCTTACTAATTACTTACTCGAAACTAATTAGAAATGTCATGTTCGTCTCTATGATGCAAGGGGGCGCCACCACTACTCGTAAGTCTCTGTTAACATGGATTTCGTAGAATATTTTGCTTACCTGTTCCTTCTTTTTGGTCGTGTTTTTGTTTCGTTTTGTTTTCGTTATGGCTGTGAGGAGCAGTAGATGTCATTATCCTTAATAAGCATATAAACAGTCTTCTTTGCACACTTTTTCGCCCGGTGTCCTAATTTCTTGCAAATCCTGCAGTTGTCTTGCTTGCAGGGCACCTCTCCTAAAGGCTATGTGGACTCATACATGACTGCTCCTTAGATGGATTATGTTGGCTGTGCAATATGGGGTTTCTATTTCTGCTTAACTGACTTCCCCTTCTTATGATGCGCATTGAGCCTGTTGATGGAGGTGAAACTCGGGTGACCCCCCTTCAAAATCTGCATGCTGTCGATATCAGAGCAAATGTTGACCGCCATCTTTCTGGCGGGCTTTGAGGGCTTACCCATACACTTCTCGTGAACATGCTCATCACAATACCTACAGGCTAGAGTGTTATGCACCAGCTTTCTCTGAGTTTCTACAGTAATGTCTATACCCCCTGGCAAGTAGTCATAAGTCAGTAACGACATCCATGAACTCTAATGGGGTTCTTCTTGGACTGCACATGGGTCCCAACCTCAACCATGACACAATGGAGACACTTCTTCTCATCCTTGTTGTTAGGCTGAGCTTCTGTACAATGATTCTTGCCATGGTCCCAGATGAAAGTAAGAAAAATCTCCTTATCTTGATTTCCAGTAAATGTCATCAAATAGGTGACTTTCTGCTCTTCATCTGTGACTTTTGAAAGAAGGCCTCCAAACACAAATTTACAGTGATTGATGGAACCTCTCCCACTCTTTCTCCAAATCATGTGCTTTCCAGTTCATGGCAGGCCACAAACTCTCACTGACGTGCATGTTTGATCTTTCCCGACTCTAGGAGAAACCACAAATCATAAGCAAAAGGCCAAGTCTAAGACACCATGCAAGGTACCAAGACTTAATAGTCTGTGTGATTGTGCAGAACTCTTTATTGCATCACTATGAGTACAGAACGTCATGCATCAGCTGCTAAATCGGTGTATCTACATGATATGTATATATTACACCCTGTACACATGTTTACATTTGTTTACCTTTTCAGAAATCTACAACTAGGCTGCAATACACAGAAAAAGTGGGATGTTGTATAAACGTAAGTCGGAATACAAAATAACGTGGAAAAACACAGTGTCAAAATTAGTTTTAACAATTTTATACTTACCTCTATACATTTTTGATATGTAAATGAACGCGGAATTTTACGCCAGTGTGAAGGGATTGCGAATAGAATATAAAAGCATTGGATTGGGGTAGTTAATACATAAAGCCCGGTGCTTTCTGATACGTAGAAGAAACCCCAAATATTACGCCACTGTGACCAATACACATGGCGTCCTTTGCAGTATACCTGTACAGTGCCCTGCCAGCGGTATGTATCTACGTTCAGTTTGTGCATAATAATGATATGATACTATTTCTTCTGACATTCTATATTGGAAAACATTTACTGACAGAAAACCATACCAACCTTATACATGGGCGCCTTTCCCACAAACTTTAAAGATGACAAGGGGTTGGAGTACACCGAAGTCAGAATACAATTCACACACTGTCTATAGATGAAGCAGGCAAAGACGAACAAGGGGGAAGACATATGAGGAATTATTTGAATAGTTATTAATCAAAATATTGGTAGGGGCACTAAATGTTTCCTAGCCATTGCAAAGGGCTCCCTGCTTCTTTGTTTCGCATATGTCACATATGGGAAATGGACCGACCGTTATGAAGTAATACATAGTGTGGATTATCCTGCATTTTTATATAATACACGACTCTGCCCTTAGATCTACAAAAGATATGGTACATATACATCTGTATGTACAGTTACTGCATTTATGATCATGAACTCCTAATTGAATGCTATTCAATGAAAGAATTAATGGCAACTCCATTCCTGAAGTATATGAAAAAAGCTTAAATAATTATTCTTACAATAACAAATTGCAAATTCAGTATATATATTCGTTGTTCCATTGAGCTTTTTCTGGATAATTCCACTTTCTAATAAGATATCCTAGTTTTGATTTGACTCCATGACTATAGCAGTCCAGTAGTTAGCTTTAATCCCTATGTATACTATTCCTTTTTTGTTTGTTTAAAATACATGAAATATTGTATCTATAATCTGTTAAATGCTCACATTTAAGTTAACAACAAGCATTCACTATTACATTTTACACTTTGATCACAATTCTGTACTCCAGCTTATCTTTTTATCATGATTTTACTCTAATCTAGTAAATATTTTCATTATCTTCTGAAATAATATATTCCTATCACCAGTGTGGAGGACAGGGAGTTTGAACGATATATTTACATTATTTCAATAATTCAGGCTACCCTTTTGTCATATAGAATGTCGTTTTTCCCATTTCTTATGGTCCGTCATCTCAATAGATTCCTCATTATGCGTATTGGTTGAATCTTGAGGGACAGTAGGCTGTTCTGGTGCCGCTGCTTTTGACCATTCTGTTTCTTCTGCTCTGCCGAAGATTAAGTAAACAAGCCAACCAAAAAGTGAAATGCACGCCCCCACAATGAAGACTCTCTGCCACTCCTCAGTTAGTCCCTGGTAAAAAGAAGGCACGTCTTCATTTTATCGACTATGAAATGATGGAATTATGCTTTAAAATTGTATTTGTTAGTTTTAAATATTTTATTTGAATATACTATTATGATATCATATGTTCATTTACTATCAAGAGTTGTGACTCAAACTTCCTTAGATCAACAATGATGAATGGAAAGGTCAAATAGAAATCTACATAAGATATCAGTGTACCTTCTAATATGATATTGCGTGTTGGTTTTTATCCATCGTGTTAAAGATCATAATAAAACGTATTATACACAATTTCATCAAATAGAAAGCTTCTCTGCCGCACCTAAATCACTAACAGGCCTTACTCTTTGTAGAAGGAAACCACATTGATTGTTCAAATAGACGATATAAATCACGTAGTCCCTATGATGAGTGAATTCAATTCCCTATATTCATCAAACAAATAGTACTTACCCTACTCGTCATTGCACCTACTATTGGAGGAGCTATAATCCCAGGAATCGTGGAAATTGTGTTATCTATACCCATCAAGACTCCAACGAATCTGTTAATATAACATGATGCTAAAATGAAATCTGTAGGATGCCATTGGTATCAGCTCTGTAGACAGGTGCATGCAGATAGTATAATTATGATGAACATGGGATCAAAAACCTTTCTGCGTAACGGCTCCGTCTTGCGTTCCCGGTAGGGTGTGTGTGCTCGACTGTACGTAGCGGAGATTTTTTTAAAATTATGATGAACAGAGGCATTTTAATGATTGCAGATTAAATTGTTATAGAACATTAATAAAGGGGATTTTGGGTATCTAGCATAAATAAGCAGTTAGACATACCCTGGAGCCAAGTCCACGATGTTGATATAAGAACCTGAACGGATGAAACCTAACAGTCCAACCCATAATGTTAACAGAACGATTGCAACTGCTGTCTGCTGACAGGTGATAGCAGCCACCCCGAAAGAAAATGACGCACTTGATACCAGTGCTGCATTTGAAAAACATATGAAATGATGATTCAAAAAGAATTAGAAAAATGTGTGATAAAAATGCAAACAATTTGACATTAAGTTAAAACGAGGTTGGTTTCATTCAACTTGAGAATTTCATATAAATATTTGAAAACTGTCCTATTTAAAGCTATTGTAAGTCAGTAATAGTCCTTCTGCGAACTCCCCTATGTAGAAACGAACACATCTATTAAATACCATGTCTTACTGTTAATGGATATTTCCCATATAGAGCTATGAATATATATATATTCAATAATCTTATAATAGCAACAACAAATACATTTGAAGACTGGACTCCTCTGATTGGAAATATGGAAATGAAGGATATCCCTCATCTATTTCCTTTAATTGATGAATGTTCTTATTATACTCCTTTCATCATGAGGTACTGGTGATAGAAATTAAACATCTCAAATAATAGTCTATATTTACCTATAGTCTGGAAAATCTTTCTAGTCCATGTTAACTTTATCACCCTTTTGGATATGATGAAATCAGCCAGAATCGATGCTAAAATACTGACAGCGAAGTTGCTTATATACGGTAAGGAGTTGTATAAGCCATTCTGAAAGGTCATCAATGAGAATGTCAAACAATAAACTAAATTGACAGTCATGAATTGCTTTTCAATAACATTTTTACAATGACTAAACTACAAAACAATGATAAAAATGCCAACTAAGCAATTTCACGGAAAACACATGAGAGAGTAGAAATTATGACAATATTAAAATCGTTATATCATTTTCCAAGGGTTTACTTTATAGAACAATTAGATTTCAATATGTGTATAATTTTGGATGATGATCTGGGAAATAGTATTTTTTAATTTTAATATACCTTTTTGATGTCAAATTTCAAGACATCTTTCATGTATTGAGGAAGGGACGACAATGCAACGTACCAAACCCAGGCATAGCAGGCATCGACCACAAATATTGAATACATGGGCACAGTTTTCAATAGCTCCCTCCAAGGAACACGCAAACTCTGGAGGTAGAATAAAAAGACAGACACGTTCATAATCGCCAGTGAAGTTCATAATCGCAGCCAACAAGTGAGGGGTACAAGTATTTTACCTTTCCTACGATTTATTATTCCCCAAAGTTGAGATGAAAATAATTATCTAATACCCACTACACCGATCAATTTGGCTTAGGCCTAGTATAGGTTTCTCATGGCCTTTGGTTAGGGGTAGTCATTGCTCCCACTGGTGTCTCCTCTCTATACTGCGCACCACATGTATCCCCCCCCTCTGGTGTCCCAACTCTGCACGACTCCCCCAACCTCCATTTCCAGTTTCAATCCATCTCTCTCACTCTCCCTTTGTCTTCCTCACTACACCCACACTTCACTTTTTCAAGGACATAAATCCCGGGGAGGTCCACGTTGAATTGGTCTCTGAATTGACGCCCTCGAGATCAGCCTCGGCAACTTTAAGCTGGAAATGGAGAAGTTCCGTGGAAAAAAATGGATGGCATCCTTGACGCTGTTCTACAGATGTCTCGGACTCAAGTCTCACAAGTGAGACAGCAGGGACCTGTTTCAGTAGTTCCGTGACATGTCTAGATGGCGTCTGTGACACCATACGGACAGATCACAAGATTGCAGTCAATGACACACAGAGTTTCACTCACTTCTCGTAGGAATTAAGCAATGACACTTTAACATGAGTAGGGGATACATATAATCTATAATCGTTCCAAATATGAAGAAGATTGGCCACTTCGATCTTCTGATATTTGCTAGTCTTTTTCCGCTGTTGCTTGCACTGTTGGTGCCACTGTTGATGTATGTCTAGGCCTAATGTCACAAGACTACTGAAACAGATCCCTGGAGCCAAGCATATATGCGGGGGACGCCTGGACACGGCAGTGGAACGTGAACAAGGCCGAGTGAGACTGCCTGGACCCCTGTCAACATCACAACATGCTCATGTGCAAGGACCATGTGCTGCGTAAAACCAGTAAAACTGGTCACCATGGGAACTCCTGACTTTGGTAACACCAGTAAGACTATCTCATCTCAACATTTCCAAACTCATGCCTAAACCATGATGACCGGGCCTTGGTTCCCGCAGATCAGAACCACGGTGGGGACAGCCTAGTACATGTCCTCGATAATCATTTCTCATGGACATAACAACTTTTGGTGTGATCCTTTGGACTGGCCGTTATTATGCCTCATGTGGGGGAATGCCATGGTACTATTGCAATACAGCCATGCTTTTTGGTGACTATGCCTCGTTGTACCACATGTAGTGTATGGACGATACCATCATCTAGACACTCGCCGCCAACGGTTTCACGGTCGCAATGTATCTGGATGACCTCATCATTCTGTCCCCGGACAAGACCAACGCGGCTGCTGACTTCGTGACGGCCCGTGGCCTATTTCGGGAACTCGATTTCCCTGAGGCCCGAGACAAAGCCCAGGTCACCTGGCTCAGCATAAACATTGATGCCACTAACATGGCCCTCTCCATCCCAGAGGCCAAGATTCTCGATGTCTGGGAGTATGTGGCAGCCATCTCCTAGAAAAGGTCCCTGACAAAGAGCCAGCTCCAGTTGGTCCTCGGGAAAGTTATGCATGTCGCAAAATGCATCAGACCAGCTTGGGCCTTCGTGAGCAAGCTGCTCGAAGCTCTACGGTCAATGAGGGGTTTCTACATGAACATCAACTCAGACTTGCAGCAGGACCTCAACTGGTTTGCTTTGCTGTGGGCTGGAACAACCACATGCTCATCCCTCAAGCCTTCTACGAGATTGCATTAACATTGATGCTAGCATCTACGCACTCCACACATTCCTGGGAATGCAGACTGTAGGATATGGGTCATGGTTTTCTGCGACAACATGGGTACAGTCCAGAGCCTGACCTCGGGTTAGGCGCGAGACTCAATTCTTGCTGAGTGCGCCTGTCAATTTTGGATACTCCAGGCACAGCTACAGGTGGAAATTCTGTTCACTCACATATTCGGGGGTTCAGAATACCATCGCCGATACACTCAGCTGTTCTCACCTGTCACCATGTGACTTCCAGACGGCAGCCTCGCCCTTGTGTATGTCATACACTGCATGCATGTCTCCTTCATCCTGCACTTCACCTGCAAGTCTGGCCCCACCCTCTCCCCAGATAAGGGCGCCTGTCCAAGCAACCAAGGCTCGCGCCCCAGGCACTCCCGCCAACTCTCCAAATATTGTCATCCTGGCCCAACCGGTGATGCCCTCGGCCATGATCACTGGTCTGGGCACCACAAGTCAACTGACAGGCAACGTCCCCCAACATCTGTTTGATTCCTTCTCACTACGGAACTATTTTCTGTTGCCCCAGAATACAGGGAAGATGCCCTCGGACGTGGTCCTCGGTACCACACCCCTTAAACTGAACCACTTGTTGCCCCCAACACGCCGGTGACGTCCTCACCTGCAGCCATCCGGGCCAACCCCCCTCCAGTCAGCTGACAGGAGCGAGACGGTTTTAACGTGCTCCCACGCCCTGTGTACGGTGCAGAGTCAGGTAACCATGTGTTCAACCTTAAAATGCTACATATTGGGTGGTGCAGCATACCAGTGTCGCCGTCCCCTATGAATCTAGCGCCGACGTCATCACTCAAAACTAGAACAGTCTAAAGCTTACCAAGTACTACACTGGGTACCAGAGCCAACGGTTACTACACCACGATAGCTCGTAGTATCAACAAATTCTGTACCATAAATTCTCTCTCACAGTTGGTGAAAATAGCAACACGAATTACATCGGTATATAGTAATCGGATATTTGCACGTGGCTAATTCACGAATTTTCAGAGATGACCGACTCCTTTGCGCTAGATACAAAATCACACTTACCTTTTCTCCTGAAACAGTAGGCAGTTGCTCTTTGATAAACTCTAATTCTGCTTTAGAAATCCTTGGATGGTCATCAGGTGAACTGTATACTATCAGAAACCATCCTATACACCATATAACTGAGACAGCACCTGTGAGGAAATTCAGCAATTCAGGAAACTATGTTTGAACAGTTACATTAAACATTGGCGATGATCGCTTTGTATACAATTCCTGTGGCTATTCAGAATTTGTGTAGTCTGTTTCGCTATTTGTCAACATGAATTGAGCGTGGATGAATTAATAGGACACAAATTAATTTTCTTTTCAATATGCTTCCTTTAATATTTACCATAATTTGTTGTGCTTACCAAATACATAAAATATCGATGGCCATCCCCCGTCAAATCCTTTATCGCAGAGTAATCCAGAAAATATGGAGCTAAGAACTGTGCCAATTGATGAACCTGAAAATGTAATATAAGATCAAGTAGGATTATATACGATGCACCTCCTGATAAAAAAATCAAACTCGTGTCGAAAGGAAAGCTATAATCGGGGAAGTTGATCACGTTTCTATGATGACCCTGCGATGCAGACCGGCAGTCTGCGATTTTGGAATTCTAAGGTCTATCTATCTTTTTCAAAGTAGGTACAGGTCCGGCTTTAGATACATGAATGGCTTAGCAAAATATGTAATTCAAGAAAAGCAATCGTGCATTTCGGACACATGTCAGGAAATAGAATCATAATCATTTCTTTTAGCTTCAACTAAAAGGAAAAAAGATATCAAGGCTTCTTCATCAACTGAATTGTTTGTGCGTTGAATGGAGGGAATACCTGTAAAATCCCTTTTTGAAAACATGAGACAAATGTAAATTTCATAGATATACTTTTTTGAAAAAGATATACCTTTTTGAAAAAGATATACCATCAATCTTAGATTGCTTACCTGCAGAAAATACGGCGATGAGAACTGTTCGCTCACCCGGGGGGGCCCATCTGCCCATTAGTTGATAGAATGCTGGGTAGTACACCCCCTGCCAGTAGGAAGTAATGATAGTGAAAGCAAATATAAGAATACATTCTTTATGTTATAGAAAACCATCTTTAGTATATCTGAGCATTTCCTCAAATGAAATTTTTATTTTCAGAACCTTAGACTTAATCAAATAATGTCATATTCACGGTGATTTTATATTCATATGTGCTCTACCTAATTCCAGCATATCATAATTTTCAGCCAAGTATTTCATCCTTAATGATATTTTCCTGTTAAATCGGCTACAGTAGGCTACGATAGGCTACAAAAAATCCAACGCGTAGGATTTTATCAGGAATTCTACAATTGGCTTTTTCAATCGCAGCAGGCCTATCAGTATCCGATCGTGTGCTATTGTAGAGTCAATTACAGAAACCTGGGAGCTGTTTCAAAACCATAGACTTCACTCGACTTTTGAAACAGCTCCTTGTCCCTCTGCCAGGATTTTGTATGACCTCACGAAGAAATCTTTTTCCCGTCGGGAAGATAATCATAAGACCTATAAGGGAAAGCCTTTAAATGGAATGGAAAGATTATAGTTTTAATTAGAGAGATAATGTTCTGGTTTGCTAAGGTACACAGTGTGTGTGATCTGGTTCTATTATTTGTACTCATATGTTCATATTTCCTGTGAGAGGACTATATACTTACAGTGACGAAACCCTTTAAAGCCTGAACGACCATCAGAAGGTAGACACTAGCACGAGCTGCGACGGGTGTGAGCAGTGTCAGAGTCGACAGCAGTGCCATACCTGTATATAAAGGGCCACCATAAGAACTCTCAGGAGTTTATCATACCTATATAGACAAAAACTATCAGAGGAATTCTCGGAATTAATAAACAAATTACATATTTCTAGTTTTGTATGTACATGTAATCGGTCTGGCTATGAAAGTGTGTATTCAGACAGAAGGAAAATGGTTGAAATAACGTAATTAATTGTGAGTATAGACCTTTTTCCATTCAAACGGAATCGAAGAGGACCCATTTGTTATTTGGCACAGTGAATTATACATTTTTAGATAATTTATAAAATGGGCACAATTTATTACCCTCGGACAAAGCCTCGGACAGTAATTTGAGCCTTGTCTCGTATCTTTGTCTTTTTTTCACCGATACATAGTGTCCCCCTATTCCCGCGGTAGCCTTAAAATATTGATTATTCAACAGATCTACTGCAGCATTCCTATCGTCTGCGACCATGATAACGTATAGGACTAGGCCGGGATTTACAGGGCAGCCCACGGTATCACAAGTTGAAATAAGACCAGGCAAGATTCAATATGTATATCTAATTCTTACCAACACCTATGATTATCCTTGCTCCAAATTTGTTGGCTAGCCATCCTCCTGGCACCTGTGTCAGCAAGTAACCAATATAGAAGGATGACAAAACGAAACCACGCAGTTCCCTTGACCAGTCGAATTCGCCAAGCTGTCGGGAGAGAAAATACATATTGTTGAATTCATAAAGAGGAACTGTTCACCTCTCAGCATTCAAATGTCTTCATCCGTATTCTGCAGCAAGGAGAATTGGCAGCGAAAACGTTTATGCTTTTATAAAGTACAGAGGCCTAAAATACTCCTAGAACGAACGATAAGCTAATATCATATATGTACAAAATCTCTGACTTATAAGAATTAATTGGCGACTATATGGTATGCGAATATTGTAATTATTCCCTGCGCTTCACCTGGTCCTTGAATATCGGACATAAAATCATATTAAATCAAATGGCGTTATCCATCCCCCTAATTACCGTATTCATGGGAAGGGTGTTGAGAGACACAAAGTAGAATGTTAATCGCAAGGAACCCTGCAGCAAAATGTGAATACCAAGAATTGGCCAATTTCAACATGATATTTCGCACCATTTTGATACACATAGAAAACACTACAGGGAAACCTCAAGTAAGGGGTCACTGGTGACCTGCGAAAAAGTACGGCCTGCGAAAAAGTGCTCCCTGGGTGATGGTGCATGCTCGATTGTATACTTTATCTAGAAGGGCAACCTAAGAAATCCCGTGGCTTCGTCTAAAACAATTATCCCACGCATTCATTACATTAATGGAAGAAGAGATATAACAAGAGACGATGATACCTTTTAGATATATGAATTGCATACCAAATACCTTGCCAAAACAGATTTTCGGCATAAATTTTAAAGCATATATAAATATATAGACCGATGTGACTCATCCACTGCGCGCGCTGTGTACTTCCTCCGGAAGGGCACACTTTTTCGCAGGGCACAGTCTTTCACGTGGCACCGGGACAAAGTGGCTCACACAGGGTTTTTCAAAACACATACACTCCACATACACACACGCGCCTGTCCAATGCTTTCGCACTGAGTGGAACCACCTGCGTGTATATAGGTTCATCTATTATAGAGATACGGCCCTGTTAAAACACACAGCCACCCAACAGACGCCTACCTGCACATCTACACGGGACTATGCAGTACATTCTCCGGTGTTTTATTTTCAAACACCAGCCACACATATACATAACTAGGAGCAAATGGAATGTTCATCATAGATGAATGAGCGTGCAAATATACATGAATAACAATTAAACGGTTTGAATTACATTCAGTCTATGGATAGTTTTCTGTAAGCTAATGGAACCCAGTCAATCTGTTATTTCTGCAACCACCTGAGTCTGGGATCCAAAAATATCAAGGTCAAGCACCAATAGGTCAATAAGGTATTTCGGTCTCTAGTGATTGGTCATGGTCAGCTGAGCATGTTTCTAAGTCCCTGAGACACTGGTACTCTGCTCCTTTCACACTATCACAGTGGATAGCACGCAGATAGTGAAGGGATAGTTCATGGCAGCACGCTGAAAGTGTATATATGTGACCACTCTAACCTCTAGGTCCCTAGATGATGTATATAGGCGTGCAAGCACGCTCTAAAAAATAAACACCAACGATCTTCCAGAATTTTCTCCCCACACCGTCCACTCACATTTGATATGATGTCCCCACTATGTCAAAATTTCTGGATATTTTATTCGTTTCCTGGACGGTAGCAGCTATGAAACCCCCAGAGAATATGAACAGATCACCACGAATGTACAATTTCTAGGCACTCTCCTAGCATAGACCCTGCGCTCTACTTTCTGCGGTCGCTTATATCTCTGCATCACTTGTTAGAGCATGCTATATACATCATCTGAATGTTAGGGTGGTCACACATATATACACACTTCAAGAGTGCTGCCAGAAAACTATCACTTCACTATCTCTGTGCTGCACACTGTGCCACTGGCAAAGGAGCAGGGTGCCAGTGTTTCAGTGTATTAGAAGCATGCCCAACTGACCAGGACCAATCACTCAAGACCGAAATACCTCATTGACCTACTGGTGCTTGATATATTTAGATCCTATACTCAGGCAGTAGATGGTAAGTTGAGTGGGTGAAAGTGGGTTACAGAAAACGATCCATATATACTGAATGTAACCCGAACCTTTCAATTATTATTCATTTATAATTGCACGCTCATTCATCTATGATGAACATGCCATTTACTCCAAGTATATTCAGATGGTTATATGGATGTACACTCATATACCCCTGTCCTTAGCAAATACCAAGGGAAGCAGTGCATATGATTTCACTTGGTTGAGGCAGAGATAAGCAAGCACAAGCGCTGCGAAAGATCTGGCAGGAGAGTGATTTGTAGACATACATAATCTATGTGTTTTGTGTTTATATTTTCAGTGTCTCGCTACCTGTCTAGCATGGGACCGCCATGCGCCACTGAGGGAGTTACTATATATTTGAAATAGCTTTTCAATTTCTATAGTTAACCGTACTATTCAATCCCCCCAAGTGCTATTTTCCACTTACAGCTAGTGGAGGAAACACTCATTGTCAATGAAACAGGTATTGTGATGACAGACATATTTGTGACTACGCTGACTTAAAAAGATAGATGTTTAGATTCGCTTCGATCATCTTAGCAGTATCATATTTTAGGTTCTAAAGAGTATATTCCGAATAATAACGATCTCTCAGCTTTGGAAGGAGGACAAATGACATTTTCATAACTACAATGGATTGAGCATACTGCAGTTTCTTTCAGTGAAGTGCATATAAAATCTAATATCACGATTAGTCCCATTCCACATTCGGATAACTATATCATTGCGGTTCCTTCCGCGATATATATGTATCTGAAACATGTACATTTATGATAAGGTAGACTGGTACACTGCCTGCGTTGTCAATCTGATAGTTTACCCAATAAAGGATTTGGAGATGAGGGATTCCATGCCCATGTAATGAGGATTCTAACGGTCAAATGGCGATGTTTAATCCCCATACAATAAACGATGTTTATGTGGATAGGTGGCCGTAAACCACAAAAGGTTGACGCGTAGTAATATAGCGAGTGTATTACGACATCAACCTCGAGTGGTTTACAGAGCCGCCTGTCCACAAAACCATCAATTGTTGTATTTATCATCCATATTTTCAAACAAAGTAACCCATAAATTGCTATATTTAATGACTATATTTGTTTAACTCATTCAAGCTGGGTGATGCCTTAAGGCATCAATCAGGGCTGGCTTGGTGAGGCATCATTTGTAAAATATTCATTTTTGTGAATAAAATTGGAAATATTTTCTCAATAAACATGAAACTTCCACAGTGTGTAGGTATAACATCATATCTAATATTCTTTAGGCAGAATAAAAACTAGTGTCAACTATCACATGTCATGTCACATTATGCAAAGATAGAATGATCAGAATTAGGCCTCTATACCCGGCCTCTAGCGGTGTTTATTGGCACTATTACCCGGCTCCATATTGTGCTATTACCCTGGGTACCCGGCGCGATATGGTTTAACAACTGGAAACTGACTACTAAATGAAACTAATTTATTGTATTAAAAGCAGTGTATCCTAATGCATCAAAAATGTCTCTTAATCAAGTCCTATATGGGTGTGAGTATGACAGGTTCAAGGAGTGTGTGTGTGGGAGGGGGAGGTGCCAATATGGAGCGACTGGGATGAGATAGACTAGAGTCATATGCCTACCCTTCTACCAACCCCATACCTTCTTAATGGGTCTGTGTTTGCTTGTCTGTCTCTTTAGATATTTAGGAGAAACCAAACGAGAGTTAGTCGTGTTGTTGTTTATTGCACAACGGCAATGTCGCGTTCACTGCGTGAGGCGAAGCCGAGAGCAGTGAACGCGACATTGGCGGAGTGCGATAAACTAAATGACTAACACAAGTTTTGTTTAGAATTTATCCTACCCCATCTAAATTACTTCAGCAAATTAAGAAATAACATAAAACTCACCAATAATCAGTGATAATCATTGGTCGCTTTTCAAATGACGTCATTCGACAACTGTATCCCACTAGAGCGATAAATTTCATTTTCCTGCATAGTAGACCAAATACAGTCTGCTAATGTTAAGCCTATGGAGTCTTTTATTAGGGGTAGGATAAAACAATTGGAATAGCATAGTGAATGGTCTGTCCCATCATATATGGGAGTTCCAATACTCTACAGTCAGGTCTGTCCCAGCTGATTGAAATGTACATGCATTGTAAAGTGGTAGGAGAGCAGTGAGCCAGAACAAACAGGCTCTTGAGCAGAGCCATCTGGTCAGTAAAGTAGATGGAGAGTGGTTGTGGGAGGGGAAGGTGGGAGGGCGATTATTGCATAACTGTAAGATAGTTTCCCCGCACTCAATAAAACTGTTGGTAGTTAGACATGAATTTGGTTGGTTGTACTTTCTACGCATACCTAACATATGCAGCCTTCTTACACCTCTTTAGTATACACAGGCTATATTAACACACGTTCCATCTCCCTCACATAACTCAGATAAATCTATACAAATACTTCTTTTCAAATAGCTTAGCAATAATATTGAGCCCCTCTACATCCACCTTGATATTATAAAGTGCTATCATATTAACAATTGAGTTCAACTTACTCTGCCTTATCGTTCGGATTCCTAGCGTTTTAATTGGCAATATGGAGTCCCTTTTCTCATTTCAGTGTTTGATCAGCCAGTCAAGTTTGGTAATTAACCCTACAATAATGATAGTAATAAAATATCTTGATAATATGTAGATGAAACATCTACAATGAGGTCGCAATCACAGGTGATTTCGCGATTCAAAGTTTCCTTAATGTTCAGTTTATTTCGCTCTAATATACTCCCTTTTATCATTGGCAGAATAAAACTCGAGATGATTCTCATTTCTATTGGCTGTCATTGGTTGCAAAAAGGATTCCTTCAAATCAAAGTCTAAAGTGAGTGATGTTTGGAAATTGATGCAATCATGAGGATGAGTGGAAGTGGCTTGTTTTTAACTATATTTCATTGGAACCACATGCAAACAATATATCTTTAATTTGAAGTAAAGTACAATTAGATATCTACCCAGCGAAGGAGTGCATAAGGAGGAAGTGCATGGGGGTTTAGAAGTGTTGCCTTTGGCAAATGCAATGTCCTGGTGTAATACAAGGATAAGAGATCAGTTTTACACTCATTACCCCATATCCCGGGATAGTAAGAGAGGAGGCCGTAGTTGGGCAAATTACATTTTATTGAATTTTATAAATGATTGTGAGGATTATGGTTGTCCTTATTAATAGTATCAATTGATAATGATAAGTTGTCAAAATTAATTTTTTTTAAAGATATGTAATAATTGACAGATAGATTCAATTATAAAGAATATTTAATGTAATAAAAGAAAAGGACTACAGTGGTAGAGTTGAGAGATGTGTGGATGGCCGGGTAAAAATTGGATACGTGCATATTGTGAGAGAGCAGGAGTGAGGGTGAAGATTAAAGAGAGGGAGTGGAAATGGACATGGGGTGTGTAGTGCAGGGAAGTGACACTAGAGGGGGTGTAAACATGTGGTGCACAGTGTAGAGGGGTGACACCAGAGGGGCAATGACCACCCTTGACCTTGGCCATGGGTCACTCATTACCCCATATCCCTGGATAGAAAGATGAGGCCGTAGTTGGGCAAATGAAATTCTATCGAATTTTATAAAGGATTTTAAAAAGGATTTTAGTTGTCTTTATCAATGGTAGTATTTGATATGATAAGCTACTAAAATTAATTGTCAATAAGATATATGATAATTGACTAATAGACTAATAAGTCAATTACAAAGAAAACATAATATAAGAAAATATAAGTGAAAAGCAAAGGAGCCAGTATGGAGGGAATGGGAGAGTGGGAGAGAAAGAGTTATGAGGTAGAGAATGAGGTGTAGCGGAGAGAGTCACAGTTTCTGTTGGCTGCATCGTGACGCCTGGTCTCTGGTTCTCCACCTTGGGGTGCCGATCCTTGAGGTTGAGGGGCATGGCTGGAGGGGCATGTCCGGCAGGGGGATAATCCTCGATGTGCTGGCCCGGGTCATAAGTATGGTGCCGAGGCCCATGTCCAAGGACGTCAACAGCACATTGGTGTTGACGGTTGGCATCGGCCATCGGTTGAGCTGAGTGGTCGTGGCCTGGATGACTGCATTGGAGTGGGTCAATCCCACATAGGAGGCAACAGAAGGCCATGGTCTTGAAGTCACATGGAGACAGGTGAGCACAGCATCCGCTATGGTGTTTTGCACGCAGGGGATGTATGTGAACACCAGGTTCACCTGGAGCCGTGCCTGGAGCATCCATGCTTGTCGGCCGTACTAAGCAAGGACAGAGTTTCACGCCCGTCCCAAGGCCAGGCTTTGTACCGCACCCATATTTTCACAGAAAACCTCTACGCGCATTCCTTGGTTCCACTCCCCAGGAAGGTGAGAAGAGTGTAGCTGGTATTGAGGGCCTTGAGCTCCGAAATGCACTTTACCAGTGGGTCGTTTGATTTTGAGATCTCTTTGAGGAGGACAATGTGGACTACGGAAACCTCCACCGACGATAGTTTCGGGGAGAGCTCGTCAAACGCGTTTGATTATCCCTATCGTCTATGGGAAGTGAAATCCTCGGTCATAGTCTCGTTTGAGTGACCCCGATCGTGTCTCAGGACAAAATATGTCCCCCAAGAGAGTCTTGGGGACACTTGAACGAGAGTTTGCAAACACGGCAGGTGGCGCCATGTAGTGTAATAATTTCTTCATTTGTAATCATTAATGCATCTAGCTAAAATTTTTAGATATTCTCGATTTATCTCTGCCAGTTTGCTTTTTAGTCCATAACAAAGAGGTATCCATAGGTTTAGATGGATAGATTAAGCTGTTCTTGTTATTTTTATTCTCCCAGAATAACCAAGGAGGTGTCACCAGTCAGGAGAGTTCAACAGCTGAATGTATCCATTCAAACCTACACTGTATATATGTTTTCTATGGACTAAAAACAAACTGGCAGAGATGAATCTATAATATCTGAAATATTTAGCTAGATTCATTAAGAATTATAAATGGAGAAATTACCTATCATAAAGACCACCATAGGGCGTCTCCTGCAGTGTTCGGCAAATCTCCCTCAAGTCTTCCCAAGACTTGGAGGTGTATTTTGTTGAGATCAGGGGCACTCAAACGAGACTTTGACCGAGGACGAGAAATCTGGATTATGGCGTCAAGGATGCTGTCCATCTTTCCGTCTATCTTCTCCATATCTAGATTCATGTTGCCGAGGCCAGTTTTGAGGGTGTATATGTTGGAGGACATGATGCCATTGGGGTGTTTGGAGTCCACATGGTCATCCTAGGTCTCCTCGTTCTCCTCGGTCGACCGCAAGCTGCTTGACTGGGCCCTCCTTTCAGGCATTTCGAATGAAAATACCTGCCCTAGTCTCTCGTTCCCTCTATATATATATATATATATATGCGGTCCCCATTGTCCGGGGATAAACGGGGTTGAAATTGGATATGTGCATATATCGCGAGAGGGCAGAAGTGAGAGTGAGGGTTAGAAAGAGTATGTGGAAATGCATGTGGGGTGCGTGGTGCAGAGCAATGGCACCTGTGTCGGGGCACACATATGGTGCACAGTGTAGAGGGGAGACACCAGGGGAGCCAATGACCAGCCTTCACCATAGGCCATGGGTCACCATAGGCTAGTGACAGGGCAGAATACTAAACAAAGCCAGAAAGCCACTGGTCGTGGGGGAAAGCATTCACTTGCCTACTTACCTGGTAGGATGTGAATAGTAGTCTGTACCAATGGAATGCCCATTTCCACAATGTTGCTTGTGCTGAGATCAACAGAGGAACTCAGAAACACTTGCAAGTTTCTCTCACAGGTCACTAGCTACCTCAAAAAGCGAGAAAATCGGCGGACTCCTACGCCCCAAGTTCCATCGAAAGCCGTTGAGGGAAAGCCTGGCAAATTCAGGCTAAATAACCAATAACATTCTAGAACGATACGGTTGTCAATTATATATATATATATATTTTTTTTGAGGTACTTCACGGAATCGTAGCGAACATAGCGATCAGGGGTCCGTTTTGTTTCTAACCCCCGTTGAGGAGGAGAGTCTCAACAAAGGAGACCTCCGGGGATGATATATTCGGTGAGAACTTGTCAATGGCGTTTTATTAACCTCATAGAGAGAAAATCCTCGTTCATAGTCTCGTTCGAGGGAACCCGAGGGCAAAATCGACTTGATAGACACTTTGGAGGAGACTGGAACGAGGGTTTGTAATGGTCTTAAGTGCTGCCACATGGTATATAAAAACAGGTATTCGACCAACAGTGATCATTTCAGCCCAACAGGTTTATAGAACGCCTTGTCTATGAAACATCTCCAAGGATAGGGGGCGTATGTTAGGCAGCAATATGACTGTGAATGGAACAAGATTTGCGTGTATCAGAGGCATGCGTCCTATGAATCGATCTTCATCCCATGGATTTATCACAAGGTTATTCGGCTGTTATCCAAGGTAATATGGGTAACAGAATCATAAGACCATAGATTACCATAAGTGACTCTTGTTTGCGTTTGCTCAAAACACATCTCCCACAGCAAATACTTATGTTGGATTCCATTTGTTCCTGATGAGTAGGATTCAGAGTTTTTCTTTACATAATGAATCATTGAATCACTAATAATACAGAATGCAGTAAATCGCCGCTTCTGGAACACGTCGCTTAAGGGATACCCCGCTTAAAGGGACAATTTGCTAGGAACAGAAATATTTATTTACTTTGTTTTAAATCTGCTTAAGAGGATTTCCTGGTTATGGGGACACTTTGCTCGGAATGGAGGGTGTCCCTTTAACCCTTTCACTAGCACCAAATAAACACCCTGAAATACGCTGCTGCAGTACATTTCCACCCCTGTAATGTGCTGGCGCTTTTCACAATATCCACAGTAATGTCAACATATCACACCTACGTAGTAATCCAAAATAATTATGATGTTATATAATGGTAATGATATTAACTATGATATAGCTTTTCTTAGGTTGGGTAATTTTCTATCAAAATATTCGCATAATTTCGTTGAAAAATAGCAATTACTTAAATTTTTGAAATAATGCCTATAGGCATCATAATGTACTACTCCCGGGAATGCCTCCAGGCACCATAGAGTAGCTAAAAGGTTAAACAGGGTTTTACTGTACTTTGACCTCTCTGTTGGCGACTACCACAAGTGGCATATTCCCCATATCAACAAGGACAGATATGCAGTTTACTATGAGCCCAATAACCACAGGGACTTGAAATTAGCACCAACGGATAAAGATAAAAGTACATGTATAGCATAATTTTGTTGGTCACTAACTTTTTTATTCCCTGATTCATAGAATGTGGGTAGATATCAATTTGTTGCATTATCAAGATTATCGAAAAAAATTATTTTGATTTCCAGGTAACTTGAATCTGTAGGTTCATTAATGATTGATTGTGTCATCAACAGGCTTGACATGTAGCCGTCGGAACACATCTATTCCCTAAATCGGGATTTTAGAATTCTCGGGTGAAACACCCTCTATGTGTCAAAGACTATCACCCTGTAAAGTCAATGAATTAGAAACGGAATTTGATCTGAGGAAGTAAAACACTTACCTTTCTATTACCGTCGTCGGTGATCTGATTCGGGCAGTCGTCCTCCACAGAGGAGAAGAATGTGGTGCCGTTAACTACCTTGGTCGTGTTGGGGTCGTTGGTCATACATACAATAGCCACGCTAATATTAGCACGCTGCATATAGAGCACTGTACTGCCGAGAAAGCCCATGATGGAGATGGTGAGGCGGCATGACGTCCACCAGGGTACTGTAGGACACAAACCGACACATATCCACTTAGATTTATAACACACAGGAGGTTTTATACATAAATGAAGATGTTTTAGGAATTTACTCGTATTTAGATTGAACTTGGTATAGGGGTTACCATGGGGGCTATTATCGCTGGAATGGGCATTTAAGAAGGACCACACAAAAACATTTGTGACATATTGGAAGATAGTGTCAATAGAAAGGTAAAGACTGCAGTTTATTCCAATTCATTCAGTCTGTTTACACTGTTGCACACAGTCAATTTACCAACCTTCAATCTTCAACTGCCTGTCTAGGATTAAATATATCAAGCACCAGTGGGTCAATGAGGTATTTTGTTCTGTGGTGATTGGTCATCAAGAATAAGAATGGGCCCCTGCGCCCTACCAATGTAACAGAGTTAGCATGCGGAAGGTAAAGGGTTTAGTCTTTGTAGCAAGCACAGAGTCTATGTTACCTCTCCAACCTTCAGGCAGCGTATCTGAGCTTGAGTATCTGATGCTCAGGAATCACTTAGTTTTAATAGGATACTGTAATCTGTCACTAGAAAGGGTAACTAGTAGCTATTGATAATGAATAAATGTGGTATTTACATTTGCAGATCTGATAGAAGGCCTACATACACTGTAATGAAACAATCATATCTGATTGACCACAGTATTCATTAAGTGGTATTCAAACTCACATGGCACAGAACTAACAGAAATACTGAAGGACACATACAAAGAGAAATAGTCAAATATACATGCTAACCGACAGGGACAGAGAGACAGGCAGAAGGAGAGGCATAAAGCTGGAGTCAGAAAAACAGACATAAACAAAGAGACATGGACCTACACACTAACAGACTGGGATGGAGGCAGGAAGACAAAGAATAGGACGCATAGAGATAAATACAGACAGACAGGGTCTGGGACAGAAATGCAGAGAAATAGAGAGTGAGACTTTAGACAGACACCGACAAAAAGACTCTAAAGGGTGGGGTAGAGGGAGGATTAGGTATAAGACTCTGAGTCGGAAGCCATTCTACCTTACAGTCATGCCAATAGGCCTTTTTCCATAGGTCGGTGTCGCACTTTATCTGATTGGTTACGCAATGCTTGCAGCCAAACATACTCCTGGCAACGTATTCTTTAGCATTGGATCACTCAGTATATGAGCGTAATATGTTGATAATACCCGTGTATATCATTTGCAGATATATAACAGTGATTTAATCGCATTCTATGGTATTCCAGCTTCAATTTGAAGTATCATACATGTATATCACCTCAATGATACTTTAGATATACCTTAGATAACTCAGGGACACCGAAACTGCTACACTGTTATACCTTGGCAGGCCTAGGTATAATATGCTTATCTTTCTCCAAGTTTAAACCAAAACAATTATCAACCATAAAGTTTAGACAGCTCAGACTCGTTGATACAATACTCTAGTTTGTTCCAGCAATTGAATCTGTCGGAAAACAACACTCCTGCAATCACAGATTCTAGGAGGGTGTTTTATTTTCTGCCCGAGGAGTCCTGGGGGTCGTTTTATTTTCAACTCTCGTTGGTGAAGAGAGCTCTCACGAGGGATACCTCCACGGGCGACCTATTGGACGAGAGGTCGTCAATCGCGTTCGATTTACCCTGTCGTCCGTAGGTAGAGAAATCCTTGTCATTGGAGAGAAGCCCAGGACAAAATAGGCCTGCAGGAGAGTTTAGAGGAGACTTGAACGAGGTCTCGTAACCAGTCTCTTCCTATTGGCCAGATTCACTTGTTTACTGGTCTCTTATTGGTTGCTAATGACTCTTTCTTTAGTCAGCGCTGTGGTGACACATAGTGGTATTTTTGGGAACTAATTTCATCATTTATGAATGTATGTAAATCTAAGTAAATGGGACAGTAATTCTCCATCAGAGACCTCCAGTTTTGATTAAAATCATAATAAATATATTTCCGATAGTTCAAATGAATTAAAGAGCTTTAAATTTGTTATTTTGAATCACCCACGATACCCCTAGAGGTGTTGCCCGCTAGGAGAGTTGCAGGAAATTTCTCAGGAGGTCTCCCCGCCCGAGGATAAAAAATAAAACGCAAATGGACGAGAGGTCGTACATCGTCACCTACAACTCTCCTTCCCCAGGATACTTTGAATTATCGAACACAAACCCTCGTACGACCTCTCCTTGGGCATTTCAAGTCTCCTCGGGCTGAAAATAAAACACCCCCCTGGGGCGCCCGGGGAGAGGTCCCAGGACAGTTTGGGTTCGATATTTCAAAGTCTCCCGGGGAAGGAGAGTCTTGTGCCAGATTCTAGGAGGTCTCCTGAAATATCGTTTTATTTTCAATCCTGGGGCCAGGAGAGCTCCTGAAAAGTGTCCTGCAGCTCTCCTGGCTGGGGACACGTCTAGGGGTATCGTGGGTGATTCAAAATAACAAATAAAAGCTATTTAATTCATTTGAACTATCGGAAATATATTTATTATGATTTTAATTAAAACTGGAGGTCTCAGATGGAGAATTACTTTGCTATTTACTTAGATTAACATACATTCATAAATGATGAAATTAGTTCTCAAAAATACCACTATGTGCCACCACTTGCAGTATACACAGCCTCTTTTTGAAGTCTCTTTTTGGACCCCCAGGGCCTAGTTTTATTTCTTGCCCGATGAGACTTTACATACCCAAGGAGAGGTCGTAGGAGGGTTTGGGTTTGATAATTGAAGGTATCGTGAGGAAGGAGAGTTGTAGCCGACGATCTACGACATCTCGTCCATTTGCGTTTTATTTTTCATCGTCGGGCTGGGAGACCTCGTTCAGAGTCTCCTTCAGCTCTTCTGGCGGGCAACACCTCTAGGGGTATCGTGGGTGATTCAAAATAACATATTAAAGCTTATTTATCAATTTAAACTAGCGGAAATATGTTTATTATAATTTAGATTCAAACTGGAGTTGTTATATCGAGAATTACTGTGATATTTAGTTAGATTCACATATATTTATAAATGATGAAATTAGTTCCCCAAAATTCCACTATGTGTCACCACAGGACTGACTAAAGAAAAGACTCATTAGCAACCAATAAGAGACCAGTAAACATGTGAATCTGGCCAATATCTGGTCTCCTCTAAAGTCTCTTACAGGCCTATTTTGTCCAGGAATTCTCTCGAAGGACTAGAATTTCTCTCCCTACAGACGACAGGGTAAATCGGTTTTTGGTATATTTTAGCTTAGTGTCTATTGTCAATCCCAAATAGTTGAAACTATTTGTTTTAACTATCTTTTGGTGATTTAGAATAGAGTAGTCAAGTACAACTCAAACGACTGCCCAAGTTTGGTTTAGTGATTGGCTTTATTAATGAAGCAGGGTACAACGTTTCGGTGTGGAGTTGCCTTTATCAAGTCATTTTGGTGATTTGAAAATAATTTTTCACCGACACCGGTGCAAGTGCTTGAAAGGATATCGTCAAAATTATCCTACCCCTAATATAAAATCCCATAGGCTTAACATTGGGTTTCCGTATGCCACGCTGACTGGCATACGGAGTTTTATATGCCACTAGTGGCATACAGCATTGTTATCACGTAATATTCCAAAATCGAGGAGACCGGGTAGGATAAAATCAAAACCTGTTTCGTTTTAATCTTGGCCACCGCATTCCACTCCTGAAGTTTAGCTCCGGACTTCACTCGGCTACGCCTCATGAAGTCACTTTGCCAAACTCCAGTCGTGGAATACGGTGGACAAGATTAAACCTCATCCAGTTTTACGATAGTAACATTTTGGGTACGATCAGTAGGGTAGCTAATACATCATTGACAAGTATTATTGTTGAGGCCTATCATATTTTGTTTTTTTAATAGTAAATTATGAGAAACCGTATCAAAGGCTTTTTTAAGTCCAAAAAGAGAGAATATGTAGAAGTATTGTTGTAAAGCCCATTAAGAATATGATTCAAGTAGTGTGAATGGCCTTACCCCGCATTATTGATGAGATAAACGTTTACTAATCAGTTATCTCTTATCTCCCAATCTGATATGGTGTGCCATCCTAAATTTCTTTTCTCACCTCAACCTTTTCCTATGTGTTTGATAATGTACACTGTATCGACAAAAAATATAGCTGCAAGAAGCAGAGGAAGTACAACTATTTCCATGCGTCGTTCCTAGTCGAGTTGAATCCACATGCTATTACAGTTACTCAAGAGTGGAAAATTCTATCATGCATTATATAAACTGGTTCGTCAGATTCTATCATATCGGCAAAGGATCTTTCATAACAATGAGCTCATATCTATGGTCATTGGAGCTGCGCAGACTGTCCGAATCGAAAAATATATATATGGCACGTTGTTCAGAAGACAACCGGAACAATTCAAATGATCAAAAAGATGATTGAATGATATGCAATACACTGCTTGATCACATATATTTGACCCACACCCATTGGCCTTTGACTAATATCCTCCTAAACATTGTCCCCCTCCCATCCCTCATTCCCATCCTCTTACTTTTACCTATTCGAGTAAAGGGCCTAATTGTCCAATGTAATGAGTCTCCAGGCTCCAGAAATATTTATAGCCGGAACTGAAGTTCGAGCAGTATAATTATTTGAATATCCACCTTGAAATGTTCACTCTCATTACAAATGTATCTGAGATCAGTACACACACTGTGAATGTCTTTCTTTGCAACAAATGCACTGTATTAACTTTTCACTCTAAACGAATTCTCATTCAAAATCATGTTGTACCCATCAACAAGAAGTCAAATTTGATTGCCCTTATTTTTATCAACTCATGCATGTTTCTACCCAAGATATCCGCTTTGTAATACATGTACTTCCTGAAATGAATCCTCTTTTCAGTTCAAATGAAAGACAAACAATCGCAATACGGATTATGGGATTTTCTTTGAAAGTCAACAATAAACCTTTAAGATCCGTGAAGTGGTGTATTGGAAATGGACATACCAATACATTAGATAATACAATAATAAAAGCAATAATTTAAAAAAAAACCACCAGGAAATGACTACATACCCTTTCGCGTAGTTTCAGTGTCATGTACACGCACGCCCATTTTAGAAGAGTTGCCGCTTCTGGAACGGAATATGTAATGACAACGATATAGAACCGGACAGTGTATATTGATACAGTTATGAAAAAAGAAGGGATTTCGTCCAGCCTATCAGAGTTGGTCTGATACTGAGTTATCGGGTGTGATAGTGTATGGTCTCTGATGGTCCCTGGTAACTAGCCTAAGTTGTAAAGCTACTATATATATTCACGATGTGAATGTTCATGTATATCTATATATGCATAAAGTATCCCATCCAGGTTATTCCCCAGTAAGGATGCCGCAGGATTCTTATTCTGCTATTTCTGAAAGTACCACAAAAATAGCTTATGACCTGAAATATTGTTCTTTAAGGAAGGATACAATTGAACTAGTAATATACAGGAGTAACCGTATACATGCAGTGGTCGGTTATCATTTAGGGCCTACGGTACGTCTAGTCGCCGACTATCGGTACCATATATCAAATATGTTTGATGTACAAAATGCTTGCGACTGGGCATACCTGAGGTTCCTCCAGTCGGTGACTAGCAGGAAGTGCGCAGTTCACACGATGCGCTTAGATTTTAGAAACGCGTATTTCGTGAATTCTTTATTGATAATATAAGGTTGTCTAATGTCGTAGCATTGTGTTCGTTTGTTTTCTATCAATTCTACCTAGACCCTGTAAATAGGTGGGGAGAAGCGTGGTTGCCCCGCTGATGTCTGACGGACGGCTTGGAAACTTAGCACACAACCAGCCCCTGCCCGGCTGATCAACATAGGGGTTGGTCGGGTTAAATCACATACGACATCTTCTGTGTGCGCCTCAAACTAGGTAATTTTGTTCAATGTATACTCTAAAAGCAGACATACTTAGTAGGAAATATTCATAGCTAACAAAATGATAAATAAAGCGAGGTATATCTTCATTATATTTTGAAAAAATACACAGGAAAAAAAAAGAAAAATGGAAAATTGGCTTCGAGGTTATGAAATAACACATCCTCCAAGCCGTGTCAAATGTCTGGCAGGAGCGTAACAGATGACACTGCATGGCTCGAGCATTGCGTAGCGATATACCGGACGGGGCAGTTTGGTAACATATACATGTCCTTGTAGAGGGTCAAGGTGGCCACGGATTTAAGCCGACATGAGCTAAGGTAGGGTAGCTCTGGCGACCAGTGTATACCCTTGAAAGAGAAAACATTCCGAATGAGTCGTTTCCACCGGTCGACTGATCCCCACTCATAATTTACATGCTGTAAAAAGTCAGGCGGTGGTTCTCCTTGTGAAAGGTCGGTGATCTCCCATGCAAAAATGAGACGGACGCTGACCGACTTTTGGTAATAAAATGCAGAGAGCCACCGATTATCTGAATTTGCTTTGATTTCGTTGGTGGGTTCAGAAATCGGTCGGTGATACCAATTGTGTAAGTTGAGAGAGAAAAATCACTACAGACTATTTCTGTTTCCACCTAATGATTATTGCAGTATATGTGTCATATAATCGGTCGGCGGTGCGAAATGTCAAATGAATATCCGTTGTATACGGAACAGCGCCAGTCGTGTGTCTGTCAGTTAATGGACGATATAAATCATAAAATGTACTAGATTACCCTCAATCAAACTCTAATTATGTGTATTTACTGAGTACTGGTATCACATATTTATGCTTTGCTGTGGGTTGATTTCGGAAATTTTTGTAAGGGTCTGCCGAGCAGGATAGGCCTTCGAACAAACTGCTCTGTTTATACCCAAACCCTGCACCTCTGCGGAATTATGGGATACCTCAATTTAGTCTATCTCTTAGCCTCGAAGCCTGGCCAATGTGCACTCGCATGTTAGGCCAGGTAACTTCCACAATTTTTCTAGTGCATGGCGGTATTGCATTCAGCTGGTACCTGACATACTTGCTGGATTTTATGCCCCTCTAATTTAATATGTTCGTGTCTTAGGGAAGTACTCTAATCAGTTATCTTATATCTTTAGAAATGTTGCCATTCCACTATCTTATATTTCCAAGCATTTCAAACGAGTGTATAGATGAGTTATTTGAGAAATCTAATGATGGAGAGTGGTTTTGTTGTTCTCATTGCCACTGTGAAGGACCGGGGAACCAGCGAAGATTCAAAGTCGCTCACTCATTGCATAAGTTGTGCGTTACCTGTCCCATTGTTCGTTGGGGCAGGGAACCAGTCTAACTTTTCTCACGTTGAGTGCTGTAGACCGTTAATATTGAGAGGACATCCACCGAAATGTGGTCCCATTGTTAGTTTCCATTTGACAGAGGTTTGGACCAGCTGAGGTATGGTGAGAGGTCTCTGGAATTAACATGTATGTAAAGGTTGCAAGGTAACTGATATAAAGGCCTGTGATGTTTCAACATTCGCCCACAAGACGTGTAGGGCCTGTTTTATTCTTTTATTAATTTTCAATTTGCGTTCGACAAATGAATCGTCACTCTTCCACACAAACAAGCGGTATAAAGTGTAACAGTTGCAATAGTTTCGATGATACATACAATGTATTGTTTGACATAATTGCATAAGCAGTGGTGTGTACACAATCGTCCGTTTGTTTGTTAGTAGTAATGTCACTATCCCATATTGCTCTCCAAAAGCTCTTCAACAAGACTTTTTGTCGAGAAGATTTAATTTGATCGGGTTAATACTGTTAATAGTGCCCATTTAGGTAACATCTTCCATATAGAGACACCAATATAAAATGCTGACCTCGAGAATTTATCGTTTTTGGGGAAGTATTATATTGATATCAGGTTTATCCACCGTTCTCGTCCTTCTGTCACACGTATATTCTTTTTGTTCCAACATTTGTATCTCGTTAAGTTTCCTAATTATACCTATCAACAGCATGAGTCACCTTTCCCTGGCCTCCATAATTCTGCATCTTTCCCTGAAATAGGCATTGCTTACAAATACTCCATCCCAATACGCATTCCTACCAAGGGCTATACGGATACTTCTGTAAATACATCATTTACTTTCTTTACCAATGGGTTGTCATGTTTTTTATTTGAAAGGGTTTCGTCCACAATAACACCTAGGTTATTCATTTCTGAGCAAATTATCACCTATTCTCCTTTGGTGTACAGTTTCTGTTTTTTTCTAACCGGTTCAATTCAGTTATAGTACTATGATAAACTAACCTGATTTTGTTGGCATTGGTTGTCTGCCTGTTAGCACTGTACCAAGATTGCATGGGGTTGATTTTGTTTTCCGCCCCTTTTGGATCTGTATCACTTGTAAACACAACAAGATCGTCTGCGTACATAAACTGCGTTCTAAAAACCCTATAACTGAACTGTTCTTCACGCATATCAAAGGTGAGACGTATCGATAGGCTTGATGTCCTGAATGCCCATTTTCTGCCTACAGACACATATAAGATGTTACATATTAAAGATGAGGCTAGATGCTTGACGTAATTACAGCGTCATTTGTAAAAATATAAAATAAAATAAAAGGCGCTGTAAAAAGGGACTTATGTCTATGTTTGATTTTCTTTTTCTGAAACAGTTTCATTGTATAAATTAATTCTGGATCTGCTTATCCTTATAATATGTCATCAACTGTTTTATGAATTATTACAATTTCCGAAATTTTTTTATTCTTTGGTAGGCCATACCCGTTTGTCAACCTGCGACTAAATATCAGCTGACTTCTACCATCGAGGGGTTTTAACCTTGTCTCATGATTACCAATGAATTACAATAACTGGTTATAAGCTGTTGTACATTGACTTCAGAGGCGCTATCTTACAATTTTCTGACGGATAATGGCGGAATTAAGATTTCTTCCGTGCTCAAATTATAAATAGACATAGCAGACCATGCCCTATTACATTCTTAGAATATTACTATAAACATATATCATCGAGCAGTACATTTGTTATCTACAGCAATGACCTACATATGATACGCCTCTTAAAGTTCATGTAATAGCATCGTGCATGGTTATTATTTACATTGGATTATGCTATATCGTTATCTCATATGACATGGCTAAGATTCATTGGTCTTTATTGTTCCCTGTTAGCTTGTAAAGGGTAATAGCGAGTCTTCTTTAATCGTCCACCGCACTCTATTTTTACATGTGTGTACTTTTGATATTAACTTTTCGCGAGCTAAGCCAACCCTGAATGTTACAACACGTGAGAAGGGAATTAGAATTATGTTCTCTGAACTAACAAAATCATCTCAATGTAGCACTGCCATTTTATATTACCACTTAAGCATAGTGAATTTACCAGAATATAGGCATTTAGGTTTGTTTCCACTAGGGCTTACTGGAAGAGGTGGTGGTAGTGCGAAACAGAGCGCGGTTGTCAAGGACTCTCACTCCCGATGAACATTCGGGTCCCGTGGTCCCGGTCACGTGACCACCCCACTCCAACCCGCCTGGTGAACATGGTGAATTGGTTACTCATGAGCTATGCTCAGGGGTAGTCATTGCCTCCCCGGTGTCCCCCTCTACCGCGCATCACAGGCGCCCCTCCTGCCCCCTAGCGGCTTTCTCACTTACTGCGCAGTCACGAGCGCCACCACGGTCAGTACCCCGGTCTCACTTCTTCTCCACCCGTCCTGCAGTACACACGTACTCCAGTACTTTTTCGTCTTTTTGGCCACATGCTCGCAGCCCAATACTCCACGAGTATAGGCCAGCACACCATACATACGATAGAGTATGATAAAACGTTAGAGAAGAGTGGAAATGCCGACTACAAGGAATACCCCCGTGCCTAGCACGTCCCAGGCACCGGAGGCGGCCGCCGGCTCGGAGGCCACGCTGAAGGGATCGACCCAGGCATCAAACGAGCAGGTTGACTCTGTCTCTGACCACGGTTCGACGGTCAAGACGTCGAGAATAGCTGCTCTTGAGGGAAACGTCGCACATATTCTGGAAGCGATAAAGGGACTGCAACGGTCGAAATCGCCGTCGAGGGCTTCTCAACCGCCGACCGTGAGAGAGGTACGCTCTGTCGCCGAGGACCGGACCAGGGATTGGGCACACGATCAGGCATCCCGTCTCCCGGCCCCGAGGCAACTCTGCGACCGCTACCTCCCAGAGGAATACCTGCAAAAAGAACTCGACCGTGACCGTACGGCCGGTAGGTTTACTTCAGACTTAAATGCTTCTAGGTTACTGTCGAAACCGTATATGTTTGTGGAGCGGGAGGGCCTCTACCGTAAATCAGAGGCTCGAGGTCAGGGGCACGCTCGGCCCCACGGAATATGTCAGTGCTTTCCTCGTGATGATGGAGGACCACCAGGCTGTCCCTGAGGAGGATCGGCGGGACATGTACCGACACCTGTCCCAGGTCTCGATCGACGCCAAGACACAGCCGTGGGCCGCGGTTAGGCGTTGGTCGCAGTACATATTTGACCAGGTCGAGGCCGGGAGGATATACTGGTCCGACCACGTCCGTATTCAAGACGAGCGGGTCCGGCTCGCGATGACGGCGACCACGACGCCTCTCGACGGTCAAGACACCAGCAAGGCCGGGGGACGGGAGCTTCCATGTCGGGCTTATAATTCGGAGAGGGGCAACGGGCACCAAGATAGCGGAATCAAGTGGCTCCACGTGTGCTCCTTTTGTGATTCGGTCGGCAGGATGTGCACGCACTCCATACACGCGTGCAACAGGAAGCTGTTGTACGGTGGCGGGTATGAGAGTGCTGCACCAACACCCGCACCTGCCCCACGTCGGATGCCCCACGCCGGACACACGGTGTGCACCACGGAGCTGTCAGTGCAGAAACAACACCTCCCTGCGACTGAGTGTGGCGCGTGATACACCCCTCGCACTTAGTACGAGTGCACTCAGCGAGGGGACTGCGGTCACAGTGTGCACGACCTGTGATGCAACACCCCACGTGACAACAACACCGCGTGCCGACCACGTGGGGGAGTCACAACAGCAGAAAACCCCACTGGCCCCACTTCTATGCCCCCGGGCCGCCGGGACACGCCAACATATACGACCGGGTGCGGCGCACGGGATGCCCAACGCCCTCGGGGCCCGTATCGAGATCCCCACTGATCTCAACATACCAGCTTGGGTCCGCTACCACTCGGGCATCCCCGGGAAGGAGGAGCTGATTGACTTGGTGAGGTTCGGCTTTCCCCTGCCACAGGGTATCCGGACCAGATAGCGAAATTCATCGACAAGGAGAAGGGGTATTCCAACCTCATGGGTCCATTCGAGGACCCCCCTTTCTCCCGTGGTGCCACGTGTCGCCCTTAATGACACGCGAGAAGAGGGGTACGTCTGACCGCCGCATTATCACGGATATGACGTACCCCAAGGAGTCCAGCATCAATGGCTATATCGTTAAAAACTCTGTTTACGGTGAAGAGAGGGAACATGGCCTCCTGACCATTGACGGCTTCATCGGTCGCCTGGTGGCCTTGGGGCCCCGGAGCTACATGTGTACCATCGATATCGCCCGGGCCTATAAGGACTTCCGGTGCGACCCCCTCGACTGGCCCCTACTCTGTTTCGCGTGGGAGGAGGGGTACTACTGTGATACGGCCATGCCGTTCGGTGCCCGCGCCTCCTCCTACCACATGCAGTGCGTAGCAGATGCCATCGTCAAAATTCTCGGCCAGAAGGGGGTCGATGCCGCGATGTACCTGGACGACCTTATCATCCTCTCCCCAACAGCCGACAAGGTGGCCGCGGACTTCAACACAGCGCGGGGCCTTTTCGAGGAACTGGGCCTCCCCGAGGCCAGAGAAAAGGCCCAGCCCCCGAGCCGGGTCGTGACATGGCTCGGCATGGTCATAAACTCGGTGGATCTGTCCCTCAGTATCCCCCGGGACAAGCTACAGGACTTGCAGGAGCACGTAAGGGCCGTGTCCTCCAAACGGTCGCTGACGAAACGACAGCTCCAGTCGGTCCTCGGTCGGGTCCTCCACGTCGCCAAGTGCATACGGCCGGCCCGACCGTTCGTCAGCAAACTCCTCGAGGCCCTCCGGGGCATGACCGGTTACTACATGAACATCAACTCGGAGATGCGGCAGGACCTCCAATGGTTCCTGCGGTTCGCCGAGGGATGGAACGGCCATGCCCTGATACCTCGAGGGCCTCCCACCAAGTGCCTAATAGTGGATGCGTGCCTGACCGGAATAGGGGGCACGGACGGCAGATACTTCTACTCCGGGAAAGTCTGCCCCGTGGACGACCCTGTGTCCTGCATCGCAGAGCTCGAGGCACTCAACACCGTTTATGCCATGTGCACTTTCCTCACGGATCGCGACCGTGGCACCCGTGTGGAAGTGTATTGTGATAACATGGGGACTGTCCAGGCACTCAGGTCGGGGCGTGCTAGGAACCCTGTCCTGGCAGAGTGTGCCCGACAGGCCTGGACAGTGCAGGCCAGACTCCAGGTGGACTTTGTTTACACACACGTGCCGGGGACACTTAACACCGTAGCGGATGCCCTCAGCCGAGCCCACCTGACCTTGAGAGACTATGCCAAGGCCGTGAATTTCATCGAATTTCACTCTCTCATTGAAGTTATACCCTGCACTCATGCTTCCTTCTATCCTGTTCTACGTCTCGCCTGCAGATCCGGCGCTACGATCACTCCAGATGAGGGCATCTGCGCGGCAATGCGAGGCGCGTGCCCCCGGAACGGTCACGAACCAGCGGAGTGCCGTCGCGACCTACCTAGCCTTCTGCCGGAGGATGGGGACAGACCCGCAGAGACCCACCGTGAGCTTTACTACGGCGTACCTAGAGTACGTCGCGGGCCACGCCCCCCCACTCCGGCGACGGTCGCGAACCACCTGTCGCACGTGCGGTCGCACCTCCCGCTGACAGGCGGGGATGTCGCGGCGACGGAGGATTTCCGGGTAAAGCGTGCCCTCGATGCCATGAAACGGAACAAGGAATACCATCCCAACGTCAAGCCGCCCATACACATCGGGCTGCGGGCCGCGATTCTGATAATCTTTTTTGCTGCGCTGCGACAAAGCGAAGTCGCACCACCATCTGCGACAAAGTACGACCCGGCGCGACACCTGTCACGCCGAGACGTGGTCGTCACGCCTACTCAAGCGTCGATACGCGTCAAAGCCGCAAAGAACATGCAGAAGGTGGGGGAGGAAAAGACAGTGGTGATACAAGCATCCCCCGAACCGTCCTCGTGCCCGGTACGCGCTATCAGGACAATGCTGGCGGCAGCTCCTACGGCCGCCCCCACGGCCCTGTTCCTCATCCTGGCGAACGGGGAAGTGATCACTACCAGAACCCTGTCGAGGGAATGGAAGTCCCTCCTCCAAGCGGCAAACCAGCCTACCTCCTACACCCTCCACAGCCTCCGGAAGGCTGCCGCAACTCAGGCATTCCAGGCCGGTATGCCCGAGCTAGCTATCCAGCAATACGGGGGCTGGAGATCGAATGCCCACCGGACCTACATCAAAGACACTGATGCCAAGGCTGTCAACCAGGCATTGATTAGGTCCCTCACTAAAAACTCTTAAAAATTTCTTCCCACCCCCCCTCTCCTCTTATTGGCTTTTGGCTATTTCATTATAATATACAATTACCTACGTATTATCCATACCATTGTATTGTATATCATATTTTATACTTATATTAATTGACCTTTATTCTACATGTCAATTATTAGTCAGTCATTATGTAATATCACTTACCTTCATTTTCATATTACATATCAATATGTTCGTCCAGTAAGGTCGACATAATATTTTATCAATTCTATTATCATAAAATTCAATAAAATTTTATTCTCCCAGCTACTGCTTCTCTACTTTTATCCGGGGATAGGGTAATGTACCAGAATACAGGCATTTAGGTTTGTTTCGATGACGTTGCGGCTTGGAGCTCCTTTGTAAGCCAAAGAACGTATTCTAAGAGTATAATTCAGACAGCTCTTGTACATTAACATGTGCCCTTCATGCTAAGGTAGACACCTCCTCTATTATGTTTTGAAGAAGACACGAAGAAGGCAACGTGCCTCTCCTGACATCGGTAAATAGCTAGCATAGCCTTACATCAGCAGCAATATCTACAGCAGAGTCACTGCCCGGATTATCCGTTTAACTTTGATAATACCGCGTCATCCGGGTAATCTACATTTATATAACGAGGGACTGGGAATTAGTCCTACGGCGTAGGTCACTTTCAGACATCCCTTAAAGTAAACAAATTACATGTACTATCCCATCTTACACCATGTTAACCTGTTGACTACTTAAGAACTTCTACATAAATACTACTATCCCAATTTCGCCTTTGGATGAAGTTAACATTATTATTCAGAAGCGTCAGAACATTTTGAAAGTGGCGGTGGGGTGGTGGTGGAGAATGAAAAATTGCTGGCCTTTTACTTACAGGGTATGAAGTAAGACTTTCACTTTGGCCTGTTCCACTGGGTTTACCATGAAACTTAGAAAGGTCTGTGAAAAGTCAGGGCTTAGCCATCATGATCATCACATGCTAAAAAGTCAACTTTGACATTTTTCCACGGGGAAAAGTCAGGGCTTAGCCTTCATTGTATGCTAAAAAGTCAGACTTTGATATTTTTCCATGGTGATAAGTCGAGGCTTAGCCATTGTCACATGCTAATAAGTCCGACTTTGACATTTTTCCAAGATGGAAAATCAAGGGCTAGCCATTATTACAAACTTTTAAAAAGTCAGACTTTGACATTTTTCCACAATGAAAAGTCAAGGCTTAGTCATTGTTGCATGCTTAAGTAAGACCTAGACATTTTTTATGCTGAAAAGTCAAGACGAAAAAGTGGGCCCCCTATTCTGACGGCACTGTTATTCTCCTAAATTATAAAGGAGGAATAGCAACCTGAAGATATGTATCGTTCCTATCCTGACTTAAAAACCTAAGAATCATACTTTGTGGTAAGCAAATGTACATAGCTGAGAGGGGGAGGCATGAAGTGAAGGAGAGAAACAGGCTGACAGGCGGACATGGAGAAAACAAGAGATAGGGAAAAAGTGAAACGCAGAGATGGTTTAGCATGATGCCTGTAGTGGTGTAAGGCTGGCTCACTACTGACACCTAGCGTTTCACTTCTCCAACTACAACACACTTCTTTTTTTACCAATTCCTTTACTTCGCTTCCTATAACCCGTTTCCATTGGCCGATTTCCCGTCACCTATCTACAGTCAGGAACCACCAACGGACTTTTGGCACTGCTGACCCAAAATCGGTCAATGGAAACGACCCAGCTCATGAAATGACCCAAGCCTTTTTCTGCTTAGATTATGCAATGTGGCACCACCCACCACTGAGTGAAAGCTTGGTCACTCAGTGAAATCTACTACCCTTCTATATCGACGCAGTCTGTTGCACCACCGACAGACTTTCTGGGCAACACAAAAAATCTACACAAAGTTTGTCGGCCAATGGAAATGGGCCTTATCTTACAATTAATTCACTTCCTTGGATGCCCTTTACATTGTATTCAATTGTTTTTCACCTTATACTTATTCCAATTATTTGTGGTCTATAACGTTGCTCCATTTCTTAAAGTTTTTGAACCGACCGCGCCTTCTCTTCTCGGAATTATTGCCCCCCCCCCCACATACACACACACATAAATATGTGTAATTGATCACCATTGATCATACCATATAGGTCAACCAACAAATTATTTTTTTTGTCTCCATAATATCGTTTGTCGAATTGAGAAAAAGTTAACAGGTTACTTACAATAGTATTGGTCTGGTGAAATAATCACCGCGGAATGTTGCGAGTAATTGCTTAGCACCAGGACCATTTATCAAATATATTTCTACAGCAGGAGATATGACACTGCCTTGTAGTTTTGTAATTACATGTAGTATGTTAATATCAGGTGTCAGAATGATGTACATAAAGAAACGGGACATTCATCCACTCCCACTGCTACACCACCATGAATGTAAAGATGAGTACTCATCTTTACGTCGCCGTTTTAAAGGCTAATATCTCATTTTCAATTCAGGTGATCTATAGAGGAAGCCTATGAAAGTTACGGTCAGATCCCGTATCCCATCGAGTTTTAATCGAATAGTAATTCACAAGGCGAAGCCGCTTGAATTACGCAGCGATTCAAACGCGAATACCAAAAAGGCAGTGGTTAACTTTTTCATTATTCAATGTTATAGAGAAAAATGGCGCCGTGAAGAGAAGACACATTAAAGATAATTCTTTAAGGCATTTCTTTTATTTACACTTGGAGTATATTGTTTGCAATGAGGTCGCTTAGTGGAGATCAATTTTGAAGGCGAAAATGATATGGTTAGTCTTTCTTTTTGTTCTGTGTACATGTTTCTGGCCTAAAAAGACAGTGAGAAATTGAGGGAGGGGTTAATATCAATATCATCTTTTCTCATACCTATTCCCAGGTAAAACTATATATTGCGTTGTAGCTCTCAGTGAGATCTATCATGATAAAAGAAGAAATAGGTGAATAACCTCAAAATTGAACGAGTTACAAGTTGGTGAACCTGAACCAACCCCTCTCCCCACCTCCCGATTTGTGAGAACGGGTCATGTGTGTTAAGCACCAAATCCACTGACGCGAATTTGGCGGTCGCACACGTTCGCCTAGAGCTCGCACGGTCTCATGAAAAATTCGCTTCAGTGGATCAGGCGTTCGCATGGTGGTTCTTTGGGAGTCGCATGTCTCCTCTGAATTTGCATGGACATGCGACCGGCATGCGACAATATTAAAACCTTTTGATATTTTCACATGTGATCGCATGGTCGCATGTATTCGCATAGTTACATGGTCGCATTGTTTCATGAGAATTCTATGCGAATTTAGTCACCTTAGTGGATTTGACGCTTCACTATCGTCATGTTCGAATGCATGTCGGTCGCATGCACTATAAGTTCTTCCTTTAATCAACATTCACATTTTCTCTGGAAAAGGGACAGCGTTCATCTGGTACTTGATATCCTTTCAACCGCTTGTCATCAATCTGCCCGTCAGTACAAGACTGATGAGCTACAGTAAAAGTATATTACTTCGCCAGTAGCGTCCGACTATTTTCGATCATGCATAGATCTTTGTTTGTGTACTGGCAGGTAGCCTTGCATCTCGCTATCTGTTGACACCGTCAATATTCTCAGTGTGTGAACTCACATGTGCACCTAGAATTAATAACTTGTGTTCGGGCGAGTCCTTCATCGATGATCTCTAACCTCGTTGAGGCGAGAGGCCGCGAAGGTCATATCAGTACACAGCATCTCGATGCATCTCTGGACGAATCTCTGACTTGCACCTTCCCTGTAAGAGTCTTTATTTCCATTCGGAAGCACTTTTTTTAAAGTAAACTATATTAGATTGAAACCATGGGTTTATAAGCATCCCTGAGGTTCACCCTACCTTGCTGAAAGAGTCAATACCCTTTCCATCTTTATATTGCATCTAGTTCTAGAGGACATTTAAGAATAAATATTGAATCAGCATATCAACATATAATATGACGCTTTTAATCGCTTTTGTGTTGAACACAAACAATAATCCCAGATCATATTACTTGTTTAGTTACAATACGTCAATGTTGCAAACCCAGCATGACCCTTTTAGTTTAGATATGTTTAATTTCCGTGTATATGTATATCTCCTTTTGCGTAATTAAGGTCCTCCTATTTGCTTTATATTTACGCTGGCTCATACAAGTACATGTAGTGGTTGTGCATTCACTCTTTGATAGAGGATGTTGGGTACCAGCAACTGTTGTGTGTTGGTTCGGGAGAGCCCGTGCATGCACAGGGCCTTGTTGAATAATTTTGTCTTAAACTGGGACAAAAGCGGCAGAACTGTCAGCCAATGGAAGACATTTTGTAGGAGAGTAAGCCTGTCCCGTTGAATAACACATGTCCCTGCAAGGTAGAGAAATCCTAACTACAAAGTGTCCTCTATGACCTCTCTTTGGGTAGGACATGTCTTAGGTTGTTTACTCCAACAGGAAGGAGAATTTCTAGTGAATTCCCATTAGATCACACACCAAATACAAATGTGACAGTACAAGATATTCAAATATTTTCACATTTTATTATTTCCTTCTATCATACTTTTCAATATCTATCATCTTTTACTTTTATAGGCATGTTCTAAAATAGTCAGACAAACTCTTAGATCTTAGAAGGGTCCTACGCAAGGACAGTCCCTAACAAAGATTGTCTTACATTTAAACCTTCAGTCTCTTGGGGCATCTCCTACAGATATGTTCTACATATATACATAGTTAAACGTCCCTAGGCCACAGATTTCAGCTAGGATACCTATTTTGGTATCTAGAACACCTTTTTCCGGAATATATTCATAAATGAAGTAATTTAGGGCTACAGGTTTCAGCTAGGACACCTATTTTGGTGTCCCCTGCTAAAACACTTTTCAGTAGTCCTTAGAGAGTCAGGGAAGATATGGGTCAACCGTATTCAACACTTATGGGCCAATCTATCAATGGTTCTGCGCTAGGAGAGTCTTAGGGAAGGACTATCTCTGTTATTCAACTCAAACTGTCATAGGACGTCTCTTTGGGGTCCGAACTGTCTTTGGACATAATTATTCAACAGGGCCCAGGTTCACCCGTCTTATGTTACTTGACTTATATATAAGGCCCAGTTCACAGCTGGGACCTGTTACACTAGTATGCGAAGTAAACGGGAATGGCAACCACAACAACGAGAGCAATCAACGGCACTTACAGCGGAGAATATAAAGTCTCGTTTCATAAATGACATCGCTGTTGAGGTACGCCTGCCGTTCGCTATGCCAGCATAGCGAACGGAATATTTAATTAATCAATATCTAATGAATAATTCGATGATTGCAAAATATTCCTCGCGTGCTTCCCCATATTTCAGCTTTTATTTGACGTCTCTATATATGCGCATTTTGGGCTGAGTTACGGAGCCAATACTGTAGGTCTCGCATGTAAAGCGCCAGATCCACTAAGGCGACCAAGCGAATGCGTCTGCGATCTATGCAACTGTGCGAATCCCTTGCGATGATATTCAATATATTGAATATTGCCGCAAGTCATTCGCATGTCCATGGAAAATCGCCTTAGTGGATCTGGCGCTTAAGACATGGAAGTGTTAGCCAAATGTCGAGTGCTCCAGTAGGTTCCATGTGAAAATGGACTGAGTGATGCAGTGCCATCGATTCTTGGTTCAGATCAGAGAAATAGAATAATGTTTCTCACTAAGGAAAACCGGAAACATATGAAAATCGATATATGGTTAATATGTACATATGGAATCGTTCGGAGCATGTTTTTCTTTACTTTAATATATTATAATATATATGATAAAATATGTTGTAAAATTGTTATAATCAGTACGAGAGGGTGGACCTTCTCGTAGAAAGTGGTAATCAAATAGCACTAACAGCGAGACCTCACTTACTATCGAAACAGGTACTAACACTGTTAGTGCTCCTTTTGTCCAATGTGCCGCTCGTTGTTGGCATCGTCTTCTATTGAAACACGAGGTGCTGCTATTTGGTTAGTGAGACCAACTACGAGAGTTTTTTCAACTAATGAAACACTTTTGTGAAAACCATTATTCTATTCAAACCAAGAATTGCAGACACTGCCCTACTCAGTCTTTTCTCACCCAGAACATACTGCAGCACTAAATAATAGGATAGGACTTCATGCAGTAACAATCAAACTGAAATGTGTGAAAAAGGACGAGGAATGATTTGGAATCATCAAATTATTCATTAGATATTGATTTCTTAAATAGTCCGTTCACTATGCTGAAACGAAACTTCATAGTTTCCACTGTCTGTGCCGTTGATTTCTCTCGCCATTGTGGTGGCTATCCCCTTTTACTCCCCAAACTAGTGAAACAGGTCCGAGTTCCCTCAGATATTACTTGGCACTCTGGGTGCTGTTTCACTTGTCCATAGCTTATAGTGAGAGGTAGGACGGCAACAGTGGTACCAAAAGTGGTAAACCGAAATTCGCGTTTCTTGAGTAGCCTCGCTGTTGAGGTGGCCGTTCCCTTCGCTATGCGAGCATAGCTAACGGAACATTTTATAAATCAATAACAAATGAATAATTTGATAATTCCAAATCATTCCTCGTGTCATTCCCGATATTTCAGTGTTTATTTGATGTCCCTACGTGCATTATTGACGGAGTTATGGTGCCGACACTGTAACTCTCGCTTGTGAAGTGATAGCCTGTGGGAGAGTGGCACAGTGGCATACCGAATGAGTAGTGCAGTGACTGTAGTTCTTGGTTTTAATAGTATGATAGTTCTAACAAAGAAGTTGACCACTAGAGAATTATGAAAATCGAGATGTGGGTAAAAGTTTTTAAATGGTTGTTTTGATCAATACAAGAGGGTAGACCCTCTCGTGAACAGTGGCACCACAGTGGCAGTAACAGCGAGGGGCACCATACTCTTGGAACGGTCACTGACGATTATTCAGATTTCTAAAAATAAAGTGCCATTAGTCATCCAAGTGCATGGTATTTGAAAATCAAATCTTATATTACCCATCTAATTTATAAAACCAATTTAAAACCCGAACGGGTGACATTTGATTAATTACAAATAATATATCATCCTTCTATTGTTTTCTACAGATATCCAGTACTTTTAACTTTCAAGACATCAATATTCTGTAGGCTTCAGGATAGACTAGCATCACTTAGTCGATAACGGAAATCTGCCATTCCCACTAAAACACAGCGATCTTACAACCTTTACATATAAACTTCAAGTCACAGAAGGAAATTATTTTCATATTCCCACGTTGAAGGCGGTAGTGAATCTGCAGTGAAAACTAATGTGATAGCCGAGGGGGCTGGCTAAATGCACTCCATACACCACGCTCGTGGGATAGCTTCTCGCGGGGGTGACCCATTCCATGTCCATGGTGTGTCCTGGTATATGTAGGCAAGCGGTCAATAGGGATCCCGGGAAAGCTCATGGCTTCCCCAGCCGGCCACCGCTAAATATATATCGCTTCAAATAGACCACAGTGCCACTGGCCAGGGCTAGCATCGGTTTGGTGGAATACCCGCTTTAATAATGTTTTGTATAAAAGACTTCGGCACATATTTTTCTACGGCAGAATAGTTATATTGTTTCTTGTAAATGTTCTGTCTTGTACTGTATTTCTGAGTGTACTTTTTGTTGTCATTTTGTGTCCTCGATTGATAGAAAAAAGGAAAAGAGAAGAAGAAGAAATAAATGGATTCTCATGAACGCTGTTTGTAACAGATATAAGATAATTTATTATGTCGGCAGTGTAGTCAAATGTATAATATTTATATAGAACACTGGATGGTGTACTTGCTTTCGTAGTACAAATACTAAAAAATACACTGGATGGTTTTCATGCAGCAGAGAACGGCAACTTGATACAAAAGAGTTGCTAAACATTTGCGAAGTGTTTTTTTTTCATTAAACATTTCTCTGGAGAACTGCCAAACGCAAATCATTACCAAGTATTTCATCATGAATAACAGATTTACACACCTAGTTACAAATACCAAATATAGTCTATGTGGAATAGTTGTAAAAGGTTGAATAAAAAATATCGATCTGTACAAAGCTTAATTCATGACTACATTTAGATAAATCATGGCTACATTTAGCTGACACGTCAATGACAAGCGGTAAGAAGTCTACAATATTGATATTTACGAAAAGTGTCCGGATTTTATACGACATAAAAGTCTTCCAACCTGTCATTCTTTTCTATTCACAGTATGAACGCATCCTAGTAAAGAACTGTCTAAATTCAGTATTTAGTATTAGGTATTCCAAAGACAACAAGAGACGGGGAAGATCCTCACACCAAACTCAATGTTATTTCACATCTGAAATAGGTTTTTGGGTTTTATGTCCTCATTACCCTCTTGTAGGTACATTTAATTCATTTAGTAAATATACAAACATGCTATGTACTGTATCTGAAATAATGTAATATGATATTTGATAAATACCGTTAGTATTCAAGGTAAATCGATTAATATAATCGCTCGAAAATTGATTGATGTAAGCTGAATATTTTAGTTGTTGTATTTGTTTGATATGTATACTTTGTATAAGTGTGAATGAATCAATGAACGAGGGATATAGGCGTTTATGCGTCAATTCCTTGGGAGATTTTATGATGTGGTGGTGGTTGGAACATTACTAAAGGGAAACTGATTTAGGATGGGAGAATACCGTAGTTTATATTTTTCTATAAAGTTTGTATTTATCCTAGAATATAGGTCCATTTAGCACCCTCTCCAGTCACTAGATGAGGACCCCGAAAAAGGCCTTGGTAAGTAATTCTTGGCATGCTCGCCTAGTAACTATAGAATTCTCTAAGCTGTAATCGGTTTTACCATTATCATATAACTAAATACATGTATAATGGAAATCTCTGATATTCCTCACTTGTAAACGTGGAAATATCTCATTTATAAACATGGTGATTCGCCAGTCGTTAGGAGCATGCTCCACAGGGCTGATGGTATGGCCACGACAGTTACCGCACCACCATAGAACTGGCATCATACCACCTCCGTGTTAACTTCAATATAGCCATTAATAATAACTTAGCTTTTGTTGGGTGTTTGCAAACTCATCTGCATGACGTCAGTCATTGAATAGGCCTATTGTTTTGTACATAATAAAGATGTTTGGCAGATGCCCGACGGCATCGGTTTCACAGTTAGCCTGAAGGAATGTTCAGGTCATGAACAAACGAGCGCCTCTACTTTTTTACATTTCATGCTGGGGCTGTAGAATAGGGAAACTGATTAACTGAGAACATTCAGCCTTGGTATGAGAATGCCCGCCTTGGTAAAAAAAACTTGAATCATTCCATCTTCAGAATCGGTATATAACGGCCAGAGTATATGATATTATCAACATCGTCATATTGACACATCGTTAGATCAACATCTCACACATGAAGAGTCAAAAGAACAAAGTGAGACAGAGATCCCACAGAAAACAGACTAGACAATACAGATGCCATAAAAAATTATCCATTATCAAATTCTATATTATATATTATTACATACCTATGCACAAAGTCAGAGTAAATACATACTGCTCCTATGGGTATAGTAACTATACACAGATTGCATTGTACGCTGTGAAACGTTGTACTGGTGCCCTGGGATTCCAACAGATTGCAGGCTTTGAGTGACAAAATGCACGCTTTGAACCTTACCTGCACGTTTTGAGCTACAGATTGCACGCTTTGAAGAAATAAAGCATTTTGATTGGATGAGAGTCCGACGACAGAATTCTAGGTGCAAGATTCAAAAATGGCGGATACCTTCACTTCGCGAGTTCCGTGGCGTCGTACAGAAACCATGGATAGAGTAAGTGTGTACATTTATCAAACATCGAGGTGGAATACAAGTACGAATCACATGAAACACGTTCTGAACTTCGTTCTGAACTTCGTTCTGAAATTCGTTCTGAACTTGCCGTGCCGGCTCGTTCAGAATGAATTTCTCCGAAACAACTCATAAATCGACCCCGTATTGGCACCATAACTATGTTTCACATATTATTATATACCTGTGCCAGTATGTTACACAAATACCAACCTCTGCTAAGGTATTAGTATTAAATATATATTGGCACAGTATGGTGGTATAAAATGATGTACCACCCTACTTTGAATACAAATTCCGAGCAAAAGTGTCCACTAACGCGGGGTGTCCGTTAGGCGGGGTTCTACTGTACATCCTCGCATACCTTGTTTCTTTGGCTAAAAATATTCAACTTGCGAGCTCGTGGAATATCTCTAGCGGTATGCGAGGATGTACCAGTATGGTATATACATTTTATCTTATTCTGAATCGAACGATCGATATATATATACTCATGCACTAAAGCCTACCGTGCATGAAATAATTAATGCTATAAAGCTACCATATCAAGGACACAGCTTTCTGTTTTTGACAAGAGTATCTGATGCTCCGTGGATGGAAGGGCACCATTTGCAAGACACCGTTGGATGTGATGAAGGCAAAGCGGCATTTCTGAACTCAGTTTAAAAGTATACAGATACCATTTGGTAAAACTGTTTAACATATAGTAGGGACTTAATAGCCCGCCCAAGATTTGTGGGCTCACTTCATCTCGGCCACGGGAACAGGAATATGTTACCAAAGAAAATAGCCACTATGTAGATAATGACGAACGCACGATCCAGCACAGTAACAATATCCTCCCACTGCTTAGTGCTAGTCTGTGCAGGAGTTAAGGAATTACGCGCCGATGTTGCCTTACTATAGACTTCCTCTGGGTAAGTAAAATTAGTGCGGCACCGGTTGCTCATCATCTGCCCCATCGGCTGGTAATACTCTGTTTTCTGCGGTGATCTGTGACGCGTATCTTGTATATCCTCGCCGGTGAACCAGTGTGGTAGCAAATTCTCCTTTTGGGGATCTTCTTTCGGGGCGGTTTGGCAGGGAGCTGCATTCACCAATAAAATCGGGCCAATGGCTCGGAGCAGAACCTGTAGAAGAAAAATAGGATTTACAATGTGCCACCCGGGAGCCTTTCGAAATTAGGTCTGATGCTATCTGAGAGGCTTGTTTGGCTTTTGGGACTAAGCCGCAGCGGAATATACTGTTTAGACGAACAAGTAACAAATCTGATACAGCTGTTGGAGAAAGAATCATGTGCCTATACGATGCTTCAGTCCTCAGGGTCACTAATCAGATTCGACTGGGTCAATATTAGGCCTGGCGTCCACCTACTACGATAAAAATTTAGACCTACCGATATGGCACCGATACAAAAAGCAGACATCGGAGCCATATCGGGAAGGTGTAAAATCGTAGACATATGCCTAGACATGCCAATCCACCACGCATTGTATGGGTTTTTTATCGGTGTCTAATCGCAGAAACGTGGTCAACTGCCCCGATATTAGGTGACCTTCCGACGCGATTTTGATTTTGTATCGGGAGGTGTATCGTAGGCCATATCGGTGCCATATCGTAGTAGGTGGACGCCGGGCCTAAGACATCGATGGAATACAAAACCACTCACCTTTGGAACAGTGAGGATGCGAATTTCAGGAGAATTGCCAGTAAAGACTCATTTAAGGCAACCTTGAAGAATAGGCTAAAGGGAGGGGGCAATTACTATAGGCCATGAAGGCATATTACGGACTACGGTGGGATCCGAATTCGAACTGTGTTTCCCTAAAAAAAATCTCATAGAAGGACTGGAGCTGCATATCTATTTAGTTTGAATAAGCATTTGTTCGTAAATAATAACTTAACGAAAAGCACTCTCAGAAATTACCATATAGAAATATTACATCATCACCATCCAAGCCTTTCTTCTCCATTTTCTACCTACCCTGACAGTGGTTTAACATATGGCAGATGTCACAAAAAGAGGCTTTATGCTACATTTCTACAACAAGACATTTTCACTTCTACTCTGAGCACAACATAAGTTAAAGATGAAGTACAGAAATGAGTCTTGATGATAAATTTATTAAAAATAAAGACCCGCTTGTCAGACAGTGAGAGAGCGGGCCTGTTTGTATGACAGCGTTGCGACGAGTCAGCTCGGCAGCAGGGCCAGTCAGGGGGTATAATAAGCCAGGTGGGAGGGGGGCTACAGCATATTCATATGCATGAATCAAGACAAGTAAGAAGAGGTCAGCCATGGTGGGATATCTTGTAAGTGAAACAATTTCAATCAATATGAGGAGTGGTAAGACATAACCAGGGTGATAAACAGACAGACAAAGATACAAAGACACAGATAGGAAGATATACAGACATACAGATACAGGGCCCTGTTTTTTAGTCACAACATTTGTGAGTGTCGCAAGCCCAAGATCGTAGAGCCGATTTAAGACATATTTGGACGACAAAAGATGGCAGGTGTTCTATAGTCACGATCGTAGTGCGCCATGGGAGATCGCCGCGAAAAGTGTCGGCTGTTACGACAAATATAGAATTATCTTAAGTTCTATCAAGGAACCAGGGAACCGTTTTGGTTATATCGGCGAATCTAATAGGCCGATCTTCTTCATATTTAGTACGATTATAGGTTATGGATATCCCTTACTCGTTTTAAAGTTTCATGGCCTAATCCCTACGGAAAGTGAGTGAAATCTCGATTCCGATCCCTGTACTACCCTGGACCTGAGAACCAGCTATGTTTGTCACGTGACAGCTGCAGAGGGTCAAGGTTGCTGTATAAATTAGCGGAGGCATACTCGCAGGGTCTGGGAAATGGGAGAGTATACTGGCCACTAGTGCAGCATTTGCTATGACGAAATGCAAATGCCGATAGCGGCGAATTGGTGCGGCCGATCTTCTTCATATTTGGTACGGTCATTGGTCATATGTGTCCCTTACTTGTGTTAAAGTTTCATGGCCTAATTTCTATCCATAGATGTCTTAGGGCTACGACAGTTTGGGAGACAAATTCACTCACGTGACCTTACATTTGTCGTGACTACAGCACACCTCACACCGCCCTACGTTTCGTAGAGTGGCGATAATTGTCCCATCCCCTAAAATGTTGCATCTATAGTACACTGACAGCAGAAACATGTCGCCCATAACGATGGTCGTGACTAAAAACCAGGGCCCAGTATACACACATAGAATCACACAGGTCGACATTGTATGACAGACACACCTCCGCCATGGAGTTGTCCTATTATCATATAAGGAATAAAGTAGACCGAGTAGCCAATGACTGCATTCGCAGCAAATCCCGACCTTCACCCTGACCTTCTTACATGATATTTTCTCACGTCTTGGGACGGCTCTTCAGTCGAGAGTTGACCTACAATCTGATGGGCCACAACCACCCTCCATGTGCTCACAGAGTCACAGCTCCAATCACACACAGTGTCAGGCAGTCATGGCTCTACAGACACTGGTAAAAACTCAGATTTATACAGTATAATAAGGTATTACTCATCATCCTCACTCTCACAATATGCCATGTTGTGTCGTTGTGAATTCTAGTCTCCCCCTACTAAATACAGCCGGTTATATGTGTTCACACAGAGACTCGGAAAGTCAGTAAAGCATACCCAGTGCTAACATGGGTTTTGTAGGTGGTCTGGGTGGGATCTGTAGGTCATCGCGACCGTACCTTACACCTCACCCGCGATATGCACCCGTCAGTCCAATTCCGTGCGTGCCTCTCGGCCGTGTGGGAGGGGCTTAATTTTTAGCATTAATTAACAGAGCTAAATTGCTTTATATGAGCTTTAAGGTGTCAAAGTGACTGTAAAAGAAATCCCTACTTGATTAACTGGGTTTTGATTTTGCTTCCATATGGAAATCTAAGGAATCCGCACTCATATTCTAGAAGTTTCTAACATGATTCCTGGGAAAATATTTCAAAAATTAGAACAGATGAATTATCTCGATAGATTCGAAATATATATGACCAAAAACCCACAATAATATATGCTACCCTTTGCAAATACGTATCTCTTTTGCAGCCTAAGTTATGAGAATTTTTGCATATCAAATGAAAAATAACTTGTCTTCATTCCCCAATATGGTTGCACGGCCTACAGTTGACCTAACAGACAATTCCAGTCTAATAAAAACTTTTTAAAGTTAGGAAATGTTAGCTAAATGCAATACTCATGTCATTGCCTATATCACAGAGGATTCCAATTTTGAAAGCAGAAACAACAAATACACAGCTTTTATAATGGAATATCGGACCACCTGACCAGGATGTGACACCCCATTCCTAAAACCAACAGGATTGATAAACAAAAGCATGCGACATCTATTATACACTGTACACAGCAGAAAGAGATGTGATATGACGTCTCATGCTGCATCCATGTCAACTCCACAGTCATTAATATTCTCAATAGGGATAAAATAATACCACATCGATGTTTAATTAGGATATCATATGCGGTGTTAATGTGAGGGGCAATGCCAACGTTAGTGATATGAGATCCTATCTAAGCAACAAGGTGGTCTTTATCATGAATATGAATTGCAAACAACTTCCAGACCTAGTCTTTTATCAATGTGACTATTGATAACGGGTCCATATTTTTATGGTCTAACACTCAGACGTTGCACCTCGTCTTTGTCGGGCTGGATAATAAAGAGTATAAACACAACAGTTCAGCAAAGTCTAAAAGAGAAGTAAAAAGGATTGTGGAGGTAACGTGGTTGTTGGTGGGAGATTATGCTTGTTATCTATGTCCAAACTTGAAGAAATTCAGAATATGTATTTCTTCTATAAAAGAAAACAGTGCAAGAACACCCATGATAACCGAATTTCCTCCTGAAGAAAAACGCATAATGTTTACGTTATACATTCGCATTGAACGGTAAGTTCAGAGGAATATATTATAACATCTATACCCATTCACACAGTTTTATCTTTCATGAAAAAGGGAACACCGATCTGCGCTGGTTTTTTTTTATCATTAAACAGAGATTCAAACCGGGAAAAAATCCCTCAAGAAACCAACCTTGAAATAAGAGAGACATGGTAAAGAAAGAGGTGTGTAGATCAGGGGTTAGATAAGACACCAACATTCCTCATAAATCAAAACAAATAATGGCAAAAAATCAGCATGTGGTGATGCAGTGGTATGTCTGAGATGAGCAGGCCGAATGGTGTAGTCGCGGTATATCAGCCTGAAAGGGTCAAATATTTCGCACAAACGAGTTAATCATTGAGGATAATTGGAAATTATCGATAAATTGCTGGAATTCTCCAGCGGGTTTTCTCGTCAGAGAGAATTACATAGTATACCGAATAGAATCACAGTACCAAATTTGGTGCTTGTATCACCACTTGTACGATTTTTCTGCTCCACTATATAATGACAACTTCATTGATATCCCGAATCTCTGTGCATAAAAGCACTTGTTACACTATTTGGCAGATTTAGGGACAAGTGGCAATAACAGGCTGTAGACTTTATAGAACGATCCCGCGGTGAATGACGTGCGCAAACACAGAATCGGCAAATTTCCGATTAAGATAAGGTTATCAATCATAAAGTTACTTAAAAGAAGACTTACGGTCAACAACTTCAGGGTCTGGGAATTGATTAACAGAGATGTGCTTAAAGAGAGAGCATAGGTACTCGAGGGGACATTTAGATTGATGAAGCGTGTTCTGAATAACGGCGCAAAATAACGTACATCTGTTTGTGCTTTAGTTGGTTAAGGGCCGGCGTCCACCTACTACGATATGACTCCGATGTGGTCTACAATGCACCTCCCGATAAAAAATCAAAATCGCGTCGGAAGGTCACCTAATATCGGGGCAGTTGACCACGTTTCTGCGGTTAGACGCCGATAAAAATCCCGTACTATGCGTGGTGAATTGCCATGTCTAGAAATATGTCTACGATTTTGCACCTTCCCGATGTGTCTCCGATATTTGCTTTTTGTATCGGTGCCATATCGGTAGGTCTAAATTTCTATCGTAGTAGGTGGACGCCAGGCCTTATCCTGCTCTGGTTCTATAATGTTTTATAATGTTTTATAATTATAGTTCTCCCAAAACCTAAGCTGAAGCGTATACCAGAATCACATAAAGGCTATTCATTTCCTTTTTTCAGTATTTAGATAGTGTCTAGTACTGACGATATCATATGATATGTGTCGCACAAATAGATACAGGGTTACTGAGTCACACTGAAAAATATTGACATGCTCCATTATGTGTGGGTAATAGACTGAAATTTATTGGCAAGGGCTGAACAAAATTTCAGGTATTGAAACACCTTCAGGTCCAAGAAGGTTAAAAAAAGGACTACGACCAAACCTGATATAAGGTATACTGGAAGATCTACAGCATACATAATCCTTGCAGGGGTGTAATATTGTGAATGTCATTGTCCATATTCTCGATATCTTTGTCCACGTCTGCGTCACAGCACCATCTATAGACCTTGGATGACTACAATGTAAATGATTAAACGCCCGCAGGGCTATTATATTTGCGTACGTTTCATGATTATTGGTGGCGCTAATGGTGGGCATTTTCCTGGTACATGCGAGTTGCTATGGTGTTCATGAAAAACAGGACAAGATATTTAGTGTTGGTAAACATATCTCAATCGATCAATCATATTCTATAATGTGATCATATTATGAAGAGGTACATACCCTGTCCAGCCAGCGGGGAACTCTGGTCCCAGAAGTACCACGTTTATTGAGGTTGATGTTCAATACGGATAGGAATATGGAGGTTATTATGAGTAAACAGTCGAACCCATACAACAATCCTGGAAAGAGAATTACGAAATCATTGAACAGTAAAATCATATAATTCAATTAGTCTAAATGTTCCTTCAATCGAGGAATACCGGACATTAGATGGTCTGTGCATGGTGCGCCTTGACGTTATCATAATGCGTCCATGTGTTATTAAAACATTGTCCAATTGGTACTAATAGGTGATGCCAATAGCTCTTAGTGGCGTCATCGAGGTTATAAAACTGTACTCTCTGATAGAATGTATTTAATCCAGGAATGATGCTGAGGATAACACAATTGGCCTGCGGGGTGTCATTGTTCAAAAAATGTGTTAACCTTTGGTGATTGAATATACATCAGCGGCCATCGATTCATAATATAAAATACATGTTATCCAATACTAACCCAATCTCGGGAAGGCGCCCGATGTTGGAGGTACAGACGCAGCAAGAATTAGCATAAATACCATGAACGCTGCGAACAGGCTGTTTCCTGCAAGGACATAAGTGTGATTGAATTTACACATACCCATGCGCCTATATGCAATAACACTAAGCCAATGTTTCGCTAGATTCACATTTCCCTCCCCGATATTTAGCCTACTAGACATTTGAATTGATGCAGTGGGCACAATATGAAAATCTCCATCATCAAAGTTAGTAGCTATTTCTTGCATTATTATCAACAGAATCTGATTGATTTGGTATTAATTCGACAGGACAGGGAAAGGTTAATTCATCCTGTTCTGCAGATCATGACGAAACTGTTATTGTGTACTTTTGGTGCCGCGGGCCTAGTAATAAATGCGTCCTCTAAGTAGTCCTTTTGTGAAAGACTCACCTTTCTGATAAAACTAAATAACATATAGGACTTGGCAGGTCAGGAGCTATGTGCTAATTATCATAGAGGATTAGTAATAGATGTTATGATTATTAAGAAAGAAACTGATGAGTGTTTGGTCCGTGTCCTCGTTCGCCATCGAGTTTGGAGTGCGCAGTAATATCAACGAGGTGATAGCCAAACGAGATGGCGAAAAAGTTTCTGATTTCATCTTAGCATGGAAATATTTATCTGTTTATCATCCGTTGAGAATGAGTTACCGTACTCGCAAGCCTGTTGAGAACGAGTTCCTAACGTTAAGCCTATGGAAGTTTATTCCAGGCTAAGATAATGATGTTGAACCTACCGAAAGCAAGTCTGTCTGGCCTAGCTGGGGGGATACAGAAGACGAGACAACTCATGATGCTGAAGAGGAAGCAGGGTATTGTAAGCAGCAGTGACATGAACCCAGTGCGTCTGCGCAGCGTCAGAGTCATGCGCAGTGATTTCCTACGAGAATACATCAAAATGGCGCCTTCGTCACGTGGTTGGGGTACTTCCGCAGACTTGTTGGCCACAATCTTCCACTCATCCAATTCGCGGTGGGTGCTACTGTACGTCTCTAAGTCTAATGGTGACTTAGGGTACAGCACGGGATAGAGGACCTTATCACTATAGCCAAGACTCTGGAACCACAGATCGCATGAGTACTGGTCCCATGGGTAGTCCTGGAGGGTGAACAGGCAGGGAACGTAGAAGACCCGATGGGGGGACCAGAAGATCCTCCCGGTAGAATGGAGACTCAGCATTCCCTCTTCATCCGATTTTCCCATCGTCTGGGCACTGTAAGACGTTGAATACTAGTACTGAATAACTGTGTGCTTTCTAGAAAATAAAATCAAGTTTAGAATGTATGTCTTTTCTCTACCAGGTCTGATGTATTCCATGGACTTATCTATTTTTGTAAGTGCTTTATTCATTTCTGTTCGTGGAACAGATTTTGAATAAATTCAAGAAGTTGCATCCGTTATGCTGTCGCATTACGGGTGATTGATTAACTGACGAGGAGAGAATAGGCAGGAAATTTTCATATTCAGGGCGAGTAAATAAGGGCTGATTTCCAATAGCATACGGGAAATAACACACGTGCAATTAGTTGAGCATTAGCAGATGGCATACATAATATAGTGTTGTGTGATGAAATAAAATGTTTGGTAATGACTAAATTTACACAGAAGAGGAGATACATGGATATAAATTTACCGAGTTTATTTACGTCTATAAACAATGACATAGATTTAAGGATATTTACAATGTGAAGGAATAGCACGAGCTATTGAAATAGTCCTGCGGAGTAGGAAAATAAGTTGAGAAAGAAAAGAGAGGTCATGTAGGATGGGTGGGTGGATTCGAGTTCGTTGGCGTCTGGATTGCAAGTGAGCGATGTTAGTGGCCAATAGTTTGAGGGCACGTGGCCACGTGACCGAGGGTACACGTGGCTCCACGGACCACGTGAGGGCGTCCTTAGTTATAAATACCGGTCTCTTCTGTTAACGCATTATCGCCCACCTTCTGTTAACCCTAATGTGGATCGTGAGATCATCTATGTAGGACGTATTGTTGTGGGGTGTCTAATGATGAAGGAAAAACAACAAAATGGTTCGCAAAACAGGTAATAAAAAGACACATATATTGCAGGTATTAAATGAAAAAGGCGTTGAAAATTAACTGAAACGTTCACTGGTTATAAATACTCTATATACAAATCTAGATAATGTGCATACGTTTAAGGGTTACATCTATACTATCATAACATCGAATATAAATATGAATTTCCATTATAAAGTGATCGGACCTTTGTAATATATCTAGGTTACCTGTTGACAAGGGTGATGTCAGGTGTCCACACCTTGTTAGTGGGCATATGTAGTCGGCTAATGCCACCAAAATTAGAGGAGTTCCATGTCAGATTCTCGTCATACCAAAGCTGGAAGCAAAATGATCTGTACCATTAACACTACCGAGAACCCATGCATTCGCCTGGCTGGGCGCAAAGTGGGTATAACAAAGAACTGAACAAACCCCAAACATTATATCTGTCTTTTTCTTTTCTTTTTTCTTGGTTTGTTCAGGAAACATTCGACTATACATACGTCGTTCTTCCACGTCGTTGGGCAACAGTATGAAAACAGTATGAAACGACATCAACCCGAATAATAACATGAGCATGGTAATTTACATATGCGTTTCCTGATCAGTTATATAGTTTTCACAATTATAGTGTAAACCAATCATGGTTAAATATGTTAATTATACTAAATGTGCGATTAAAAAGTGGACACTTACAAACAGTGTTACTCTTAAGATGAGTGTGTGATTTATATCCAATACATTGTTTGACGTTGTTTTACTGTTGCGGGAGGTTTCACAGGTACCCCTTCATGAGTAACCCCACGATCAATCATTAAGGATGAACACACCATTTGTTTCTAGTATATGGGTCCATCGTCATCATGGAGGAATCAGGAGACTACACATGTAAACAATACCTACTATCATTCAATGCTGACTGATAATGTTGTGGTAGTGTTGTCACAGTACATTACTCACTACATATCACCAACCACTCAGCGCCACTCTCTCCACCACTAAAGCTGCCTGTTGGTGCTTATTGATTAATAGTTTTGGTGGAAGTTTTGTATCTGTGCCTAATCGCAGAGACGTGGTCAACTGCCCCCATGAGAGATCACCTTCCGACGCGATTTCGTTTTTAGAGCGTGCTTGCACGCGCTAAATACATCATCTAGAGTTTAGAGTGGTCACATTGAACGTTCAGTGTGCTTCCAGAAAACTATCCCTTCACTATCTGCATGATGTTCAATGTGATAGCAAGAACAGAGCAGGGAGCCAGTGTCTCAAGGTCTTAGAGGTGTCCCCAGCTGACCATGACCAAACACTGAAGACCAAAATACCTCAAGACCCATTTGTGCTTGATCTGTTTGGATCCTAGTTAGTCAGATGCAGAAATAGCAAGTTGACTGGGTGCAAGTGAGTTAGAGAAAACTGTCCATAGACTGGATCTAATCCAAACCTTTTAATTGTTATTCATTCATAATTGCACGCTCATTCATCTATGATGAACATACTATTTGCTCCTAGTTTTATCAGAGGGTGCATTGCAGGGCATATCAGAGTCTATCAGGAACTCAGTGGACGCCGGCCCTAAAAGGACACCTGGGCACCGTTTAACAAGTTATGGTCCTATACTAGCAGATAAATCCTCCTAGGATCATGCCAGCAATCTAAGACATAGCTTAGGACGAAAGACCTTTCCTGTTTAACAAATGGTTGCCCCCGTAGGGAGGAAAATCCTGCATAATTAGTCTCCTAGGACAGAATACGGTCCCAGGCTGGGACAAAACAGGCTGTAAGACAGCTGTGGGATCCCTATTGAGGAGAATTCCTAAGAACTGCAGGTAGTGCCACATAGTGGGGATTGTGGTCACTAATTTCATAATTTGTAATCTAACTGAATATTTCAGATATTTCCCCTCTGACACCGCCATTTTGTATTACCTACCATGACATACATATTTCCTCCAGTTAAACTGATAAATAAGGTTTTCTTTGTGAATTTTAATCATCTAAGACATCTATATAGGTGTTTTGGGTATGTGGAGGACAGTTTGTAAGATGTGGGTCAAACTTGTTAAAATACTTTTGGACAATCTGGCTTAGATCCTTGGCTAAGACAGTCCCCCGCTAAGATTGTCTTAATAGTTAAATACAAACTGTCCTAGGACCTCTCTTACAGGCATACCTCTCCTAGGACCACATTGTTAAACTCCCCCCTGGAACTGGCTTCATGTTTTTTTTGTGAGTTCTCAGTTGTTGTGTTGGGAATTGCGTCCGAGGAGAGAATAGCAGACCATTTCGAATTGCATGTGTCATCGACAACATTATTCAGAGATGTGATTCAAATCTCTTATCTGGCTTTCGCCGTTTGAATCAAACTCACACAGATCACTTGCTCAGTAGTCGCCACACTGATGCGACGTCTTTCCAATATTATTCAGAGATCTGCTTATGTCGGACGATGGTATCAGCGATCGATTCCCATTTCATTAATTCATTTGTTTTCTTGCATTGGATGGTAACAGTGAATGAAATCCGAATATCAGGCATCCAAAATTCATCAAGATATACGGGTGTATAGAATTAGAATGACCAACTTAGTGATTAAATTTAAATGAATAATCGAATTTCGTAAAGCCGTGTCCTGTATTTCCTGCTCAAGCGGAAAGGATCTCATTGTATACATATCCAGGATGACAACAATAGGGTTTAAACATGATATACCAAGGTAGACGAGCAATATAAACAGCAGAGTTCTAAGTTTTACTATGACACCTGCTGATGCCTGCTGCATTCGATCCTTTGCTCTGTGTGTATCGCAGGACACCCTTCCCTCCTGTTTACAGTAATAATTCAGAGTGGTAATGTTCCAGATATTAGGAAATTGAAATAAGGAATGGAAATTCCAGGGGAGATCCCGAATGTGCATGAGTAGACTGGCACGAGTTGGAAGGAGCGTAATTCAGTGACATAATACAGGTGACACCAAATTAGAACAGAGGCTCGACCTATGACCTTTATAATCAAATTGACTCACCCGTTTCCATATACAGGCTCTTATACAAACACCGCCATCTTACCTTCACTCCTAGATATTGGCACATTATGAATACTATTAGAGCTACGCCTCTCATTCAATTAGCAATTCAGGAGGTTATGCTAAGTGTGATTGAAGTTAATTTCTGAATATTTATATCAGGCAATAATGAATGCCCGTATCCACGGACAGAAAGGTTGCATAATGCACCAGGGGTTGAACTGATCAGGTAGGCTATCCTCACTAGATCAGCTGTGCTTAAATCCTTTTTAAGGGATCTGAAGTGAAACTATTGAACTGTCCCAAAAAACAGCACTCCCGGAGACAGGTGCTTTGGTTTGTGACTATTTTGGGTCGAGATACCTCATTATCCAGTCTTTGTTCTGCACATCCTCAATACTTTAAGAGGTCTGTTCGTAGTATATTTTTCATTCTTGTTCTGAGTACAGCATAGTATTTACAGTACACTCCAGTAGTGATAAAGACCGAAACCCTAATTCTAAACCTCAAATTCCGCATCACTTATCATCAGTTATTATAAATGGTTAAACAGATTGGAAGAAATGGTAACTCATTCTTGACCCGGTTATACCTAAACATTGATTTGAGTTATAACTATATATGTATAAAGTTGCCTTCACTGTTGCCTAACCCTGATCCCCTCATGCACAATAATATCGTTGTAATCTAAGGCAGTCTCCGTTAAGAAACACTCACATTGTTGATACTAGAGAGATATTTATGATATGACGGACGAATATCTGAAGAGCTCACTGGTCAAGAGAAGAAGAGATTAGGAATTACTAGTAAACTATGAAACATCAAAACATTGCAAAGAATTAGGGGCATGCTCTATTCAACGATAAAACAGCTACAAATTAGTGGCAACAATATGTTCGTATGCACCTGTAAAAACGTTGGATTCGTCTTATTCAAAAATGATAAAATTTAAAAAAAACCCACTTGTATATTTAGGAATGCAAGACTACAAATAGTGTAGCGCCCACCAAGAAGATTAAAGTGGTCACTTTTGTCGAGAAAACAGGTAGAAAAAGCATCATCCAGTTGTAGAGTTCTGGTCTATACATCCCTAATGTGGCCAAGTAATGTTGGTTTCTATGAGAAGAAGGTAATTATCTAAAATTACCCCTAATTAGTAAGGAACAAATTGACTGAATTGGAACAGTTACCCTTTTGGTTAGTTACCTCCTCCCTGATGTTTACAGTACAGCTGTCATGCTTTGAATGGCATATAGTGCCCCTATTATTGCTCAGCTCTAGTTCCCAGTATGTCCACATAAGGGTAGGGCACTCTACCTACGACACCTTGAGTTGTTCATTGTCATGAGCGGTATCCTGACATATGCAACAGACCGGAACGGGCGCTCACAGATACCAAGTCTGTCATGTCAACCCCTTGTTAAGGGTATAAAACAAGACCCCTCTCTTGTTAATAAACAGTTAAGTTCTTAACTCATAGTAGTACATAGTACCTCTGTGTTTGAGTTCTTACTCTCTACTCTTAAGGTCTACTCCTTACGCAAGTAAGACCCAAGACTTTACACAGTGTTGTGTTCTCTCTACATACAACAGCTTCAGACAAGTTACCACAATATTCAGTAATCACCATTAATCACACTTATTCAATAATGTTATGTCCATTCAGTATGGACATAATAACTTGTAAGGCTTTGGGACTCAGGGTGGTCAGGTATAGACCATGTGAGTAAGGTGGGGCAAAACAAAGATACAGGATTATCTATTAGTTGGCTTGTACGCTCTGATCTCTTGTTGGCTGCTGAACCAACAGCCAATAGCAGATGACCAGTCTTGTTCTCGTCTGCCACACATGCTTATGAGGGTGCTCGTGACAATTACATCTCAGAGTGTCCTGCCATGATGTGGGCATATTAGGAACTAAAGAGAGTGATATTTAAGGATAAACACGCCATTCAATGAATAGTAGTTGAACTATAAACATAAGGGAGGCAGTCCAACCTGGTGATGGTTTCGATTCAGTGAATTTTGTTACCAGTAAATATTGACAATTTTGATGATTACTTTGACCAATATCACTGCCCACAATAGGGATGTATAGACCTGCACTTTACAACTTGTCTGTTTTCCCAATTTCTCGATGAATTCCATTTATTTGGTACACAACGTGTGCATATTGGTGAGGTTGGCAAGCTACTCTGTGCTTTCATAAGAGGAAATGCCTATATTCTAAATTCTAAACATTTGTTTACGTCACTTATAGCCCTGCCAAATGTTGATTACTTCTGGGAATACGACATACGGTCTACCACTGGAACTGCTTCAATTATACATCCTACTAATCCAAGAGCTGGCGAGAACGACATACCGAAATAAACGAGTGTAATTGTCCCTATGAGACTGGCGTTATTGGGGAGCAACCGAACGCGCCAGAGCGTATAAAGGGAAGCATTGATGAAAGTAGACGGTGGTTGGTGGAAATCCCCTGATGGAATTTAACCTTTCATTTTTACCTTTGGTAAATTCAAAGATACTTAGACTAGGATTAAAGAGGAAAACAGACACATGCAATCAATGTTACAGACAAATCTTATCATCAAGCTTTAAGACGATATATTTCTTTTCAATTTGGTGTGAATGAACTCGTGACTATATCTATGAGGCTATATACCATTAGCTAAAGTGGAATTCACACGGTAGGATTCATGTACCTTACAGAGTGTTTGTCTGAGACAAATCCAGCTGAGATTCTGTAGTGGAACATAATCCCTTCGTCTGAATTGTATGTTTCCCAGAGACAAGTATTTTCTCTTGCTGTTGTTGGCGAAAATTACCCTTAATAAGATACATAATCTAAGGGGATTTTTGCTTTTAAACACGTTTATAACGTGATGGGGCATTCTGGTGAGACAAATGGACCCACTGCTGAGTCGCCAATAAAGTACCCAATCTAGCCAATAGGAAGCCAGCGAGGAGTCATCATGAATGATCACATGTTTTCCACACCTCTCACCTCAAGGATACTTGAGTCCCAGGACGAATGTTCGCCTTTGAGATTATGAAAAGAAAAAAACGGCACCTCGCGCTGAGATTTTCGCACCAAAGGAAAATCGTCTGAGACTGAAGGAAAGGAATGATGTACACCCATCGCAGGTACATTGGTCTGTACACGTGAATTTCACTTTAGAGTAGATTCGACTTACCACTCTACACCAGGCGCTTAGAATGAGCCGACTCTTTTGTACGTCAACTCCGATCTTCAATATCCGAAGGCCAAAGCTGACATTGAGGGCGACACCGTAATCTTTCTTGGGTCTTGTGTACTTCCCGTACAGAGCTGCTCGCTCCAACAAGGACGCCATCAGACGCGGCTCATGCTCCAGTCTGTAACATCATCAGTCAATATAACGCATCAGCAGGCATCATCAGCACGACATCACCAGCATCATGTCATCACCATGCATTAGTACGACGAAGAGAAAACAAATGGAGGAGAGATTATCGTGAAGCCATTGATTACTCATACAGTCACTGGCACATGCATTTGGTGCACTCCGATACCGAGGACATTGTACTGCTGTACTCGCGATAGCATGTGTCTAGGCCGCTCGTAAGTCGGAATTAATGCCTTGTGTACCACAACGAATTCCTCACGAACTGACCAGGACAAGCCGTTTCAGCAATCTTTAATCTGATTTAAGAGATACTGATTGAAAATTTGTCATTGAGACCCACATGAAGATCAGAAATTTAGAGTATACAAATTACCTTCACTAACTTTTAGACATAACTCACCCGGAGTTATCAAGAAAACAAAGGAAAGGTATGGACCCTTATAATGTATCATCTGCATTTTTTACTCTTAGAAATGTATACGTTACTGAAATATGATCATTGGTATTTGAACAAATTACTAAGATGGATGAACAATGGTAAGTCACTATTGGACTTTAACACTTATGTAGATTATTGGTTGATGATCACATTTATATGACAACGTCGGATGAACACATGTTACCTCCATTTCAAAGAATGCATAATAAAAGAGAGCCATGCTCAAATTTATAATAAAAAAAAAAAAATAGATACAAAAACCTACCCCGAGATGTCCGCTCCCGAACATGTTTGGCATAGAAGGAAAAACATCAGTAATGGTCCAAGTAGGGACGTACACGAACACATCATGTGGCTGTACTGAGAAATAATGAAGAAAATTAATTATAATTGCCACAAACATCCTTCATATATCAATGAAAATGACGTTCTAAAAGAACGAAGTAGTTTTGCTAAACAGATGTACCATCCGGCGGAATATACCTTGAAATTACATTCACTCAATGTGTCTGGGGATGCTGGCTGACATGAAAATAGAATCTGAGTAACCGGAAGAGGGAAAAATATAAATCATACATTATTACCATGAATGATAAACTATTTGACAAAAAGTATTATGTGTCATCTTCCTAAATGCTTCACTAGATCTCTCAAAATAAATTTGGACATCGCTTTGTTTCCCAATTGCAGAATGCGTCCTATCTACAGCTATGATTGAGATTATGGTATAGATTTGATGAATAACTCGATCCGAATAGTGTACATATTAGATTTGCATTACAGGCAACCGTAGGTGTCTTATACTTTGTGATATACGCTATATTTATTGTACATTCAATCTACGTAATATGCAAATAGTGTTCTCTAAAGATAGAAGTGCCAGATAGATTGAAATAACCCTTTCCCTTCTCTCATCTTTCCCAGGATAGAGAGGGAGACTACATTGATGAGCAACCACCCATCTCGCAATAGTATTGTGCGAGCTTCACACATAGAAACAGAAAAGGCAGGTGCGATCACGTTAGACTGGTTCCCTTCCCAAATGAAATTAGGGACTGGTAACTACTTCTTACATAATCAAGACCTTGAATTTGCAGTCACACCAGCTCTCTTGACTCTACAAAGACTTGGTCAAGTCTAATCTCAAATATTAAAACAGAAGTCATATCGTACTCGCTGTAAGGAAGACAAACCTGCGAGCCCAAAACAAGTAAAGATAAAATAAAAGAGTACAGATAAAATGCAATTCTTCATTAAAAAAATCTGTAAAAAGTTTACCGATTTTACATAACGGCATGCAGTAGCATCCTGTGACTGATTTACTAGTTATAACGATAACAAGGCAGTATGTGCTTCTATCTTAGTTAACTGATTTTACTGACATAGAATTTGATTATAGCTGCCAGATGACCTTATTGATTGAATGGAGATACTTTACCAACCTCGATGTTGAATTATGACCAATGAATAATATTTTCATTTTTTAAATGAAATGGAAAAAAACCAAAGGATACAGGGACTGAGGCCAGTCTATGCTCTACAGTCTGGGTCTGTCAAGGTGGCACTCTCCCAGCCGATCTTTTTCGGAAGTAGAGTACAGAATCTCTGCTAGGAGAGTGCAAGAAATGGAGGCGTTACCCATAGTGCACCAAAAAATGGAACCCGTTACCTGGCCTATAATGTGACTAGGCCAGGCTTCCAGGCTACGATCACGTACTCAATAGAGGTACATAATAGATTCAACCTACAAACAAGGATGGTCGATATATCATTTCAGTTGACACAAACTATTAAAGCAGCCCTATACTACAGAACATGTCCACGATATTTGTTATCTCATTGAGGAAGTCGAAGCGACTTTGGACTACATCATAGAGCTGTAACTAGACAACTCTATAGAATACATACAGAGGGCTACTCTATTATTTTCAATGAACCCAGCTGACCGGAAGTGTTTTCTAGGACCGGTGTTGATGCTGCCCTCTGGTGGAATCAATGTGTACAGCCGCCATTAATCATTCTCACTCTATCCACGCTGGATACCCTGTAAATTTGGTGAAAAAATACCTTGGACAGCACACGTAGAGTTTCAGCACAGGATTCCAACTAGATATATTCTCAGAAACGCCCGTTTATATTCAGGCCTGTCGGCCGATCACGTAACATGCGGGCGCGCTCAGTCACATGCGGGAGTATTTGAAGCTGGCCAAACTACAACCCGCATCTCTCCAGTCTCCAGTCAACACCTACGGGTCGGGTGAGGTGCAGGCTTCCAAAATATGTATGTTGTGCCAGCTCACCGTCTGGCCGCTTTCTCCCTGAGATCGTTACCAAACAATTTATTCGAACCATTGTGGATGATAATCTTGTTCTCCAGCTTGTAATAAATGCCATTCAAAGTATGGTAAAGCCAGACACTAATCCACCACTATAGCTGCACGACAGGCTATGTCAGTCACAGCTGTTTTCTCCATGGACGTCGCTTGGACTATGAGTTCGAAAGTCTTATGCACTTATTTTGGTAACTTGTAGTTTCTTAAGTAGGCATTTGGATCCTTCATTTAAGATTATGTCCCAATAATCTATGTAGTGCAAAATCATTTGCTTGACGACTTAAACACTGGCATAGTCTGATAAGCATGGTCTCATTTTGAATAATAAGTATGATTCATCGTTGACCAGTTTGATAGTATTGTTTAGATTGTTGCGGAGATTTAGCTGGTTATCAAGAACAATCACAATGTACGGATACGTTAGTACGCATTCAATGGTTTCTGTGTTCAGGACAAGACATATTTGTCTGATTTCTTTCTGTTTTTTCTTTGTAGCAAACGTCATAACCTTGTGTTTTTTTAATGTTGGTTGTACGTCTTGTTACGTATGCACCAGCTATTGTAGTTTTCAATGTCAGCATTTAGGATGGATTTACTGTTGTTATAGTCTGCTTTTTTGCTTTGCTAATCACAGTATTGTCTGCATACGGTTCCATATATCAGTGGGCTAAGGCACTTTGAGTATCGTTGTTATAGGTAATGAATAATAGGGGCCCCTGTCTGGACCTGTCCTGTGGGACCCCATGCGTGATGGTATTTTGCTTGGGGTAAGTGTTATTGCATTTTGTTTTCTGGGTTCTGTTGGATTATCAGCAGCTTTTCAACCAGCAGGACAGGGATTTATGGTCATATTTATAGTGTTTTAATTTGTTTGATAATATGGAATAGTCTATTGTGTCAAAGGCATTTTTAGATATATGAATATTGCTCTAGTTGAGCTATTGTTATTTAGGTTTGAATATATTTCGTCTGTAAAATACGAAAGTGTTGAAATGGTTATTCAGCCTGATCGAAAACCTCCTTGATTGAGTGAGATAATGTAAATTTGTTGCAGATAGGTATAAACTTGTGTATATTTCTATCAATGATCTTACTTGGTAGTGGGATAATAGAAATGGGTCTAGATAATTATTGACATCATTTGGTGGGCTGCCTTTTGTGGATGGTTGTGACTGTAGTCAGTCTCCGTACATGTGGGAAATGCTTTTAGGTACTGATGATGAATGTAAGGTTATAGGCAGGCATATGAAGACAACTCTAGAACTTTAGTCGAGATGTCCTCAATGCCTGATGGTCTATTGTCATTGTTGATTTTGGGGCTAGTTTTAGTACCATTTGTTCCATCTACATACATGTATACCAATATTGATATGACCTTGTACAATAGTACTTTCTTGTATATGTCATCAATGTTATTAGCTATCGGGTACTTCAATGGTTAACTGCTATATATATATATATATATATATATATATATATATATATATATATATATATATATATATATATATATATATAAATGCAACCTTGGTACCTATGAAAACCAAACTGTTCTTATATTTTGCACCGCACCGACAAAATGTCTGCAACTATAACGAGCAGAGGCAAATGACAAAATTGGCTACCGAATAACATGCTTTGTTCGTGTTTTGATAAATCACCCATGCATTTCGAGTTCCATGCAATATTAAGCGTCCATTTTTACCATGTTATTGGTTAAGTACTATGAATCTATGAATCTCTGCATGTTAATGAGCTTTGAATAACACAAGATTTGTTTCAGTAATGAATTCTAACGAGCGACGTAATGGAGAATAGGTAATTCTGTGAAAACGAATTCTAAAAAGCCTCAATCAAAATGATGTATTTATATAGAACTGCATCGAGTGCGGTTCTGGATTTATCTTATCCTTTGTATGTCATTAAATATCCTCACAACTTCATATATACTTAGCAAATTCACTACCCCACGACCGTGGCGTAGTATTGTCACTTTAGCAGGGTGATCGTTGAGTATATTTTTCCACTGTTATTCCTATGGCTAAACTTGTACCAGGCGTGAGATAAACGCAAGTATACGCAAAACACGGATGCCGTATATCAAATATTGATGGAGCGAGCTGTCTAAATGTGACCAAATGTGCGCGCTGACACTCTCAAAAGAGGACAACCAAAGAGGCAAATAGGATAATTGGAAGGAATTATTGTTGGCTGATTAGAATATGTTTTAAGATAATTTAATCATAAAGCGTCACAAACAGATCACCTTTTGTATACGTGTTGATTGTATAGAATTGCCCTTTGTGTACGATATGTAGTAAACGGGGTAGATCCATGATAAAATAGCAGGTCTAGTGTAGTTCCGTATAGGCAATCCTTTCGTATCGCTCCCAGATTTCTACCATTGACTCCCCCCCCCCCCCCCCCCACAGAACAGCTAATTTCTCACACAGCAGTTTATTACTTTCCTAAAAGACGGCGGCCTCCGCACCACACTTTATCTATTCACTTAATACAGGGTTAACAAGTACAGTAGGGCCGTTTAAGCCGGTCATCCACCATTCTGATGTAACCTTTGCTGAATTATCTAAATTTCTCTATGATGTACATATAGTATATAATCATGCTATTAATCTCATATGCATATTCCAATCCTGCATCATTTGTATTACCTAATGGATACTCACTATTTTGGATTCCCGATTTGCAATACAGGTCCTCTGCTTCTTGATGAACCATGGATGGAAAGATACATATCCACACATATTCCAAATAGATTAACTCCCCTTGGGTGCCTTGCGGTCAACATTTGCTGATAACTGGCAGCATCCTTCTACCTTCCTCTTGTTTTCATCCCGTTTGTCCCCTCCACCTCTGATGACTCATGCACTTGTTCCCTCCGATGGCCTATTTCGTTCTCCCCGCTGACCGGCATATCGCCACTGCTGAACGCTGGCAGTAGTCACGTGAGGCTGTGCTGCTGGTTCCATGCAAAGCACCAGAAGCGACTCCTGTCAGGCGGGGAAGAGGGCGGTTGTTGCTTAACATATGTCTGTATGCATCGTTCCATCGTGGACAACAGAGCTTAGCATCACCATTAGCAAGGAATGTAAATGTTTTTACCCACCCCACATAAGTAATTATCTCATATATATTGATATATGTGTCTACGTCCTTTTATACCTCTATTGACACTACTGTACTCATCTCTAGTTTTATCACTTCTCCTAGAGCTAATTCCCGAAGCTTGCTTGTTTATTTCAAGGTTAATAGAAACGGTAGCCTGTTGTACAAACAGTTTGTATTAGCAATTACAAACTGTTCCTGAAACATATTTCTAATCACCTTTTCACTTAGGCTCTGTTTCTAACGGGCGGCAAACTATAGCCCGAATTATGTGCAGAACGCGGTGGTTCGAGATGAGTGGACATGCGTTGGAACTACTGAATAAATTAGCATACTACATAGCTCTTACAAATCCTACTTCATTGCCTGGTCCATTTTCATGTAGAAACCACTTACCTTTACAGTTGAGACATACAGACAGAGGCAGGGAAAGGAGATATGCAGACATATGGGCAGAGATGCAGAGAGAAAGAGAGAGGATGGAAGAGAATGAGAGAGACACACAATCCAAGAACAACATAACAACAAACTTATCTATACGTATGTATACTCGTAGTTGCTGAGAAGACATAGACCACTGAGATAAGGAAGCTCAATCAATATGCTCAAAGAATCCTAGAAAGCGCACGTCTGTAGGTTGCAATTACAGTTTTTGCTGGATCTTGCTGGATCTTAAGTGTTTCTTTACGATCCATAGTTGTTAGATTGCCCATGTCTGTGCGACCCCTGACTGCAGCAATTCAGTCAGGCATACTCACATAATTCATCCTAACCTAGCCGGTCAACACATTTTCAGATATGAATATTCCTTAGCCTTGAACACACTTGGAACTGAGCTTGTATGTTCCAGGGATATCTGAGTAGGTTGCCTCTTATCCAATCGCAAGTGACTGTGATGACCATACACTAAATATGATTCAATTTGAATGTCCACAGGCCTCTACCTTTTTATCAGGAACAAGTGTAATTTATATCAGGCAAGAGTAGATACTATCTAAATCTAAATTACTAATAATCTAAATAAACCGTCACATTGACCAAGGTCTACACATACACATATCAGATCTGAGGAAGCATTGGGCGATCCGAAGGTCACTTAGCATCGCTAAACCTACAGGGAGTATCCTGAACACGAACGTGTCCTGTCTGACCATCGCAGTGCTGTTCAGGTAGTCGGTTGTAACCAGTTCAGCTGGACAATTATTTACGAACGGTCATATATGTCAGACAAGTATTTCATGTCACCAATGTCAACTCATCAATGTACATAGCAAACAAGCCCTGGGAGCGACTGTCACCCGAGACAAATCCAAGAGGAGAGCTAATTTAGGGTTACAGGAAGAACTTATCAGACACTTGGAATGTTTACCAATCACAATTTTTTCCAAATGATTTCCACATCTCTCACACCTCCATGAGGAAGAGGGACCCGGAAGATTGGGAAACATTTTTCCAAAAAAAAAAAAAAAAAAAAAGTTTACCAATCACTACTTAAGCTCATAACCATTATCTTCCGATCTTCCAAAAGAAATGTCAAAATGATAATAAAAAAGCAGAGGACAAATTCAAATGATTGATCTACTCATCTGTCTCGTTCCTGTTTACACACTGAGGGCCGCTGAGCCGACTTGACAAGAAATGCAAATATCAATTACTCTACAGAACGACATGAAATGAATTAATAAATAAGGCGTGGCAACATAGTAAAGGTTTTTTCTGGATATCTTCAGGAATGATTAATACATGATATATATTTTAGAATCAATTCAGGTATATGTTATTATCTCATTGAGAATTCAAACAAAATTATTTCGTTATTTTGTTTTTCAATAATGAAATCAATTTATCCTTGAAAATTCGAATAACCATAATCTATACCCAATCCTTTTCCAACTGATTGATAAAGTGTAAAACCTTAATTTCAAACGTTTAATATTATTTGCAATTAGTTGGGCGTCAATCTGTTTAAGACATTAAGGGATAGCTATAATACAGTGTATGCTCCATGGTCTGGATTATTCATTCCTTGAACCCTGCGACGGCTAGTCTCACCCGTATATATTCTTGTATGAAAATACATTTGCCATATGTTATTCATGTCTGATCTTTTATATTTATCTTTTCATGTTTTCAGATCTACCACTTATTTACATATATGCTTTAGACAGTATTTTTCCCATTTATTCGTATTGCCTAGTAATGATCTTATCTGTCCAATAGCAGTACCTTGAAATCGGTAGATGCGCTGCGCGAAACGCCCCAGTTATTTCATATATATGCCACCGCATAAATGCATGTATGCATTGTATATATTCTCATGTTTTAAAATATATACATCCATATTTCACATCAGCATATGTGGTGTATACAAATGTGTTTTTCTGTGTATATGGAAGCGTAATGGCTGTGTTTGTCGCCAATCATATATGAGAAGAAATATCCTGTGCACGATATATATAAGCTGGTTGTATACATGTTACATACGTTTGGCGTATATACATGTATGTATACTGATAAATAAATAAAAAAGATTAGCGACCCGACCAACCTGCCCCTGCCACCCTGTCTCCCCCTCCTTCAATTTCTGAACATCGACCACTTGTTAGAGAAACCCCTCTCTTACACATATTATTAGAGTATTGTCTATGGGTGGGCGGACACATGGCTGTGTGCAGACAGGTGTGAAAGCAGCCGGTGTGAAAGTGGCATCGGCAGCAGAGGTATTGGTAGCGGCGGCAGTGGCGTTGGCGGTGCCGTTGGCGGCGGTTGTGTGGCGGCAGTTGCGGTGGTAGGGTGCACCTGCACCAACACTGAAGCCCTCTCCTAGGATTCTGTGTGCAGACAGGTGTGAAATACATTATGGGTAATAAGGGGGGTGGGGTGGGCTCATATGTCCGGACATACAGGTATGTTTACAAAATTTTGATTTCTTAAAAAATGTAGACAAAAAACACTGCACTGACAAATTGATAATAGGTAATGATTAATGAACCAAATATATCTAGTGCCATTTCTCAAGAATTCTATTAATTATGTCACCCGTATTCATTTTTTTGCCATTTCCGCGTCACTTTAAGCCTATTTTACGACCCTGGAACCTCAAATATGGATATTCGACCATAAAACGCATCGACCCCGATGATATGAGAAAAACAGATCATAAAGAAATGGATATCCTAAGAATGGGGGCTGGCAAAAGTTAAAAAATACCAAAAACTCAGTTTCTGTGATTTGAGGCCTTTATTACAACAGTTATTATTTATGAATCTGACTTATTTTGCTTATACTTATCCTACAAAAATCCGGTTCTGCTATGGGGAGCAGTTCATCCGCAGGTAGTTTGGCAAAGCAGGACAATATGCAGATCTATACAGTAAGGCCGATTCAGGTAACAAAATACTAAAGTATTTAGGTATAAGAAAGTATGGTGATGTATACTTATTACCAAGAAAGCTGGACCAGCAAGTAATCGACAGAAAAAATGAAAAGGAGATGAGATTTGATGATATAGTAGACTTGCGCTAGTACAAAAAAAACGTTCAATATGAAACATAAGACAAAAAGTAAGCTGTAGCCTATCGGGAATTTTAAGCACCTCCATTCATATATAGATGTTCTCTGTTTGATCGCAATTTTATACTTGACTTTACTTAGTTGTTTTTGGGTCTGTTCACTTAACTTATTCCACAGTTGTACATCTCTAAAATATGGCGACCACTGATCAATACTTGCTGCTTTTCGCCTTTCGCTGTTTGAACTTTACACGAGTATCACTATGAGTTCTTATGGGTGTATCCAGGTTGCTTTCATCCTTACTGAGTTTATGCATGATAGTTGACCAGCACTTGCATATTCCTCCAACAGTCCAGGAAATCAACTGAAGTTGCAGCATGCAGCTCCTTAAGTGTCTGTCTTATCTTGCGATGACCCTGAACAATTCTAAGACCCCTGTTATGGGCTTTCTGTAATCGCGATAATTCAGCTTTTGATGCACCATCCAGAAGGAAACCACAATATTCCAACATGGGTCTTATTACACTTACATATATCTGGCACCCACCAGCTGCTGTTGCCCTGGACCTACCATTCTCACTGCTGCCAACTCCCAACTGTTGTTGAGCTGGCATTCTTGAAGAACCATCATTATCCGCCACTCTGCGTCAAACCGATGGTGTTCTTGTAGGTGGCTCAGCTTTTCGGCAAATGCAAAGGCGGATGAAGGCCACGGAGCAGCAGCCATCTAGGGTCAGCACCAGCACCAGCAGCAGCAGCAATCTCAGCAGAAGCTGTGTCAGCAATCTACACAGCAGTTGCAGCCTCCTCCATCACAGTGGCCTGCACATATCACATCCCTGGCAGGCGTGTGGCAGTCTCAGGACAGGCTTTGGGTCCAGCAGCAGTTAGTGTCCATGGACATGGGCTGTCCACCACCAACAAGAACACTGGTTCCCACATCCTGCCTCCTGTCCACATCCACATTCACACAACAGTAGTCTGCCACCACAGACCTGCAGCCGTCCACATCCACTTGGCGGTCATGAACAGAAGATCTCAGCTTGTAGAATCCCCACCGTCTTTCTCATCTCTCTTTGGATCCACCAGTGTATAGAGCCAAATCACCAGCCCCACATCACATGTGGCCACCATCCCAACACCTCCATCCAGAACGGAGGCAGACCAAGAGGAGAAATGAACTGGACTGCACATAACCTTTTTAATTTATTATTTATTCCATTCTGGTGGTGCCTTGTTACCTTGTGAATCTGGTCATGCCTTGCTTACCTTGTGATTCTGGATGGGCCTTGTTTACTTTGTGATCAAAGTGAAACATGTTTTTATTTATATTATTGTTTGCCACTGATGCTGATGCTGATGTTTGCTACAATGTTTTTGTTAACCCTTTCCTTACCATAGACCTATATATAGGTCCTGGGGGGCTATTTCTGACCTCCAATATTTGGTTGGTAGCAGCTTTGGGTCAGTTAAAGATGGAAAATTGAAACTTACCATCTTAATTAAGTAAGACATGTGCTTTCCATTAGAAGTATTCATTTTGTTCTACAAATATTCTAATTACCCATTTCTGGTGTTTTTGAGGGGTCAAATGTAAAAAAAACTAAAATGTATCGAAAAGTGGACTGCAAAATACAGACAACACCACTAAATAGGAAAACTAGAGAACATCTAACAACAAAAGCACTATTTTGGGTAATATTTGTAATCACATAATAAGAATTATGTAAGAACTAAATTTCACATTTTATGACAGTTCTGTCAAGGTCAAGGTCATATTGAGAGGTCAGCAATAATGGGTCAAGTTATAAGCCCATTTTGCTGTTATTGATAACACATTTTGGGTTTCAACTTCTCTAAAAAAGATCTGAAGTACAAATCTAAAAGGTTGCAAAATTGCAAATTTAGATGTGGAATTCCTCACTCTGAGCTCCTTGCAATATTCCAAATGGTTCAATCTAACATTCCAAATGGGGTCAAAGGTCAGATATCATTGAATTGGCAAAGGAAATGAGCCTGGTTTATTGTTCCATAGTGCATCAGCAACAAAAGTTGGAGGTAGATCTAACAGGTGGAACAATAAAAAGTGCAAATGATCAAACATTGTATGACATGATGTGATAGCATACCTGCAGGTGTTTATTTTTTATCTATTCAAGATTAATACAACATTCTTTGGAATATCTTAAAGAACAATGTCATAGGTCAATAGGTTATAGGTCAAAGGTTACCATGAGCAACTAATGTAGAGCCCAATAGATAGATCTATTAGTCCTCAGTTCTAGTTCTTGATCTAATTTATGTTTTAGATTCAGGAATATTTATTGTATATGTGAATCACATTCTGTCTATGATTGGCTATTAAAGGAAATAGTAGATTAAAGTGACTTACACATTAGAGAAACTCGATATGTTATCCTCTGGAAGGCAACCTGACCTGTAGCCACCTGGTGTTGGGACAGCTGAAGTCACCCCAAGCACCACTATTTGTCAGTCCAGAATGCAGTCTGAGTGCTGGTCACACCCACAAACCGGCAGCTGTCTACCAACAAAGCCACACAGCACTGCTAGACTCCACCCAGGAATCACAAGGGGGGCCTATAGAGGCCTGAAACCTGCAGAGACCCAGGACCTCAGACTCACAAGGGAGGCCTTGAAGCATACATGGGACAGAGCCATGTAGAGGAACTGCACATGGTTCCTCTATCTCCAGTATGTGTAGCTAATGTGATCAAATTCTAATATACACCTGCCTGGCCCTATTGTGTATGTGCAGAAACCACTAGGTTCCCACTGGGTTTACCCAAGTGAGTCTGGTACCCGGCAGGCTATTCCACCAAGCTGGTACATCTAACTTTATTACTGAATCAAGGGAACTGTATAGGGATCTGTATACAAAACCAACAGATGCAAATTATACTTACCACAAGTTTGACTTGGTACAACCACCCTCTAAAACCAGAAGTCTACCATGCTTACAGTTTCTGAGAGTAAGAAGGATCTCCAAGAAGAACCAGGACTACAAGAGAAACTGCAGCAAGAAAAAAAGAAAAGGGATACCGAGTAAAACCTCCTAGGAGAAGGCAAAACAAAACATGATAGAAAAGATACCTCAAACAAGAAGAAGGAAATGGAAGAAAGTGACAACAAAATAGAACTTTGTGACCACTTACTAACCTGATAACCTGAGAACAACTGGGTGGGCAAGATAATGGATAAATACTGGGACCTCTTGGCAAAAGTCTACAACAACAAACCTACACAAGAAAAAAAATCATGAGAGAATTGTCCAAAAACCATCCAGGGACACTCCATCACCAGAAAGTTCAAACTTTTTGAATTGCATATTTGGAGGAAGGGAATGCACAGAGTACCATAAAAACAGTGCACATGTTCCACCACATGATAACAGAGAGTAGCGGATCAATCATTGGTGAGCTACCAGTGTAAGAGCATCAGCCAAAAAGAACAGTCCTTATACAGAGTATGCAGGAAGCATGTCAGATAAACCACTCCCAAACACCATCTTTTCTTTATCTGGCTGTGAAGGGGTAGGGGGTTGATTTTTGCCATGCCTATATTCACATCTGCTACTGAATCAATCCACATGCAGGGAATACAGCTAGATGGCCATGTAACCTGGTTGGACTGGTTCAGCACATTGCCTATGATAGAGCAACAGGTAGTCGATAACTAAGGTCCACTACAGAAATATATAAACTTGATAGATGCTATGTTTGTGTGTCAAACAAGGTTCCTGAAGATATTCTGCAAACAAATATCTCTGTCAACCATATTCCATAAGCCATTGATTGTTTTAGACTGTATTTTCGAGCATAGATTGTAACAAACACTGGTGGAGAAGCCTCAATATCCTGATACTATCAAATCACATGCATCTGTGGCGCAAATACAAATCATGTCCTTGCAACACATTCCACATGTTAGATGCAGACAGTAGGCAACCAAGCTCAAAGCGAGAGCAATCTGTAAGCACCACAACCTCAACTTGGTCCACCACAGCAGCCTCCCCTGCCTCCAGACTAAGGCAGTGATCATTTCCTAGTTCACCCATCACCACAGTACGGCAACAACCAATGCTTTCAGCTCCATCTAACCTCTACCCAAGCATCTCCTCCCTGTTGCATACTGGCATAGAGCTTAACATGCCAGATGACATTGAACACTTTAAAAAAACAACAAGGCTGATATACTGCAACACTCTGACAACTGTGCAATCAGAACTTGATGTCCTCTGATCCAAGCCAGAGGAGCAGATGTTGCAAAGGGACAGACTAGTGAGACAAAATGCCTTGCCGCTCCCACCTGTCACCATCACAGCAATGACAATCATAAATATGAATTTCCTGCAGTCAGCTCAGCAACCTCAAGGCAGTGGCCATACACAAAATGTACAAGTTACCAGAATCATTCTCTGGATTAACCCATTCGCGGCGGGTGATGCCTGGAGGCATCACCAGTCCAGATCGGATGATGCCTAGAGGCATAATTTTTGAGAGATTTACAAAAACTGACTATATATACAGAAATAATCGAAGAAGAAACATGAAATCTTCAGAGAATGTAGGGGTGATATAGTTAGTAATAAATATGTATGAAAAATGAGACAAAAAGTTGGTCACATGACCTTTTAATCGAATAGATATGGGATATAAGAATAATAGAGGCGAACTGGACGGAATCGCCACTCCAACCCCCCAACAAGGAGTGTTCGGACTGTCGGGGGTCTATTTCTGATCGATATTTCAAATTTTCTACTCATCCAAACTGAATGCATTTATTTTATGATTTATAATTGATTATTATATATATAAATAACAATAATTTTTTATTCCTTTGATATAATTGGTGTTTCATTGGCCATATTATATATATATATATTTTTTTTTTATTCAGTTCACATCCGATTCTGTCATGGGACAGTTCTTCCATTGGATGGTAATTGCTCCGCACTCAACAACTAATCATATACACATACATATATGAGAAAAAATGAAGATGAAGTATGGAATGATTTAACATGATAAGAAATAGTGTTCACACCGAGATATACCAAATATAACTACAGTAAATAGATTGAAAAACTCCCAAATTGAGTCAGGCAACAGAAGTGACCTAGTTTACTCCTAGTTCTCTCTTGATTGCCCATTTAAATGATTTCTTTGTGAATAGCATTTGCACTTCTGTTTTAAGGTTATTCCATAGTCTGGTTCCCCGGAACTCCGGGCTTTTCACGTAACCGCTAGTTTTATGAGCATGAGTTAGTAGGGTAACTTTTAGGTCACTTCTGGTTCCCCTAATGGATTGGTCTAAGTTTTCAGCATCTTGAGCAAGTTCATACATAATGCTCAGCAATTGGCGCTTTCTCCTTATATGCAATTTTTCAATTTCACAAGTAGCGTGTAGTTGGTCAATACTGAGCTCAGCCACCCTTCTCCTAGTAATAATACGCAATCCCCTATTTTGTAGCCGTTGTAGTTTCGTACAGTCACTACTCATAGCTCCGTCAATAATAAAAGATGCGTACTCCATGACCGGCCTGATCGTACTTATGTATATCAAGCGGGCAACTCTCTCAGTTATAGAGCTTCTGAGCTTGGCCAACTTAAACAGCCTAGAGTTGGCAGACTTAAAAACCGATCTCATGTGTTCACTCAGTGACAAAGATGCATCGAGAGCTACTCCTAGATACCTGTATGATGTACAGTGTGATAAAAAAAATTTCGTTACAGATGAGATTCATAGCATCAAGTCGACCCACTCTAGATCTTGAACCATACCAGCATGTCTTAGTTTTGTCCAAGTTCATTGTCAGAGCATTTGCATTGCACCAAGTAGATATCTGGCGCACTGCAGACTGTAGCTTAGATGAAGCAACTGCAGCTCTTATGTCTGAACTGAACAAAACCAGATCATCCGCATACTGCATACTGCGACAACCTTACATACCTTCGCACATATCGTCTACATATAAAACAAACAAGAGTGGCCCCAGCACTGACCCCTGGGGGACCCCGAAGGGGACAGGGAGTATACCTGAGGATACGCCGTTAACTTTGACCAACTGAGTTCTATTGTCTAGATAAGAGGTTATCCATCTTAATAAATTACTGGGTAGCTGAAATTTATGTTTTAATTTTAAAAGAAGTATGTCATGGGGGACACAATCAAAGGCCGTGCGAACATCCACATAGCAGGCAGCTGTGGTCATAGCCATGTCTCTCGCTTTGTACAGATAGGTTACATAATTGTAAAGCGCGTCACCAGTGCCTAATTCAGGGCGGAATCCAAATTGGTTTTCTGTGAGTGGCTGGTTTTCCATAACTGCTTGATATAATTTTGCATGTACCAGTTTCTCGAGTACTTTGCCAGGTGTAGCTAATATGGTTATGGGCCTCCAATTATTTATTTTCGTAGTGTCTCCTGTTTTCGGGATAGGGGTGACTCTCCCCAGTTTCCAGTCATTAGGAATAACTCCGGTTGCTATGGAGCAGTTGTACAGATATAAGAATTCGTCCATTAGAATTAACATAGAGTCCTTCATTATTCTCGGTGATATGTCATCTAGGCCAGAGGCCTTGTGTATGCTAATGTTCTTAACTATCTCAATAAGGTACAGGGGGAGCCGCTGTGTTTTCGTAGCCATGACCATATGTGAGCTTGCGGTTGCAGGCGTGCACCGAGTGACCGCACTTCCTGCCCACGGAGTCACAAAAGATGCATACGTGCAACCACCGGATGCCCCCCTCTGTGTGGTCGTTGCGGTGGCGGCACCCCCTCTCGCCGTTGAAGTCGTGGCACGGGGCCTCAGATCCCCGAGCGCGTCTGGTCTCGGTGTTGTTACTGCTGTTGGAGGTCATCAATACTACCTCGGATTTAGTTGGCCATATTTTCACAAATTTTTTATTGGTCACACTGGTCGTACAATTTTTTCCCTATATGACAAAAAAAATTATTTATGTAATTTGGTGTATCTATTTTGTTTATTGGGATTCCGGTATCAGCATCAATTAGATTACATTGTTGTGCAGATTTAGACCCGTTCAATAATTGATTCAACTTCCTCCAGAATTCAGCTGGTTTATCTTTTGAGCTTTCTAGATTATCCATGCAAAAATGATCTTTACATTTTTTCAGTTCTTTAGTAATAGTCTTGCTTAGGGCTCGAATTTCATTCAGTCTTCTCCCATCGTTAGATAATTTATATTGATGTAGCTTATTCTGCTTATTATGAATTAAAGAGATAACATCATCCGTTATCCGCGGGGTTTTGCTTCTCTTAAAACTCATGTTCTTTACTGGGCAATGCTCGTCAAGAAATTTATTAACAAGGCCAATGATTGTGTCCCACAAGTGATTCGGGTCAGTGCTGGTCCAGAAATCAGTCCAATCATGTTGTGATAATGATTCATACAATAATTCATATGTGTACTTCCTATAGGTTCTCCCTATAAATGCAGTACGTTCACTTGCCTCTCTCTCCTTCTTCCTCACCGCATATATAGAATGATGATCATATAAAAGGTCGTCTCCTACACCACTAGATTGAACATATGGGCTATTGCTATATAGATGGTCTATAGTGCTACCTGTTCCGTTTTTGTTAGGTCTTGTGACTTCACTTAAATATTGCTTCAAATTATGATCTTTAGTAATGTTGAGTAGTTCCTTAACAAATGGGTCAGCGCCATTTTTAAGGTTCAGGTTAAAGTCACCTGTTACCCACACTTCTCTATCCTGTAGATTCTTATGATTCAAAATAAGCTCTAGTATAGACATAAAATTATCCACTACCCCTCTCTGTGATCTATAACAAATTACTATTACCATTTTCCTGTTTCCAGGCTTTTCGATTTTTAGAGTTAAGATCTCATAGTCATACGTACTAAAACTTAATTCTTCAATCTTGCTCGCCCACATACCCAGCTCACTTTTAATACAACACGCTGCTCCTCCTCCCCTGCCCATTATCCTATCCTGTCTTAGTAATATATGGTTATCCCACCCTACCAGTGCACTGTCGTGATGCTCGGTCAGCCAGGATTCAGTGATAGCTATAATTTGATCGTTTTTAAAGATTAGCTTTATTTCCTCTAGCCTAGGCAAGAGACTCCCTGTGTTTACGTGTCTTATTGTTAAGTTTTTCATTATGATGAGTTGTGTGATATGAGAAAATGAGATAGTGATTCCCAAGTTGTAGGTGCTGCCCTACCAAATTGGGTTGTGAGACGAGTATTGCTGTCTTGTCTGCAGCAATACTCCTATACGTCTAAGAAATAAGCTCCTCAAGGTAAATGCATCGTCACCCAGGATGAAATAAGGCACTTTCCTCTCATTGTCAGTGTCAGGGAGACAAGAGGGAAGCGACATGCCTATTGTACCCTCCTCCATCATTTCAGCCAGTTCTGAGTCATTGCAGATCTGGGCATCAGACTAGGGCCAGAAGGAGTATGTTGAAGAATCCCTACAATGGCATGTGGCACGTTCCAACATTCCTCAAAGTCCTTGGCAAGGGCTATCCAGTCTTTGGGTTTGCGAGGAACAGCAAACGCTTCTTCCTCCAGTACTGCATGATGGATCTGCATAACTGCGGGACAATGTTGCTGATCGATGATTTATTGCACCAAAAGTTGTATTCCAACGACGCATAACTGTCACCCAACTGTTAGAGTGACAGACAATCAAAGACCAGCTGGTAAAGCCAAACATTGCTAGGTATCCTTTCTTTTGATGGCCGGCTCAATACCATGCAGTTTCTCGTTAAAAAGGTCAGGCTCCATTTGAAGGTAGTTGTGGAAGCTGGCCTTATCTCCAAGACACAGCTCCCTACTAAGCAAACTGGCAAATTGTCCATGTGACTGGCGTACAGATTCAGATAACCAATCGTGAACCCAGATACTACATTTTCTCCTGCTGCGCCTCCTTTCTGTGACACTCAATTCTTGTAGGTGGCAGGACTCAGGTCTGTGTTTCTGCTTTCTGATAAGAGAAGCTATGAGGACTATGACGATACAGGCAAACACCACTTCAATGTTGGTGACAACCATCACGAGGTGTAGAGGTGAGTTTAGGCAAAGGTCAGCTGAGGTGTTCCCTTATGAACGCACTGGAGCACACTGAAGAAGCTTCAAGGAGCGCAATTTTATACATGGAGGAAGCTGTCGGCAAGGCACCGTGGAGGAACGGGGAGCAAAGCATCATGTTCCTCCGTAACTGGGCTGAAGTCGCCTTAAGTCGACCTGTGTATTAAAAGTGAGCATAAGTAGTCTTAATTGAACAGACTGTCAATGCACCACCCAAGCAAAGAAAGACCAGTCTGATATAGATTAACGTCTTATGCAAAAACTACTGTTGTCGGGGTAGCTCGTGTTCCACATTATAGCATATTCCGAACAAACTTTCCAACACTCAGGTAAAGTTAACAACAAATGAAGCATGTTTATAAACTAGAGCATTGGTTGTCAACCTAGGACTATCAGCTATTGGACCCATGACTCATTATTACCAAAACCTTAGTCTATTGTCAGGGACATGACCTCAATCCTTGTATTTTACCCGTAATCGTAAATTATTCAAAACATACCCTATTTATATGCAGAACCATTTAGTATATCGAATTAGGCCCATCAATTCTCATTCGATTTGTCATTGTCCTATTCCCTTCTAAGGTAAAATATTGATAAAGCAACAAAACATGTTAGAATTTTATGTTTCTACTATGGGATGTATTTAGGGTGAGCAGTGTTTTCGACGGTTGCTAAACTATTGTTAAAGGCATATCCTACAGTTCACAATAGCGCCACTTAGTGCCAATTATCAGCTCAAACGGGTTTTTCAGATTAATTCTAATACCAAATGAGTGAAATGTAACGTTGTGTCTAGTTGGACCTAATCCAATAGTTAAAATGATCCTTTTTACATTTACTTGATTTACATGGAAATATACTGAAGCAACTCAGAGTACATTAGGTTTACTATATTCCCTCAACGTTTGAAGAAAAATGGCATGGGCTTTACAATTTTTTTTAGAATTTCTATATATTTGATTTTTATAGATTCATTCGATATTAACCTCTTGTTCAGAATATAGCATGGTGATCCACATTTAAAATCAGATATACATGTATACGTGCTTTATGATACTTTTTTCATATTCAATTTCCTGGAAAATGAGGTGAGTTTTATTTTTCAAGGCGAATTGTCCTATATGCCTTTAAGGCTTCGCTTATCATACCCGTTCCCTCTGATTAATCTTTCATAGGCCATTAATGTATGTTCCATACAATGGGTTACCCATGGCCTTTGGTCAGGGGTGGTCATTGCCCCCCCTGGTGAAACACCTCTGTACTAGCGCACCCCTGCGCCACCTCTCCACTGTCGGCCGCACGGAACATCAAAGTGCGCTAGGTCGACACTGTACTCTGCCTCATTCGCTTCTCAGGCATCATACCTCTCACACATACTTTTTCTTCTCCCGTACTTTGGCTATTCCGCCCGTCGTACCTCCGGTCTCCATATTCCCCTGAATATCGGTGACCATGTACAGGAATACCAGGACAGAGAGTAAGATATTTACGGTGAATTATGTTGACCAGAAGTGGTATGGCGGCATACGCGGCAACGGAGACCGACTCAGAAGTCACCCTGCGGCAGCAACAAACGGCGGCAGAGAGCGACCACGTGGATTCCGTCTCCCAGCAAGGGACCAGCACCAGCGGTCGGTCCCGGGCCTCACGGGTCACTGCCTTGGAGGCAAACCTCGGAGGGGTAAGGACCGACGTAAATGAGGTGAAGACAGACGTAAACGGGGTTAAGTCGGACGTATCAAAGATGTCACGGCAGATGGACGGCATGATGGACGCCATTATGCAGATCTCTCGGCCGGCATCGTGGAGGAGCGGCTCACGGGCGTCGGCGGCGGCCAAACGGACATGGGACTGGGCGCAAGAACAGACGGAACGCCTGCTGCCTCCACCCCGCCAATTGAGAGATACATACACGTCGGAAGAACACCTGCAGAGGGAATTTGGCCGTGAGGCCATGCGCCACGACAGGACCACTGGTAAGAACTCGTTACTCTCAGACCTTAATGCCCGCAGGCCGACCGCCAAACCGTAAATGTTTATTGACCGGGACGGCGTCTACACGCTTCACCAGAAGCTGGATTTACGGTCGAGCCTCGGGCCACTTGAATACATCAGTTGTTTTGTGGCCCTGTTGAGCGATGAGCGCGCTCTGTACCCCGAGGATAGGGGAGACATGTTTCGCCATCTTCACCAAGTTACGGTCCATGCTCAGGCACGGCCGTGGGCCGGGGTCAGACGTTGGAGCAATTACGTCTTCGACCAGGTCGAATCCGGCAGGATGCAGTGGTCAGAGCACGGCCGGATACAGGAAGAGGGTGTCCGGCTTGCTATGACCTCTACCCACACCTCCAACAGCAATAACAACACCGAGACCAGACGCGCTCGGGGATCTGAGGCCCCGTGCCGCGACTTCAACGGCGAGAGGGGGTGCCGCCACCGCAACGACCACACAGAGGGGGGCATCCGGTGGTTGCACGTATGCATCTTTTGTGACTCCGTGGGCAGGAAGTGCGGTCACTCGGTGCACGCCTGCAACCGCAAGCTCACATATGGTCACGGCTACGAAAACACAGCAGCTCCCCCTGTACCCACACCACAGCGGGTACCACAGGCGGGATACCAACTCCAAGTGACTACAAAGCTGGCGGCACCCCGGAGCGTGCTTCAACACCCACAGCCGATTTCATAAAATGGGCAGGCCTCGCCCCGCGACTAAGGGAGGCGCGAAACTATGATCAAAGAGGGGCCGGCGGCCCGGTGTGTTATGTGACAAGCCGGCCCCCACACGTGACGTCATGCCTCACGTGACCACCCCGGCACGTGGCCGGGGTGGTGAAGTAAACATAAACAAAGGGATGGGGAATACACTCCCGCAGGATAGCACCAACGCTTTCCCCGCCCCACCGATGTCTTACAGCGTGGCCGGTGTTAGTGTTACTGCGCCGGCCGGCAACGAGGAGAGTAACACTCCGGATTTCGCAGCACTAAAAGAAGTGTGCAAAACGGAGTTCATCGGGAGGGTGTCAGGAAAGACCCGTTCGCCTTCCGGGACCACCGCCGGGTGACATGGCCGGACTTCACGGCCGTAGGGTCCGGCAGCCACGCGGACATATACCGGGCCGTGAGGGACACGGGGCTACCAAACGCCCTCGGCGCTAGGATTCAGGTCCCCTCGGATCTGCACTTGCCGGCCTGGGATCAGTACTTAGGGGGCGTGGCAGGGGCGCAGGAGCTCCTGGGCTTCCTCCACTACGGTTTCCCCCTAGGATACCTCGGCCCGGAGAGCGACACCAGGGGGGTGGCCAACCACCCCAGTGCAACCGGCTACCCGGACCAGGTGGAAAGGTTCCTGGAGAAGGACGCTTCCTTCTCTAATATGATGGGACCTTTTCACGAACCGCCCTTCGCTCCGTGGTGTCACGTGTCGCCTCTCATGACACGCGAGAAGTGGGGCACGGACGATAGGCGGATCATCACGGATATGACTTTCCCGCGGGAGCGTAGCGTGAACTCGTTCGTGATCAAGAACTCAGTATACGGGCTGGAACGAGATCACGGCCTCCCAACGGTGGACGAGTTCGTGTCCAAACTCGTGAAGGGAGGTAGCTCTTCTTTTATGTCATCAATCGACGTATCACTTGCATACAAGAACTTCGGGTGTGATCCCCTCGACTGGCCCCTGCTGTGTTTCACATGGGAGGGCGGGCACTACTGTGATACTGCCATGCCGTTTGGTGCCCGTGCCTCCTCCTACCACATGCAGTGTGTGGCCGAGGCCATCGTCGGGATCCTCAGGACAAAAGGAATCACGGCCGCGATGTACCTTGATGATCTGATTATCCTCTCCGAGGACCGAGGTAAGGCGGCCGTGGACTTCAATATTGCACGTGATCTGTTCGCAAAACTGGGCTTCCCCGAGGCACGCGACAAAGCCCAGGAACCGAGTCAAGTCGTCACGTGGCTGGTATTGAGATCGACGCCCGTAGCATGAGCCTCTCCATCCCCACGGCCAAGTTGGAGGAGATACGTGCTCACGTGTCGGCCGTCGCTAAACGCCGCACCCTCACGAAGCGACAGTTACAGTCAGTGCTGGGATGGATACTGCACGTAGTGAGGTGTATTAGGCCGGCACGTGCTTTCGTCTCCAAACTCCTAGAGGCTCTGCGAGGGATGACGGGGTTCTATCTCAATATCAATTCGGAGATGCACCAGGACCTGGACTGGTTTGTGAAATTCGCCGAGGGGTGGAATGGACGCGCACTGATCCCTCGAGGCCCGCCGACGAGGCGTATCACTGTCGATGCCTGCCTCTCGGGTGTAGGAGGGACTGACGGCCGCTTCGCGAACCACCTATCGCACATCCGTGCGCATCTGCGACTGACGGGGGGGGACGTCGGACCGACAGAGGATCACCGAGTGAGGCGAGCACTGGAGGGCATGAAGAGGAACAAAGACTACGTCCCAAACGTGAAACCCCCAGTGCCGATGGACGTCTTCCGGGCCGTTCTCGACGAGCTCGCGGTATCGCCTCTCCACACAGCGATAAGGGCGGGGCTCCTGCTAATATATTATGCGGCCCTACGGCAGGGCGAGGTGGCGCCGCAGTCGGCACGGACGTTCGATCTGGCATGGCACCTGACACGAGGGGACGTGATACTCGGCCAACGGCACGTGACGATCACGATAAAAGCGGCCAAGAACCTCCAGCACGCGGGGGAGCAGAAGGTTATGCGCCTGGAGGCCGCGGAGGATGTCAGGATCTGCCCCCGACACGCGATTCGGGAACTACTATGGGTGGCCCCTACGGCTTCACTGCGGGATCCATTCCTCACGTTGCCCGATGGGACAATCATCACCTCCCGGATGATGACAAGAGAATGGGATCGCCTCCTGCAGGCCACAGGCCAAACAGTGAAAACATTCACCCTCCACAGCCTCAGGAAGGCCGCTGCCACCCAGGCATTCCCAACCGGCATACCTGAACTCGATATCCAGAGGTATGGAGGGGATGAAATCCCAGGCACATTGTGCTTATATCAAGGTCTCCGACCTTAGGACTGTCAACAACTCACTCATCAAGTCCCTTTCCTTCAGAAAGTGACCTTTTTCTATCCCAACCCACCTCTCCCTATAACTATTGGCTCCTTGGCTATTTGTATTATTTTATTATTACATGTTCATCAAAACTATGTAATATTACATAATAACTTCATTATGTTATCATATACTCTTCATAATTGACAACAATATACATATGTCAATTATACACTTATTGATATTCATTGTATAACCTTATTAATATCAATAAGAACTATAAAATTTAATAAAATTTTATGAGCCCACTCCGGCTTTCCTCTTGTTTTATCCTGGGATATGGGGTAATGGGTTACCCATGGCCTTTGGTCAGGGGTGGTCATTGCCCCCCCTGGTGAAACACCTCTGTACTAGCACACCCCTGCGCCACCTCTCCACTGTCGGCCGCACTGAACATCAAAGTGCGCTAGGTCGACACTGTACTCTGCCTCATTCGCTTCTCAGGCATCATACCTCTCACACATACTTTTTCTTCCCACCCACCCTCTCCTTTTCTACTTCTACTCCTTACACTCGTAGGGCTATTTGTATTATTTTATTATTACATGTTCATCAAAACTATGTAGTATTACATAATAACTTCATTATGTTATCATATACTCTTCATAATTGACAACAATATACATATGTCAATTATACACTTATTGATATTCATTGTATAGCCTTATTAATATCAATAAGAACTATAAAATTTAATAAAATTTTATGAGCCCACTCCGGCTTTCCTCTTGTTTTATCCTGGGATATGGGGTCATGATGAACATGAAATAATAATTTACTGAGTATCGTCCTAGAGATATAATATACACCATTAGCGATCAAATTAGTAAATCAGAATCGAAAGTATCTATTATAGATAATCAGACCAGTAGGCACCCCTCTCATAAGATCTCACACTCTCTAAGTCGTATTCTGTACTCACACTACGCTATATGGAGAAGAATTCTTAATGAACTAGGCCACTAATCCACTGGCCTGCCTCCTGTGCTAAAGACGTACATCAATGCAACCAAAGATTCCTATAATCTCAATGATGCTAACTAGCGGGAATACTGTCTGTCAGTGGATTCTCAAGGCTCTAAGCCTAGTTCGCTAAGAATTCTTCTCACATAGAGCGCAGTGAGAACCTTGTACAGATTACGACTTAGAGAGTGTGAGATCTTATGAGAGGGGGTGCACCCGGAGCTATTGTGTATACAGTGAGAAATTGATTTGATGAAAAAAAAACTACGCTGGTTAAATATGAAGTAAAGGTTGTATGACGTAGTATCTGGACGTGTGTACCAATTAAGGATGGCATGTGATTCAGTACTGTAATAATACACGCCTTTAGTAGTGACAGGTGATATACTGGTACTTATATGGAATAATATCCGGTCAATAGAATCTGTATCCCATCCTAGAACCATGTGTACACAATCAATATTCTTTGATCTATCCGTCCTTGATATCGGACATCGTGTTTTTACTACTTTTTCAACGGTTCCCTTATATATTTCTACAATTCCTGTTACTATTCTGTTGGTCTACAAAACTACACACACTGAAAATAAACCTCCCCCTATCAGACCTAGAACGTTGACTACGTGCTACTATAAAGTGCTCCATGATTCATGTCAGTGTATGGCAGGTCAACCCCACCTGGGGATATAGCGACAAATACTGTACCGTATGAGTGCTTGCTGACAGATAGACTCTCTGTGCAAGCTCTACACTAGCCATGTCCGACATGTGCCGAGAAGTGAACTCAATTATGGATGACTCCACTACGATAAACCGCTTCTCTGACCTTCTGCATGACGATACTGACAGAACTGGGATTTTTTCTTTCTTTATTAGTAGCATCTCTCATGTAGATGAGTTTTTCAGATACATCATCCTTTACACATGTATATATCTGGTCATCATCTTAACACTAATAGCAAAGATTTAATCAATTAGGTTATTCGAAGTAAAGATGAATATATGCAGATGAGATGGATTTAGATTCCGAAAGATATTAGATATCAAACAGTTATTGAATAACATTATATCAGTTTTTGGAAATCGTCAATGCTGGCCGACCAGTGGGCTGTAGGTAACAGTTGATACCACTCTTTGGCTCCTCTATAATTTAATGAGTTGAGGATTACAGTACTCCTAGTTCATTCCATTTTAAAAATGATATTTTGTCATTCGACCTGGTTATCCTTGCAGAGTCCACCCATTCCTGGTTGAAGTGATTTTTGTACATAGTTAGTACACTGCACGAAAACCACTATTTTACATATATATACGCCATTGCGATAACGCACGTATCGGCTGTATCGTGGTTTGTTTATACTTGTATACACCTATTATACGCCTCTGCGTTTCGGGCGTCTATGAGACAGTTTCCATATGTAGACGCGCGCGACTTGGCTGTCTTTCACGCCTTGCGTATTTAAGATAAAACATGCTCTGTGTGATATATATACGCCAGGCGTATATATAATACCATAAAAAAAATTAAAAAAATGCGACCCGCGGCCCGCCCCGTCCTGTGGGTGTTGGTAGAGGTTGCACCAACACTGACCCACCACCCGCCACCTCCCAACCCCACCCCCTCCCGCCCCCCCCCCCCCCCCGCCCCTGACACCCCACCACCCCACCACCCTACACCCACAGTGAAGCCCTGGTACACGAGCCCTGGTACATGGAGGTCCTCTGTCTTCACACATTACCTGAGTTTTGTCTCTGGGCGGGCGGGAGCATATAGGTGTGAAAGCGGCGAGTGTCGGCAGGTGTCAAAGCGGCATCGGCAGCAGATGTGTGGAAGCACTTGGGGTGGTAGGTTGATATCTGACCAGACCTTGTGTTATATATACAGTACCCAAAGTATGACTTCAGAAGAGTGGTGTTTTGAAAAACTTTAAAAACTAAAAAAAACGGTTTAAAAAACAAAAAAATGTTTGGTTTATTATATGTGTTTAATGAAGAGATAATAGATGGGGTTTTAGAACAATTTTATAATCAAAATTGATAATATAACATTGGATTGATACATATACCAAGGACTTAATAACTAATGGTAAATGAAATATGCTACGACTGATATCCCCAAGTGGCAGAGGTCAGAATTATTGGATAGTGGCGTAAATAAACAGAATCAGGCGTATATATGACGTATATAAGACGGCACCATGGACACATATATACGCCACTAGATAAGGCGTCTACAAGACGGATAACAGGTCGAACTTCTAGACGCAAAATCCTACTGTTAGACGCGTTTCGGATACATATGTAAAGCGGTAAGTTTCGTGCAGTGGTAGCAATTGTATTTTGTGACGCAGCCTAAATTTAGGGAGACCATCAAGTTCGTGCAGCCACGCAATGGAGGTTTGACTATAGCCTTTACGAAATGTGATTCTCGTCCCACGATGATGGAGGTGCTCTAAGGTCTAAACGTTCATTATCTATTGCTTTAGTCAACAATACATTTACTAACAAATTCCGTTGGTGCTTTTTCAATAGCTTGCGTCCCCGCTTAGGAAGCATCAAGATTTGTATACAAAAAAAGAGAAGTAAATAGATGAAAATCGATTTAAGATAAATAAATAAAAAGATGTATAGGTTAATGCTAGCAGTAAGGTTATATATTTCACAAATACACCAAAGGGCAACACTGTACGTTCCTCAATTCTAACGCTAGGTGTCGCTCAGTGTTACTGCGCCACCCTCCCGCGCATCTAACCTGCCCAATGGCCGGGTATTGAGCTCTGAAATTTTTATTTTGTTATGTGAATAAAATCAGTGGTTGAAACTCATCTGCCACGAGTAATTGTTCCAAGTCACCACGTGGTTATGTTATTTGTAACAATAATATATAAAAACATGGTTATGACGCCATTATGGCAATACATTTTCGAGGCAATACTTTTTCGACGTGTTCTGAACTCGGTCTTCGACCTCATTCAGAACAATTTATCTTCAACTCCAAGAATAAGTATCGCCGTATTGGCGTCATCAACATGTATTTTTCATTATCATATACCATAGATTGGTTATAATCGGCCAAAACTCACCGAAAATCAACTCGGGAAGTACATCACCATACTCATCCCAAAGTTAATTGCGCCTGTGCAAGTTACATTTGCTCTCCAAACAGATCTTTAGTTTGAATAGATAGCGTTAACAAACCTGAACTCCACTTGGAGAATGGGAAGTTACCTGGATTCACTTTTTACATCACCAATTGTATCACTACTGTTCATTTATATGAATAAACGGAACGGAATATCGGTTTTTGGAGAGTGAAGTTAATTTTTCTAGTTACCATGGCGCCTTGGTTCGTAGTGTCCCAATTTGCGTGTTGTGATCCGTCTTACATGCGCAACGGAACGATTTATCATGTATGTTGACCAAATATCGAGGCAACTAACGTGTAGCTCCAACGAGATACCATTTAAATTGCTGAAACATGCGAGATCGAATGATAAAAACACTCACCGATAAGTTACGCCGACTTGACAGTGTGGCCGCCGATGACGTCATCAACGGGATTTCCCAGAGCAAAGGGAAACCCGATAATGACTTCACACACATACGGCCGAGTCACCGTAACTTCACAGCGAGCGTTGCTATCGATCGGATAAGCATATATAGGCAATTTAAACGGTATCAGGTGAATACTACACGTTAGTTGCCTTGATATTTGGTCGATACACGTGATAACTAGTTGCGTTGCGCGTGTAATACGCATCAGAACATGCGAAGTGAGGGCGTCCGCAATTTGCAATTCTTCCGCCCAGATTTGTGTTGTCGGCCTCTTGGCCAATCAGAATGCGTTATTTCTTCAAAGTACTCCGTAGATTGGTCAAAGCACTCCGTAGTATGTTTTAAAGCACGCAATCTGTCTGAAGGTACATTACTACACAGACTATCGCGCAATATGTACGATACGAATGAAACCCCAAGCAGCAGACAGTATGGTGAGTGACTTAGTGCATAGGTATATAATAATATAAAGATCTATCCATCAGAGCTTTTACATTTTCTTAAAATAATTTGATACAACCTTTGCCTTCAATGAACTTTTAGATAATTCAATAAAGATAGATCAATAGGTGGCAGGGTGGTAACTTCTGCCAGTGGCAGTGTTATTGCAGTGAGTGAGGCCATAATATATTTCTGCTCACTCATGTATAGATCTGTTCTGCAAATTTCTTACAGTCGAGATATAAGGCTTCCAAGGAAGTTGAATGCGACTACCTGGTTATCCATGTCATCGCCTCACTTTGCTGGTTTCTTCCACCTGCCCCTCACTTCTAGTAGACGTTAGGCTATTTACACAGGTGTTTGGGTCGGATTTTTGAAACCTGCTATATTACGCTTTCTTCCTGGGATCAGACACTCAAAAAATAATTTTAGAATAATACTTCTTTTTATATTCAATATTAGTCTCCTACCAAGTACCTTCCAGAAAAACATTATTCCAACAAAATCAGACTTCAGGATTGAGAGCCTTTTGAAATTGTGTATAACCAACCGCCGAGGCCGCCTGGTCGGATTTTTGAAACCTGCTATATTACGCTTTCTTCCTGGGATCAGACACTCAAAAAATAATTTTAGAATAATACTTCTTTTTATATTCAATATTAGTCTCCTACCAAGTACCTTCCAGAAAAACATAACCCCTCAATACCCCTGCTGATCGACCTCTACCATATAATCAAGCACATCAACCAACCCATGGGTTGGGCCATGGAGGAGGAACTATACAGACAAGGCATCTTTAAATAAATAATCAGCCTAGATAATTCATTAACCAAAATGAAGCATTATCATAAGTAAATAATCAACCATATATTTCGAATTTATACATGTATACTAAAAAAAAATTTGATGTAATCATCAAGTTATAATATTAATGTTCAAAGTTAACTTTATAAATTATGTAGATATATTGAACAATATTATATATACTTAACATAGGAAAACAAAGTAATGGACAAACAACTTTTTATTCAATCAAATCATCATATTGTTATGTAACTATGGAAACTGTACATTTAAATGCTCTATAATCACACCTCATGACTCTAAAGAGCCAAGTAGTCACACCTGATGAAGGCAATACCGCCGAAACGTTGTGTTATAAACTACTACTTTACTGTATTCCTACTAAGAAGTAATTGTATTAAAAAAACTGAAAAGAAAAAACGGTGTTTGTTGGTTATGTGATAATTACTATATAATTGTGTATAATACTCCATGTTGTCCACCCCCCTAAAATATTTAAATTTTCAAGAAACGTTATAAAAGGTTATAATTTGAGAAAAACTGATATTATATGGTGACAAATGTTATATTTGACCGAAAACACCTCTATCACATATTAGATATGGAACAAAAGCTATGAGCATATGTAGGTGTTGGGCCACACAGGGGTGTCGGACAACACGAGGGGTGTCGGTCAACACATTTTTTAAATCACTCAGAACAATAGACAAAATGTTATTTGTAGCTATAATCCTTTATATTCTTAACCAAATGATAGAAATCTTTGTTTTTCAAAGCAAACCACTCAATTATTGATAAGAAACAACCCCAAATTCATGACTTATATCAGAGCGTGTTGTCCGACACCCCGGGGTGTCGGACAACACATCTTCAGTTTTTTTACCACAAGAAGTACATTTTTTTTATTTAGGAAAAAAGTAAACTGGGTATTCATAAGTGGTAAGAATACTTAACATATACAGGGGTATTTGTTATTCTATTATGATTATTATTTCTTCTATACATCTTTTAACAGGTGTGTTGTCCAACAGCCCATTTTTTGGAAAAAATATCATCATGGAATCACAATGTTTTAATATCAGAATGGATAATCCCATTGTATTGAAACTTTCAGGTATCACAGTGGAGATTTTAGTCAACATCTCACAATATAGGAAAACTAATTTCTCATTTCATATCTCATTAGTATTATCCTCTCAAAATTGGGTGTCAGACAACATGCTCTATAGGTCTTTCTGTAGGAAAATTCAAAGGTCCTGGATAGTTTTGACCATTTTGATATTTTTTCAAACTTTTACCAATTTTCAAAACTATATTGTCTACACTTCTCATGACATATGCTTTAAACACGTTAATAAAAACAATTATATTGGAATTAAAGACCATCAAAAGATACACCAGAAAATGCCACTTTTACATCGATGAGATACGTTTATACAATATCAGCCTTAAATAACCCTGTTTTTGGTAATTTAGCAGGTTTTGAAAATCCCACCCGTTTAAACATCAGCTGTAGCCCTTCATTCTCCGACGGATCCTCAAAAGCTGCCTGTCCGTGAACCATGTCTCGTCTCAGTACTTGTTGGTAGACTGCCTGTCCACCTTAGCATTCCACTAAGTTTTATTAATATAACGTGATATGACGGTCGTAAACCTAATATACCAGACCAGTACCTAATAACATAAAACTTTCATTTCCATTTGCGCAAGTTATTTTCCTCTCACAGTCTAGGTATCTTATCATTCGTTTATATATACTTATGTGCAATGACCGAAAGGAGGATTAATTACCGTTTGCTATTATCAATATTGGGAACATACGGAAATGTATGATATATACTACCTTTACTCAATCACACAAAACATCGAGAAAAAAATTGTACCAACATTAACATATTTTACGCAATTTAATACCTCTTGTCTGAAGTAAACTGCAATCCCAAATTGAATTGCAATACCCTAGGTATAGAGAGCTTTCAAAGCTGGCCCAAAGCCAAGTGAACAGCTAAACATACTTTATCACCCCACAAAGGCTCGGTAATAAATTCATAAAATTGAGTTGGATGCACTGGACAATGCAGGAATGAATTGCATCCAATCCGCACTGTTGCATTTATAATAAGAAAGTGTTAAGTGTTATCTAGGCGTGCTGCCAGGATGCTTTCATCTGTGAAATTGTACCTGAAGGTGATATGGAAGACAGCTCTTTGTAGTGAGTCTATCCTGGGTATACACATTGTGGAGAATTTATGAACTTAAATGGCGTTAGGTGTCGACTCGAGTGCGGGGGTAGACCGTGGTGCCCTCGCGTGGTCGGCGCCTCAACGAGTTAACAGAAACAAAATATCCGCCCACCCACCCCACATGTAAGAAAAAAATTCAATTACATTTGGTAGGCCTATTTCTATGAACATTTCTAATTTTCTCGTTAAAATGTATTTCACACTCAATTGTATAATACATGATAACAATTATCGTTGTATGAATTACTAAAGTTTTATACTACACTATAATACAGTAATTATTCAACATGTATTAATTACAATCTGATACCGTAATTACTAGAAATGCACTCGATTTGATAATACTTCTCTCAATGTATAAATCACTACAATTTATACCTTTTCGTTGTATAATACCTCAAGTTTCTCAGTATTAAATTTTTAAATCTCCACAAACTCGATTCCTTGTAAGTCATTATGGCAAATTGTAAGGAAAATAGGGCTTATCGAATAGTCCCTTTTGAGGTAAAATATTGATAAAGCAACCAAACCAATCAGGTTTCTGCAATAACGACCAGAGAACTATCTTACCTAAAATAAATGACCGTCTTAGTCAGAGTGTTTGATTTATCAAAAACCATGTGTGTGAACGTTGTTGGTCCTACATAATCCCGTGCTGGTCGATACATTATGCTCCCCGGAAATCTGAGCCATTAGGGTGGCTTCCTATTAAGCCAATAATTGTTTGGAAAGAACTTGAAGTATAAACGGGAGTATTGAGCCCCATGTCCGCTGCTAGAGTCCAATATCCAATGTCTATTATACTCGCCTAAAACAGGAACTTCGATCACAAGTCCATGCCTATTCTTTATAAATGTTGATCATGCCTTTATAAATATATCAGAGGTAGGTTGGTTGAAAAATATCATATCGGTTTCTCCGATGTTCCCTTTAGGGGCATGAGGCACTTACTCCAGTATCTTTTGTAGATGGGTAATACATTGACGATATCAACTGACCACCTATATAACTATATACCTCATCGACCTTACTACATGTTAGGTCAGTTTTTAAATCCGTGTTTCATGCAGAGTGCATTTCATTCTCAGGAAGCTCTAGATAATCGATCACTCATGAAATTTCCTTTCCTGTGTATTGTTATGGAACATAAGGCGCAATATCAAAGAACATATCAAGCACTTTTGGCTCAGGATTTGGGCGGGCGCCCACCAATCGGCGCGTATTGGTGTTTATCTCACCCGGGTATTTTTCTCCATAGGCTTAACGTTAGAAACTTATATTCCAGGGCCGTGAAAGCAGCATAATCAATACGCAATGGCTAATTAGGTGCATTAAAGGTGACCATGGTCCCGAAACGCTGGTACCTGTTTTATATTTGCGATGATCGATGGTAACGATTATCACCGGACAGAGATTCTACGACATATTGGAAGATAAATATTTGGTAAGTGTTCTAAAGACGCTGTCGCAGTGCGCCTGAGGTGATCGTAGCAGAAACGATCATTATGGACGATAATAAACGATTATTATAGAATAATATTTGATTCTCTGCATTCAGCTACCAATAGACCTGTTTCTATTGGCCGGTGTCGCATATTATCTGCTTGGTTAGGCAATGCCCGCAGCCAAACAAACACGTTGCAATGCATTCTTTAGCATCAGATGACTGAGTACAATATGTTTAAAACACAGTTTATTTCCAGAAACAATACAGTGATTTCATCGTATTCTATCGTATTCCAGCTTAAATTTGGTGGCCTAAATATGTATATCGCCTCAATATAACTTGAGATATGGTTAACCTTTTAAGGGCGGATGATGCCTTAAGCCCAACGCACACTGAGCGACTTTAGATGGTATACAACAGATTATATGGCAATGACTTTCATACATGCACATAGTAAATGATTATATACAAGAATTTGTATTTTTTTAAACATTACCAGGATAATAGTATTCTTCGTATATTGTCTTTATCTTGCTAACGTTCTGTACCAGTTGTCTTGTGCTTGTGCAGAATGTTTGTCCGGGACCATACAGTGAAGATCGTCCTGTTGTATAGGATGAATGTATGTATCTGTATGATACGACCATCAAAACTATGGCACACCCAAACTATTACTAAGATGAAACGTCACTGAATTTCATATTAATGCTTGTATATCACGTGTTGTCTTCGCGTAGTTATTTCATGGGGCGTATAGCTGTTTGAAATCCGGAGCAGGAGTGGTGTTTATTTTTTATCCTACCCCTCGCTACACTCTTACATTACTAAAATAGAATGAATGAAAACACGACGTCCAACCTTAAATATGTGCCGGATATCCAATTGCCGAAGGACAGAGCTACCTCAGTGTATGATTGGAAAAACACCTTTAATGACAGTGTCGGTTTTTAACTACCTAGGTGTCCTAATTGACCAGGATCTTAGTTTCCGTCCTTTCTTTGAAAAGGTAAAAAACGAGTTCAATGTGAGGCTTTTTAAATTGAGGAAACTGCGTTCCTTTATAGACACTGCTACTGCCATCGCAATTGTAAAGACTATGATCCTCACGAAAATGGAATATTGTGACTTTGTGGCAGTAGTTTTCACCGCTAGTCAAAAGAATAAACTACAAGTGCTCCTAAATAATGCACTAAGGGCTTGTTTCCGAGTGAGAATGACTGATCATGTACTGGTTGATACCCTAATGGAAAGGGCTAATATGGAACGACTAAAGGTTCGAAGAGCTCACCATCTACTAGCGCATATGCACTGGTGGAGTAGTAGACCAGAAAATCTGGTCACTGGTAACGTTTTTCCTGATAAACCGGTGACGAGGAGTCACGAAAAAGTGAAATTTGCTCTTAGACGCCCAAAAACAGATTTCTTTAAAAAATCACCTCTTTACAGGGGAATGCTACTATGGGATAAACTACCCCTGGAGATACAGAGTATCAGTAATCGGGCATCGTTTAAGGTAGCATTTAAGCGTTTTGACCTGGAGGGTCTGTGTGAGGGTCTGCTTTTGTGAGGATTTTTCTGTCAAAGACCTGAAAATGCCGTTCTCTGCTCCATGCTCCATGCTCTATATGCTGATCTGTTGATTTCTTTTGTTATATGAATACCTGGCAATAACTTCAAGGAAAAGTAACAATAGCTTATAACCTCCCCCTGTAATTGAGTCTGTGTCTGTAATGTGATGTAATCTGTAAATATGTTGACTTGTACCCGGTAACCAAAGTGTCTGTATATGTAACCCAGAAATAGCTCTATTATACTAGACAGACCCCTTTAATGGAGGTCATTGTCCTGTAATATACCGCTCTGTTGAGTAATAAGACGCATGTGTGTCGTTCTCAATGTAACTACATGTAAACACTATGGGGTGATAACAATGAATGGCAAAACTGTGTATATATGACATCAGCACCCAAGGAGCTAATATACAACCCCTTAGGAGGTTAAAATGACTTGATGAATCCCTCAAATACTGAAGAATATCAACACATGGAAATGACTGTAAAGAGCTCTGTAAGAATGATAACTATCGTCCACTGCCTGTATTAGTCTATGTCTGTACTTGTTGTGCTCTTTTGGAGCTTTTTGTGTCACCTAACTGACGGTTAGGCTGAAAATCATGGACCTTGTGTATGATGCCTTCTGTCAATAAAACCTTTTCAAAAAAAAAAAAAAATTGCCACTAGTTATTGTTGGAGCGAGTCGCGGTTAGCCCCAAAGTGTTATTTCGCTATGCAGCAGTTGTTCGGTTGGCCCTGGAAGAGGATATAGTGCGCGATGGTTTCACTGCAGTTAGGAAAATCTTAATGTATAGGAGAGGCTGAATAACTGAATCAATTTAATTTTAACCTATAAAGAAGAAAATAATCATGAATACCCCTCTCGAACGTCTATTACAACGTCACAAACCTGGTTGTTAAGGTTATTCGTAAGTGTGTCACGACGGCAGCGCCTCCACAGGCAAATCCCGAACTAAACAGTTGTTGCGTCAGACGTCGTTGTAGGGCACATACGCCTTATGTTTTGGATTTATATATTAGAAATCAGGTCTTCGAACACGATATTCCGATTATTAAAATAAATCATAATGTCAAACTCCATACACTACGCCAACTGTGGAGATCGTCGACCTCTATCTAGAACAAGCTAAGGCTTTGCAGTCTGACCGTTTGGGTTTGACAAGGGGAGGTCCGGGATATCAACAAATTACAAGGCACACTTCGTCGATAGCACGACTGGATTTATATACGCCCTCCAGAGGTTACTAGGCCTCCCTATTATCGTCCAGGATAAATACAAGTTCCGCTCGCGACTGGCTGGCCTCACCACAACGACATGAACCATAGTTTTTCCATTTATATTTGGAGAACCTGAATATAATTTCGGATTTATAAGTAGAAATAGCTGAAATTTTCATTTCTGACATCGGATTTCCCATTTGACGATTTATAAAAACCGATAAACTGCAATAATTTCGGGCTACGGTTCAAGGTCTATCACCATACACCGTTGGTAACCAGCGCACCCCGGGACTTGTAAACAGACTGTATTCTGGGATACCTCAATAGGGTCTATATTAGCAATTACGGCGTGAAGCTTGTCTGTGTGAGCTATTTGGATTGACATCAATATTAATGGCCTCGTGGAATGGATTTGAAATGCAAGCCTTTTTTTTTTTATTTTATTTTTTTTATTCAGGTATAGTGGACATAGTACAGTCACCCGTAGGCGTTCTTCCCCATACATATCAGTCAACAAAACGGAACAATGTTAACAAAGATACAACAGTTAGTTCATTCCAACGATTGGAATATGATCCACATCGACTTATGATATCATTTAGTTCTATGCAAAGGTCATTTGACTCTCTGCTCCATAGTCATTGTTCATTCTATATATTGTACAGTTTGTTTACTCCATGTGTCTACTTTCAAGCCGATGTATTCAATAACAATAAGTGGATAAGCAGGACAAATACGAGACTTACAGGACAATACAGCAGTGTAGAGATTAGTAATATACATCATACATTTGCAGGCACAACAAATCTTAATAAATGTTATCATTTCATATCTTGCTTGTTTAGATATATATTTACTTGAAGGTTATTGTGTCTGGTCATTTGACGCAGATTTCACTCAGATAATAAACCGCGGAAGTTATCTGTTAATAGTTGCTGTTTTATAGAATTTTTGTACCTTTTTTTATTCTCTAGATTTTGTGTATTTATTGGGAGCTGGTTCCACATCATCATTCCCCTATACAGAGGACTATTTCGATATTTCTCCGTTTTGGGTCTTTCTGTTTTAAATAATACTTTATTACACATTCTTGTGTTATTTCTTGACATCTCTACTACAGTTCCAGGTACCTTTTTCCACCAATATAATAACGATAGGAGGTGACATGCTCGTCTCAGATACAGAGGCCTGATCCTGCATTGTGCATGTAGTTCAACAATCGGTATTTCAGTTGGATCATGACAATATACTGCAGTTCGTAGACAATTATTTAGTGTTACTTGTAATTTTGCTTGGATCCTTTTTGTGGCAAGATAATAAACGAAGTCTACGTACTCTAGGCGTGGCAAAATCATTTGTTTACAGATAGATATTGCTGTTTTCTCATTTATGAGGTATCTGAATTTCCTCAACTTAAAAATCTTCTGTCTTACGTCTCTGATGATTTTTTCAGATTGCTTAATAAAATTTAGTTTTGTATCTAGTATCACCCCCAGATAATTATAGTTGTTCACATAATCGAGTGGTTTTCCTTCGAGAAGACATAAATGATTTTCTATATCTGGTTTTTTCCCATATATCCATAACATTTTCGATTTGTTAGTGTTTATGGTTAGGTTCAGTTTATCTAAACATCTTTTCAGGTTGTTAAGATCATGTTGCATTTTGAAGATCGTTTCTCCACATTGTTTTCCTTCTGCAATCATTATAAGATCGTCGGCATACATAGTGGCTTTGGTAAGTGTACAACTCTCAAAAACAGCATTTATATATATAACAAATAATGGCAAATAAAGCCTGGCAAGGAGGATGTCAGCCTCTCATCACGATTGATTTGTAGAACGTCAACATGGGGATTGTAGTATCCTACTATGTATAGTTGTATTTGTAGGTGGCTACTCCAGTCATAGTCCGTCCACGTACCGCGCCGCCTTCGGGTTACGCCAGTTTGAGAGCATGGGCGCACTGGCCCTAGCGACAACGGGATGTACTACAGTCTACTCCAGTCACCCTCCTCTTCTATTTACATAGCCCTACCAGTGCTGCCACTCTGTGAGCAACTGGTGTATTACTCACTGTGACCTAGATTCAAATGTAGGGCAACAGGATGTCATGTGACTTCCATCTTGTATCCTCACACACAGGAATAAACATCTCCAGCATAATCTACAAACATCTGCCAGTCTTATCATTAGGGTGCAATATCACACTCTACAGGGATGATATAGGGGTTTTATCTCGATCACTGTGATTGTGAGAACCCACATGTTTCAAATTTTCTGATGGACAAGGTTATAACAGGTTTATTCTTAGGCTAGTTTTAAAATATAGCTGCTGCAAAGCCTTAGGCAGAGTTTGAGGTCGTCGTAGTCGACAAAGATGGAGCCACGGGACTGTTTTGTCTTTCACCGAGTGTAAAGAAGATGTCAAAATGTGAAATAACGCGATTATAGTTCTATTTCCTATAGTGTATTCTTCTTCTGAATATAAAAATGGCGTTTGGGATGGGTATGGTTTCATAAATCAATCATAGATATTCTGTATCATACTATATATACCATTTTGAATGGGCACTTTGAGTGCAACTTGAACTTTTTTCATAGTAGCTAAATTTTTGGTTGTTGATTGGTCACTAATTTAGTTACGTGATAACAATTCCGTATACCATTAATGTCATATAAGTCTCAGTTTGCCAGTCAGAGTGACTTACGGGAACTCAATGTTATATAAAGCCTATGAGATTTTATATTAGAGGTAGGATAAATGTAAAATTGCACATGTAGTCCAGCAGAACCGTGCAGAAAAAAGGTGTTTCACTTCATTTTGGTATAGAAGCATGAAAGCATGAAAGTTCTGGTATATACATCCCTATCGTGGCCAAGTAATATTGGTTTCTATGAGAAGAAAGTAATTATCTAAATTACTCTTTATTATTGAGAAATAAATTGACTGAATTGGAACAGTCACCATTTTGGTTAGCTACCGCCTCCCTGATGTTTACAGTGTGGCTGCCATGCTTTGAATGGCACATAATACCCCCATTATTGCTCAGCTCGAGTTCCCAGTATGTCCACATGAGGGCAGGGCACCTTACCAATGACAATTTTAGTTGTTCAGTTTCATAAGCGACCTCCTGACATGTGCGACAGACTGGTCATCCCCTATTGGTTGTTGGTACAACAGCCAAGGAGAGCACAGAGCTGACAGATGCCAAGCCTGTCATGTCAACCCCCTGATAAGGGTATCAAACAAGGACCCTTTCCTGTCAATAAACTGTTAAGTTAAGTTCTGACTCATAGTAGTACCTAGTACATCTGTGTTTGAGTTCTTACTCTCTTCTCTTAAGGTCTACTCCTTATGCAAGAAGGGCTCAAGACTTTACAACATGTTATACCTTTATATCTCAGCAACTATAAGTCACACTCTATTTCTATTGCATTGGACTTTTGACTTTCAGAAACCCTAATATAAAGGTGTCACACTTAAAGTTGTGATGATAAACAGCTGAGTTGTTACTGCACATAGGTTTTCAAACTGATTTTGGCAGCCATTTTGGATTTCAAAATGTTAGATCAATATGAAATCTATTAAGTTGCAGCACCATAATCAGAACAAATTGTCTATATCCTCTCTAGAACAGAAGTGACCCATAAAATTGATCATCATGTCATTCAATACAATATGATCATGTGCAACAGCAGGGATGAAATATTGATTATACACAAATTCTGATTTCTGCATTGGATTTGTGACCCCAAAAACCCTAAACTGAAGGTGTCACACTAAAAGATAGGATAATGAATAGCTGAGTTGCTATTTTATAGGTTTCGGGGCTGCCAACGTCTAGACAGTCTAGAAATGCCTCTAAGTGAAAGGTTGATATCTCCTTCCTTCTAGATATAAAATTAATGGGATACTTGATGAATATTTTACTGTCCACTCAAGCAAAAGCGCAGTTACTATTAACATTGGCATCCTTATTGAATTTGACGGCCATATTGGAAAAATTGAACTTGGCCCCTACTCTAATCTTAGTCAGTGCATCAAGTTCTACCATTGTACCAAGTTTCATGCTTCTATACCAAAATTGAAGTCATCTCACACGATTCTGCTGGACTAATGAGAGAGACTGTCCACTAGCCGAGGCCACTAGCGAACCAACGGAGAACCAGCGTACAGGACCTTGACCTTAGAGCCTGCCCACCAAAGCACTGTACCTGAACTAATCATAGGCGCGTAGATGGCGAATTCGCCATCTACGCGCCTATGATTAGTTCGAAGGAAATCAGCGTGACTCTTGTGCAACATGGCAGAGACATGCGTGCACGTGTCTGAATCTTGGGTGTCAGAGATTGTGGAGCGCTCTGGTGGAGGCCATTGGAACCTGTGCTTCAAAATACCGACTATTTTTCGTAAACATAAATCATGAAAGAGACAGGTTGATATATCGTGTTTATTCATTTTCTGGGGTAGACGTTTCTATCCCTGTACTCATTCAAAATGGAAGATAGCTAGGGGTTTAGCATACGCATCACATAATACACATTCTGATCGGAAGGGCACTCGTACAAATGGAGACACAAGCGAGCATTATACATGGAGCAAGCAGATAATCCAGGCCACAGGCTAAGGGTATCTACCTTCTGTTAACTGCAGGAACTGAGCCCCATCTCACGTATTTTTAGATACATTTAACAAAGGTTTCCTGACACAAACTTGTATCATTGGTGGGGCTCGGTATCAATGATGTAGGTGATGACAAAAACAATAACATATGTTACTTCAATCACATGTATGCATACTTATATTAGCATAACTTTATATTTCTATAGTCGTCAATACAGCAGTGATAAATGGCTGGGCGTTATTTTCTTACAATGAAACTCGTATCTACTCTTTATGACTTCCTTATTCCACCAGAGGTAATACTTTTCTAGAAACGAACTAGGAAATGAAATTGAAAAGCAAAGAAATTGAAACAGACCGTCCAATATACTTTGTACATTAAAGTTGGTTCTATCACATAGAAAATATATACATTTGTACATCTAACTTCACACGATATAAATGGTACACATTTCTCCGGAAATGCTGACACATAATGCAACTGAGCCTTAGTATGAAACTGGTGCAACCAAAATTCAGCCACATAACAAGATAGTGTAACAAAGAAATGGATAAAGTATATTATTTATATTCCCATTAACATTCTTTGTATTAATATGGCAAGAGAGCAGCTGTCCAACAGTAAATATACTATCCAGGTATGTGGCACCTATCACAAATATCCGTCGTCTCCATGTATCCTGAAGCCAAATTTCCCCTTCTGTAATTGCCTCGAGGGAGGGAGCACCAGGGGCAAATAACGTCGGAGTATACCAGGTAGCACATGGAAAGCCCGAGAACGATGCAAAATATAATACCATTACCATTTATTCAAGTCTGACCATTGAGACACAGACCCGAGATTGTAGATTCTTAAAATAAAATTATGGATTTTGTGTTTCCCCAGCAACGTCTGAAACGTACGAGTACATGTACATTTTTAGAACCGAACAAATATCAAATACTGTTGTTTACGCAGCACTCTTTAGCTGACATTGGGTATTTGATGAAGTAGTGTGCTTTGATCAGTAGAAAATATACAAAATTAATGCTATTCGGTTGTTATTATACCATTGGACCCACATTGTAAAGGTAGGGTTTCACATATGCACGGATTAATGAATCACAAGTCATCATCTGTTGAATATATATTATAGTACAAGGTAATGGCCCTATGATGGTTTGCGGCGTAAATTATACAGAACATAACCTTTGTTATCTAGTTGTGTTCTTTGCGACACAAAAGTCATCAACTTGATAACAATGTTATGTTATGATATATTTCTACAAACCATCAGATATACTGTCAGGAGAAGGACATTAACCTGAAAGTACAATACTTGAGACCCTTTCATCTCATTTCTACAAATACTACATTTTCCCTTATATTACATATACATGTGCTTTTGACCGTCAAAGTCATGTAAACCCTTTGAGGGATGCCATTCTAAAATTCACTGATACCCTATCGACTCAAGGCTTACGTCTGTCCTTATAGAAAATAGTTTAAGTTTAGGAAAGGGGAGGGGTCAAGTGACAACATGTTTTGAAGGGCTTTATACATGTTAACAATATATATATATATATATATATATATATATATATATATATATATATATATATATATATATATATATGCCGGAAGCGAAAGCAAGAGGGTACCTTTACCTTTGTATGAAAATAAAAGAGAATCAAATCCAATGTGAGCCTTGTCTATTTGCCTCCATGTGTATAGAATAGAAGGACTCCCGCAAATTGAATCAATTCGACACTAGTTGCATCGGCTCATATCTGCAAATTAAGCCGTCATTTCATTCGGCGTTGTGTCCGGTAAAGTGAAGTATCCCATACCCTGGCCATTAGGGCAAACGCTTGCTGCACCACCTTAGCTCTGACCTGGGACCTGTTTCAAAAGTCGGGAGGGTGCTAAACGAGAGTACTCACCACCAAAGCAAGAGCTAACAATGGCACTTGAAGCGTCGCTGTCGAGTGGAGGTGCCGCTCTCTATTGGGTATTGGTAGCGGTTTTGCTGCCGCCTTGATTCAAAGTGCCGCTCGCTGTTGCGGGCTCTCGCTTTTGAAAATGCGACGTGCAGCTGACGAGACTTCACTTGACTTTTGAAACAGCTCCCAGTGTAGTACACTCGGCGGCCTCCTTGACCCACAATCATGAATCTGTAAGTGTCTTATGATCAGTCGCTCCCTCCTCAGATTTTTCATGCCACTTCGATCTAGGAGAGTGTATCATTCCATACCCTCAAAGCCACTTTCTCATGTTTCCATATCCTTTTGTGCTATATTCATTAATAAAATCAGTAAGTTATGATTATTTCTTTCCGTCACAGATTTAACTACAGTAACCTATTAGTCAAAATATAGTGTGGGCAGAGGTGGTGGCTAAATATCTCCGGTCAGTCAGGTAAAGGACTGGCCTCGAAGGTACCTAGTTTCCTTTTACCTTGCTCTTCTCTATTTTTTACCATGGTCAGTGTGCAGTGTGTTGTCGAGGAGGGTAGCACGTCCGTCTGTACGTCTCTTTAAAATATCGAGGAGCGATTCCTAAATCAACCACTTTCTCATATTCCTCTCATTTTAATGCGTATCGTGTGCGATAAAGACGAGCAATCATTGTTCGTTCGGCGGCTCCCCATCCCTGTATAGGATGCCTGTATGCCCCGGCAGAATTGCCATTAGGCCTATGTAAGGCAGCATACTGTGGTGCTATATAGAGTTAACATATCTGTTTAAAAATCCAATGTTGAAAGTTGAAATGACACACCACCACTGATTTAACTCCCCCTGGACACAATCATATTGTTCTGCTAGCCGGTAGGGAATATGTGTGTTCACATATATCATATACGTGATTCTTTAATAGCCGGCCGCACTGTGGTTAAAATTCCGACACAGCTGTAACCGATGTCGGGTTGTGACGGGCAGACACGTACGTCCCGTTCATACTGATGCTCTTCGACTCCAAGTCTCCCTCGGGTGCCACTAGGCGGCAGCACCGACACCAGCAGCAGGTTCGCAGTGTAGCTCGCAGGCCCCGCCGGAAGTTTTTAGACATGAAGCCGTAGATGATGGGGTTAACGGCACTCTGCAGGTACGGCAGTAGATTAATGGTTACCTACGGGTGAGAAAATATGGCGTGTTATTAGAGAACATTTATATTGTTAAAATGATGCCATAGCACTTGTCTTCGACTATAAGTCTGTATATATAGGGTAAAATGACCTGTAACTTAGAATGTGTGGGTAAGAGACATATTGTTCTATCCTTGATGGAAATTACATTTTTTTTTTTTAATTTTGAGCTTAGCTCTCTTTATTCTCATTATTTTTCCACAGAGTATGTTATACATGTGACTTTCCCTCGTAGTTTACATGTGACTATCCCTCGTAGTTCACATGTGTCAATCCAACATAGTTCAAATTTAAGATAATCTATTAAGTAGAATAGAAAGTCTAGATGAGTTTTCAAAGTGAGTGTAACCTATGATTGCATATTATCATTGTAATGGTTATCAATCCTTTGATTGGTATTTTATATGGACTACATGATTTCCTTGATCTTATCGTATGAGCTTGCTCTATTTTTTTTTTTTTTTTAATAACAATCACACTTATATGGCATGATGATTGACAGGACATGGTACAGACAATACAATACAAGGTACTAGCAATGGGATATAAAAGTTATTAGCACAGAGCGGTCCAAGGTAACTTTCTTTGCTCCATGTCATGCTCCACTCCCAAACGTGAGGAAACAGAAGAGAAGAAGCAGACCCCAGGTTCCTTTCAACATTCAATGACAATACACTTAGACGCAAGACAAGTGGTCCAGACTCTGGGATGAAGGCAGGATTAGCCCTCTGCTTATTTTAGACAATCATTATGGTTTCTCAAGTACTGAGCTATGTCAGGGATCATCCAGTCTTGTAAAATGTCACATCATGGCATCTAGTACCTTTTCCCACTTTTTGAATTATGCTCCTTATTTTCCATTTTCAAACATATTTATCTATTTTTATACTGTTTCTAAACTCTTTGCTCCATTCATTCTTCTTACGGGCCAACAGTGTCCTCAACTACATCCTTTAAACACCCCTCCTTCTATCTTGTCAGTAACTTGTCAAATTTGATATTTAAATTGTGGTAAAAGTTATTTTAACCGAAAAGCAGTAACTAAAATGGACAATATAATTATAGTATTAATAAGAATAATGCCTGTCTATCTAGTTAATAATGTTTAAATCAATTAAGAGTGGCTTTAAAACTAAAATGATAATCCTTTTTTTTCATTCATACCTTGTCATCTACAAAATACTATCTGGAACATTTTTTAGTGGGGGTGCAAATATCACCAAAAGTGATTCATGAGAGGCCTAGCTGTTCATAAGGTATAGACAAGAAAAGGAAATTATTTATGTATATGATACTGACGGCATAAGATTTTCCTCAAAGGCAATTAGGTGTATATTTGTCTTTGCCTTGAAAAAAAAACAATAATTGATTTCAGTCCTACAAAGGAATTCATGGCGAGACAACCCAAAAATATTTATAGTTTGCACCCTATATCCCTTTACCTGCTTAGACAACCCTCAAGTCTCACACCACAGAGTTCCATATCTAAAGAAATTGGTACATTAGTATTCTATTGGGACTGTAACCTCTCTTGCCCATTTTAAATACAACTGGTCTACTTTGATATCCCTGTATCTTGCTCATTTTAAATGAGGGTCAGATGAATATTGACTGTGTGCAATTCAATTACTATCTTCTTTATTGGTACCAACATCTGTATACATCACGCCTTCCTGCTGTACAAGTGATCCAAACCATCTCTCAGTATACATCTTGATAATGAAGATGGAGATGAATTTGGATGATTGGACAGAAGCAATCCGAACTATTGTGATGGAAACCTGTATAGTTCTTTTAAAAATGCTACTAAATTCTAAATCAAAGTACAATAAATACGTATCCGGTGTGCGAACTGGCCGAAATTAACCTCCCAAACCTATCAAACTCGGTTCCATGTAAGACAGTTTTTTTTAAAACACATTCTCTCACCCGCACACACCTACACACATTCCCTACCTCACGGACAAGGAGGTGGAGGTTGCAATGGTGTCTGGCATAATACTTGAAAAATAATTTTAAAGAAATTGGAGATAAAAGATGAGGAGGAGGAAGACAGAGGTGCAGGAGCAGGTGGCTGTGGTGAAAGAGGTCAAAAACGATGAAGAAATGAAGGAATCCGTTAAGGATGCTCACCGTCACCCAGAAAGCTTCGTCTTTGTGGAGTATGCTCAGTTCGTGTCGTTTCATGATGTTCAAGATGAGCTTCGGCCCCCAACACAACAGAAAGATCGCCAGTATAGTCAACAGCATCTTGATTACCTGTCAAGGTACAATAATAGAAAGGCGTCATGTCTTTGTTAGTCTGCGACAGGCATTATCAATTTGTTAATGGGATCATGGATGGTCCAAGACATTGGTGTAGCTTTACAATGAAATGCATTTATATACGAATGTGGCAGGAAATGCCATTATATTAGTTAGATTTATCAAGTGCAATGGGGCTGTCTTCTATGGAACTTCCTCTAAGCCCCTGCTGGCAGCGATGGTGACAAAGCCCTACCGCATCTTATCTTAACGCACCGGCATAATTTCCGGAAGGGCAACCCGGCTTACAGAAACCCTCTCCCCGACCTTCTTCCCTTCACAGACATGCTCCACATTGGAACATATATCCTGTTTTCTCACCTGTTTTCGGGCGCGCTGCACGTCAGCGCTGTTTTCTCGCACTGTTCGTCTCATTATGCTCCGCCCGCTCCTGGACCGTGGCCCAAATCCCCGCTTCCGCTCCTCCTCGGCCTCCCTGGAGGAAAAGAGGCAGACACCCCGTCTTAATACACCTTAAATCCATCTCCTAATGACACTCTGCGTACACCTGAGATCCATCAACTCCTGCTGGGCGGTCGAGATCAGAGCTTGTAGTGCTGAAGTATGGGGTCAGGGGATCACGCTGCTTTAGGGCCAGGTGTCATCGGTTCAGCCACGCTTGTCTGTTGGTGGAACAGGAGGCATATCGCCATGACAACCACTTCTAACAGCGTCCTGTCAGCATTTGCTCCTGGTTAGAGCGAGCTTCTAAAACCATAAGATGAATTGGAATAGATTACCTACTTACAAAGTAACAATCCACGGATTCGTTTTGTTATAATAATTTGTGCTTTATCTTTTATCTTTATTTACGAATGTATATACATAATATAGTGGGATTTATTTCAAGTAATTGGTTGTTCATATTCAGTGTAGCGCTTTTCTGAAAATGAAACTATTGCAGTGCTGAATACTATAAATATTAACTGCAGCCCTCATGACAGGAGCTGGATGGCTATAGGAACTAGCATTTGTAACATTTAGCTTTAATATTCCTCCTTGCTGGTATGGGTAGTGACATGTATGTAACTAAACGTCCTGTGACGAGGTAACGTGTACCAAAAACATACAAGTTAAAGTTTCCGCTGTCACTGTATGTTGTTGTACACCTTAATGCAAAGGGTGTGTGGCCTAACTTCTGAGAGCTTTAATTTTCCAAACTTCACAGGACGATTTTTTGTTCCGCTTTATCTTTTTCCTGGTAACGTAAGGGCGGCCTATTTCAATGCCACCGGAGCTACACTAAAAGACCAGAGTTCCTAACATGATAATTACTCGCCTTCACAAGTTATCCGTACACATGCGACACTACATGTATGGTTATCAATAAGATGGCGAGAGATCCTATTCCATGTCTTCATAACAGCAAATTTGAGATTGTGCAGATATCCCTGGGTCGTTATTCAAGCTCACTTGCCATACTAACAGCTATATCGTATTTAGAAGGGTACTCATGAGATGAAAAAAACTTGGTTTGTACTCCACCGAGTTTGACTGCAGAGTAATTCACGAAGCGAAGCTGACTGAATTAAGTAGCTGTCATTGAATGAGTTTCTGATTTATCAACCGTATACATGATCAGAAACAGTATCAATCAATTCTCCTACTTTCGAAATTGCAGGTTTACGGTGTCAGGGACAACAATCTTGCTTGGTTCAAAAATTACCTATCTAATAGATGTGAAACTGTTAAAGTAAATAACCAGACTTCAAACTCAACCGTGGTAACCTGTGGGGTCCCACAGGGCTCTATTTTAGGCCCGCAACTGTTCCTCATATACATTAATGATCTTAAAAATATCCTGAAATCCTCGAAAATTGGCCTATACGCCGATGATACCGTGTTGTACCTTGCTGATAACCGCATAGAAAATGTAAAAAATAAACTCCAGGAAGACCTGGACTGTGTAGAACTATGGTGTCTTCAAAATAAACTATCACTTAACAAGAAAAAAACAAAATCTATGTCTTTCCACACTGGGTATGCAAAAAGAAATAGACAAGAACCTGTATATCATCGAGGTGATACTCCATTGCAATATGTTCACAGTTACAATTATCTTTGCATAACACTGAGTCCCACACTCGACTTCAAATGTCATCTCCAACGACTGTATAGAAACCTATCGCATAAGTTATACCAACTTACAAAAATGAAACCATACCTGACAAATTGTGCTGCACTCAAAATTTATAAAACCTGTATACTTCCCTACATGGACTACTGCGATATATAAAAAATTAAAAAAAATTAAAAACTGACAGAATTAGCCATTGCGGATTGGGTACAATACCTTTATGGGTTCCTACTAAAGGTTAACCATATGGAGAAAAATACTGGGGTGAGATAATGACTGGAGCAGACCGGTCTCAGAGACAAGACGTTTATGTAAAGAGATACACACGTATCTCTATATAAATGCTACCATGATGTCTACGGCATCCCACGGAACTAATTAACTACTTGTGGCGCCACCACAGGATAGGTAGAGCAATCAACACTATGCTCAGTCCCATTTGGCTCTACAATTTTTTGCGAGCAAACGTACAATGCAGAGCTGGACTTTTTTTCTGCTTGTAGCAGTAGTTTGCCAGTTATGTACGTTCAAGTACGATGGGCATACTACCAAGGAATGCCCCAAATGCCGTGATATCGATCAATGCCAGGACTTAAACCGAAGTCTTCGGATTTTGGAGTCTGGAACTACCGAGGTCGACACAACGCGCAATGACGAGGACAATGGCGCCTCAGGCATGGCGGGAAATGAAAAGAGCGACACAGAAAAAGAAAAAGATCAATTGCCTCCAGGGGCAATTGCTCGGATGTTTTCTGAGAGTCGTACATACCGATCTGAAGTCAATTCCTTACGATCAGAAGTTGATGTCTTAACTCAGATGATGGCAGAGATGCGTCTTATTCTGCTAAAACAAGATGGTGGACAAGGCAAGATGGCTGCAGACGTACCACCGGCGACCCAGATAGCGGCCGACAGACCACCGACCCAGACGTTACCGACTGCGATGTCCCAAGTATCGACCCAGGTACAACCGAACCCCGTTCCTCTACCTACGGCCGTGCAGTCTACTCCGTGACCGGGGCAACAGCAGTTAACACCAACACTGGAACAACAACGGGCACAAAGAGCGATCCCAAAGACAGGCACACGTTTTCATCCAGTATACAGTTCGCTGACAGCTTCATGGACAGGCATCCAAGGCATTTCCGAGGAAAAAGTTCATACCTGTTCCGGAAAAACTGAGAAACGGCGTAAGTGTGTGATTTTCTCGTTGGAAGAATATTTGTCGTGTGATGTATCTAAGCCCTCGTTAGACCAGGTATTGAGCGCAAGTATGTCTATTTTGAGATCAATGTTATCTCAAGGTATCAATGTATCTAACTACGCTGATCACTTATTGTTCCTTTCTGATCAACGCCCATACATTACTCCCCAGGCATTGATCGATTACGACCAAACGTGCCGGGAGAAAGCCGAACTTTTGGGGGCCAATAGCTTTTCGTACGGTGATGCTTACCTCACAGCAAAATATTTGAATGTGGAGAAATGTATCGCGTTTGGAACTTATCAACTTATGTTAACCTATTATTATCCGCTATGAGTAAAAGGATTTATGTAAAGAGATATATAAATACTATCACGATGTCTACGGCATCCCACGGAACTAATTAACTACTTGTGGCGCCACCACAGGACAGGTAGAGCAATCAACACTATGCTCAGTCCCATTTGGCTCTACAATTTTTTTTATATATTTATTTAAGATACCAAGACTGGTGTCTTAATAAATACACCTACACCCAAACCCCACAGTCTTGTCTTTATATATATATATATATATATATATATATATATATATATATATATATATATATCTATGTATGTATTATTCACATCCATACTTGTAATCAACTTATGTTAACCTATTATTATCCGCTACGAGTAAAAGGATTTATATATATATATATATATATATATATATATATATATATATATATATATATATATATGATATGCAGTACACGAGGCGGCTACCGCAATTATTGAGCAAGTACTGTCCGCCCGCCTGTGGCTGGCATTGTAGGGTTCTAGTTCAACGTCTTAAATATGTTCTATTAGACTTACTTTTTTGGTTTAATGGTGATCAAATCTATCAGATTACTTTTGGTAAAAGCCTTAGCTCTACACATTTACCAGGTGAGAGTTCTTTTACTAAATAGATTTTTTGTGTCAATGAAATACCTTTTCACGGTCATGGTCAACGATTCTCCGGGAGATTATGAGGGTCCCATGATAAAGGAAATATAAAGGAACTGTATATACAAAAAAGATGACTGGTTTTGTGTATGAGTGGCAGTAATATTGGGGGCTGGTAAATTCTTTATACGATCCACAACAAGAAACGTCTCTAAATCGTCTATATGACGACGAACAAGAAAAATATCTAAGCGGCAAAGAGATGGTGGACTTCTTAAATAAGTACTTCACATCCGGTAATCATAATACTCGGGATCCCTTTGACTCGATGAGATATGAAACAGATGGGACCAGTCTAGAGAAACTAAATATTACACTTGATATGGTATACTCTGTCGTAAAAGAGATTGACCAAAACAAATCGAGTGGTATCCGAGGTGTGAACTCTCGTGTAATGTATGACTCTTTAAGTGTTCTCACAAAGCAACTGCAAGTGCTTTTTCAAAACATTGTTGATTATGCCAGTTTCCCCGAGAACTGGTCACGGGCGGAAATTACTCCCATTCCTAAAGTTAACAATTCTTGCTCAGCCAGGGACTGGAGACCTATCTCAATTTTACCTCTCAAAGGCAAACTTTTTGAGCGAATTATTCATACATATGTTATTAATTTTATAGAAAATGAAAGACTTTTTAATGAACAGCAATTTGGTTTTAGACAGAAAAGAGGCACCACTGATGCAGTAATGCACCTTGTTAATGATTTATATGCTTTTAGAGATAATGGCCAATTAACTAGTTGTCTTTTTATCGATTTTAGTAAGGCCTTTGACCGTGTGGACCGAAAACTAATTTGACAAAAACTCTCTCAAAATTTTAAAATTGGAAAGGAAATGGTTGCATGTATTGACAGCTATCTGAGTAACAGATCTCAACGTACTAGAGTGGGCAGTACCCTGTCCTCTAGTACACAGAGTCATATGGGTGTCCCACAAGGAAGCATTTTAGGTCCATTGTTATTTAACTGTTTTATAAATGATATTAAGGATATTCCTCTTGCATGTAAACATATTTTTTATGCAGACGATCTTGTGTTATATAGTAGTGATAAAAATATTGAAAACTGTTTACATCGCTTACAAAGTGATGCGGATTTAGTACAGGAATGGTGTGTTGAAAACTCAATGTTGATTAATGCAAAGAAGACAAAACTATGCATATTCGGATCGCAAACTCAACTAAACAAACAAGAACATTTGATCTCTAGAAATAGTATTGTTATCGATAACTCTGTAATTCCCTTGTGCAGTTCTTTCAAATATCTAGGAATCATTCTGGACAACACCCTATCCTGGTCCAACATGATAAATGACACTATCAAAAAGGTTAGCCAGCGCACTTTTCAATTGGCAAGAATTCGCAAATATGTTAGTAAGGCGGTAAGTATAAAAATCTATAAAATGATGATTGCCCCCATTTTTGACTACTCGGGATACTTTGTATCGGGAGCCTCAAAACTACTACTGGAGAAATTGCAAAAACTACAAAACAGGGCATTGAGAGTATGCACCCGGTCACGAGTTACAAACCACAGTATCAAAAGGTTACATGACATATGTTCTGTAGACTTTCTCGACGATAGGAGGAAGTATCTTAAATATGTATTTATGAAGCGATACTGCCGTAACATTACTCCTACAGTAGAACCACGTACTCGTACACAGCAGAAAAGGCAGTTGTACCTAAAAAGACCTCGGACGAGTCATTTCAAGAGAAACCCCTTATATGAGGGTATGTTTCTCTGGAATGACTTGTCAATAGAGGTACAGAATTGTGAGAAAATGTCTCTATATAAGAAGCTTGTTAAGCTGAAAATTGCCCAGCGGACTATGACTGTATAACTGTATAACTATGGATCATTATGGTTGTCTTACTCATCACATCTCATTTCATTTCATCACACTTGACTCGTATATGACATAATATTGTCTACCTAATCACTGGCGATTGATCGATATGGTTCCTATGTAATCACATTAGCTTACCGAGGTATTTAATGGACACACAAATCCTGCCGTCAGGCAGAATGTCTTTGTAAACGCCCTTTCTTGAAAATAAAATTTAAAAAAAAAAAAATTTATCCGAGTAGTTGACGCGTAGTCACTCGTTACGAAACCACTCCTTATTATATTTATTATTCACGTACACATAACACATATTATATAATATAAAGTTTATTGCAAGACAAGTACTTCCAAATCACGTCATAATTCCACAGAAATGTCAAGCATGGTGGTAATTCGGTGTATACTTACGATATATATATATATATACACTATATATATATATATACACTATATATATATATATATATATATATAAATGGAATAATGGAATATTTATTATTATATACCGGTGCACGAATGTCTCACTTTTACGCGATAGCAGAAAAGATTCCGTTCGGCCGCACTGTGGCGTAAAATATTTTTACGCCACACCGTACCACGTGACTTATTTCGGAGGTCGAAATAAGTTGATAATGTAAGTACAAAAATGGCTTTTAAATCGAATATCGGTATATAATAATAAAAAGACATAGTGAGTGTGGCCGAATTCCATCTGTTCCTCGATATTTTGGTCAGAAATATTCACCTCAGCCTTCGACTTCGGTGAATATTTCTGACCAAAATATCTCAGGAACAGATTCCATTCGGCCACACTAACCATGTCTTTCTATATTATCGCTACAGTGTAACTCGCGTCGGCAATGACGTTTTTTCGGAAGGATTTTATTGCTGTTGGAGCATTTTCTTGTGACATCTCATTAATACCTTGTCAGCATGCTCGCAAATGTTCCTTGAGTTCAATTTGAAACTATTATAAAACCGATGTTCTTATGTGATTTAATTATATGGCTGTCAATTTATGGCAAAAATGTGTTGATGCAGCGCTTTGCCTACTTTATTTGATTATTTGATATGCATATACAAGCGGTCAGGTTTTGAGAAGCAGAATAGCATAGAGCAAAAAATAGAGAAACGTGATATAAGGTAATCAAATAGGTTTTTCAAAGATATGTCCCACGAATCACGGCGGTGCCACTGGTGATTCGTAAATGTTGTCAATTATCAGTCAAAACAGGTTCTTTATAATTCATTCTTATTCCAAATGAGTATATTTAAGGTTTGTCCAGTATATCCAGTCTTGGTGGGTAGAATAGGCCAATTTACATTTATTTGATTTACATAGGAAAGGTACTGAAAACTATGGTTTTCTCAATTCATTCAAAAAGAGGAAGGTGACCTATGAATTCTAACAGTTAATGTGTAGTATACACATTTACTATGATCTGCGAAGGTTTGAGGTGTGTGACATAGGTTTTTTCCTATGGGAAAAAACTACATTTTAGAAATTCTATATATTCTTTCCTAAAATTATCTAAATCCAAAACAAGAAATTTCAAAGCTAGATATGTGTTCCATAACACGTGAAGATCAGCACCTTCTACTTCCAGGAAATTGACTTTCTTTGCATGGGTTCTGCAACAACATGTACAATTCAGTAGATCGTGATGAGATCACATCCTTTCGCTTGTTTCAATCCATACAGTTCCGATCACAGATGATCAGCTCAAGCATCTGTGTCATACGAAATGATAAATGTTTACGAAATGATAAATGTTTACGATACTTTCCCGTTCACCCGCTAGAGGGCTCGACGGCAGTTAGGAACCATTAGACTGGAGTCGACGAAGTCGCTGGTGTATACATTCAAATAGGTTCTTTGGTAATAACTCGGAATGGGCACAACAGTGCAGCTATCATTTTTCTTGTTCATTCAACCTTGTTTATCATTTCAGAAACAGGGCCAGATCACATAATTAACCTTCCCAGAATGATACGAAGACCAAGACTGTCGGTCCTACGAAATTCAGACATGTTTGAATTTTATAGACATCCTACGATTAACATTTTCTTACGGCGCACGTCGAAGAGCTCGGCGACAAAACCCAGTTAATTAACGCCGAGCTCTGCGACAACTGCACAAAGTTTTTGGTTTGTTGGCGACGAGGCCAAAGGGTTAATTGTAGACATAATCGTAGTAGGTGGGAGGGCCCATTTATAGAAATAATTGATGTTGAGCAGGGGATAGCTTACTGAGAGTGACCATACAGTGCCTGCACAGCCAAGGGCTGGCAAAACCTGATTAGATTCTTTTCGTCTGTTACAGGCTAGTGGTGTCAGCCATGTTTAGTGGAATCCTGATGGTGTCTTTATTCTATTCAGTGGAACACACCCTTTATATACTAAAAAGTCAGATTTCAACATTGCTACTTACTTAAAGGTCAGACTTTGAAAGTCAAGGCTTAGTCATTGTTTCATGCTAAAAAGTCAGTCTTTCATATTTTTCTATGCAAGATGGTCACGGCTTTCTTCCAAGCTAAAAAGTCAGATTTTGACATTTTTCCATGGAGAAAGGTCAAGCCATTGTTACACACTAGAAGGTCAAGTCTTAGCCTTATTACATGCTAAAATTTCAGACTTTGACATTTTTTCATGGTGAAAAGTCAAGACTTCATCACTGCTACATGGTAAAAAGTCAGACGTTGACAGTCTTACATGCTGAAAAGGCAAAACCCAACACATTCCATTCTGTAGACCAAACTACTACAAAACTAAACTTTAACTCTTTCAAATGAAAAAAGGTCAGCACTTTGGGTTCTGAATTCCACTGTTTTTAGCCTTGATTGAGTAAAACTTGAAAGCTGTTGACTGACTTTTTGGGGGCCAGAAAAGGGCAACATGCCACTCCACCCCTATTCTCACGCCACTTCATTCATAATGACATTGTAGGACGACGACACCACTTAGCACGCTTGCCGATGTGACATCATAACGTCATAACTAACAAAAGTGAATTAGAGTTTAGATAAGCTAGTTAAAGGGATATTGATACTTATCTGTATTGTTGATATTATCTATTACATAGTTTTGCATAGCAATCTTTTACTTAAAGAATAGCATTAAGCGAAAAAGTACAAAGGATAATGTCAAAAGACATCAAGTCGTTGTGAAAGGGCTACAGAGTACACTGACCATAAAAACACCTTTTAATTAAAGTAGGCCTACCTGTTTGTTTAGGAAGTTTAACGTCTGATTATGTCATAATCTGTTGCTTTAGGGGAGACACCATTAAGAAGGATTGCACAATTCACTCAGTTAACATATCAAATAAATTCATGTAGCGGATAATGCTCATTACTTATGAATACAAAAAATTGCCCTTAGAAAAGAAACATGTCTTTTCATTTTATTCTGTCAACGGTCAGTGTTATAAGCCTTAATACAAACTTACGTTAAGAGCGCGTCTCCCGTGCTCGTCATGCGCTCTAACTCCTTCGTGCTCAGCCAGAGGACCCGGATGACGACAGCGTAACAGTAGACGAGGACGACGGTAGGCGCGAGGAACATGACGAGCAGCTGGTACCAAGCGAACACCAGCCGTTCCTCACTCGTCGTGAAATTGTCGTCTGCACACGTTTCTATGACTATCCGCGTGTCGTTGTTGTAAAATAGGTGCGTCGTCGTGTCCTGAAATGAAAAGAAAGGGAGATAAAAACGATGACTAATGCGATGATGCATTGGGTCAGGATGAGATTGGAGGGCTATATTGTAGAGAACAATTACTTCATATAGTTATTTAGTTTTTAATGATGACTTGTTATTTGGTGCACATTTGATAGAAGAAGAATATTATTTCCGGTATGGTAGAACCCTCTTTACCCTCGTTTCCATTGCTTTCCGTCACTTTGATAATATATTGGATTATCATGGACCTATATTTAAAAATTTCTCAATCCTTTCGCCTCTTGCAAACCTTTTCATTTGTTCAGTAAATGTACGTCTTGTATATTTCGCCACTTATAGTATTGCGGTTTGAAATCCTCTGTTCCTCTATGGATATAAAGTTCGATATTTTTGCACTGGTATATGAAGTTTTTATCTTTAACAATGATGGGACCAGACAACGTGCTTGAGTCTGGAACGGCTCAAGCCTCGCCTCTCCGTGCAGAGACTTGCTCTCTGGAGACAGTGAATCGAGGTCAACCAATCTGGTTGGAGATTACCGGTCTATACGCCTTGTGTCTTTCTCATGCCTGGCATCCCTGCTTTAAATCCGGCGGATCTCTGGCTTAACACCACTAATGCCGCTTCACGTTTATCACATTCCTGTAAGTACGGTGTGTGTGTAAAGCCGGACGGATCTACATTGATACGAAACCGGACATATTTTTGAGTCGTCACACGGGGTATTACCTGTTTTTATTACCCGCCACGTCCACTCCACATTGATTACCCATTATTATACTCCTAATAAAAGATTGCCATAGGCTTAACTTTAGCTATAATTTTCCAATAATAAGTAACCAAAACCAGTCGATATTGTACTTATTATTCAGCATTTCAAATTTAAGTTATCAAAGAAAAAAAAAATCAGCGCAGCTCTTCTAACATACTACTTTGCAATGAAAATGACTTTTCCCCGTAATCTCCGCTCTTCACAGGGCGGAGATTACGACCACCCGTAATCTGCGCCCAGTGAATTACACACCCCCGATGTGTTTTCTAGGGAGGCTTCGTATTAGGTGGATAAGAAATACCTATATGTCTTCAAATCTATTCAAATACGTGTAAGAGTGTCGTAATGAAGTAAAATATAAGGTGATTGGCAACCCCGAGAGTGATGCAATAATATATGATATAATTGTCTTTGTAAACCTGCATAGAGGCCTAATCATCTTTCAGTATATTTATATAAAAAAAATTAAAAAAAGAAGCTTTCGTCAGGGTAAATATATGTTAGTTCAGGCAGCTGTTACCCTGAAAAATGTGAACAATATGAGAATTTGCATGATGCCTTAGATATAAATTGAAAACAAAAGTGTTAATAGATATACCTAAAACTATTAGAAAATGGGAACCAACAAATGTACCACCTTGATGTAATAATGCCAAGCATTGCATTTCATTCATCTCATAAACTTGAATGTTATAATGTAAAACCAGATATTTAAGAGATTGGATACTCTGTTCAGAAATTACGTGAATATATACCACAAGAGGGCCCGGATGTAAGAACGGCAGTGTTGCCGAATCCGGTGACATTAAAATGTAAAATGCATTTCCCTAATAAAATTGATAAAAAAGAGAATTTAGAAAAATAAAACATGTGGAAAATTTGCATGTACGGATATAATTTTGAACACATTCTAGTATTTCTTGTTGATGAAATTATGTTCAAGACTGTCTATAACTCCCGGAGCAAAGTACGAATGTTTGACAGGGCTCATAGCGTAATCGAATATTCTCTGAAGCTATTACAGGTATTAGATGTTGCATAGGAGATTCTGATTGGCATTTATGATCATAATGTCATCTACCACAAAGTATGTCTTCAAGGTATTCGTAATAATAGCCATATTAATTCCTCTACTGCCTTTAAATGGCTTTCAGACAAGGTTTCTTTCTGACGACTCACTGATCAAATCAATAGGGCCTATAGCCATTTTTGACGGAATACGTAGTAGACAGAGACAGAGAGGGTGTCCCGTGGGTAAGTACTGCGCTGCTCCCTTTCAATGGGGAACTCATTTTCTTGTAGACGGGTGTTTTATGGTTTCCTGGTTAATAAGCTCTGGCTCTTATCTCATATCAAGGCAGTATTGAATCTATAAGATGAGGACGAAAGGAAAGGCATTTAGCATCTGAAGTCCATTGTGTTGCCATGTCCGCACAGAATATATGTTTTTGAGTCGTCGATAGGAATCTGCTGTGCTATACAGACTTCCGTCTGGAACATTTTGAACATATCTCCTGTATGAAGTACCCTTTCATACTGTGCCTCCCCTTTTTACTACTCCTATATTGCTTGTACATAATGATTCTCACCGGGGCACGGTAAAGGATAAAACTTTATGGAGTTAAACTTAATAACGGGATAAATTTGAGTAATTACAATATGAAATAATTAAAATATAAAAGAAATGTCACAAGCTATTGAGATTGCCAGCGGCCAGAGTCCAGGGGGTGGAGTAATCTGTAGACGCCAGCCATAGCGAGGTGACAGGAGAGAGAGGTGGTGTTGTAGAGAGAAGAAGTCATCCAAATATTTCTCTGGGGCAATTGCTGAGGCAATTGCTCAAGAATTGTAGAAATATTTGAGTTCTCTGAGGAGGGGCCGCGGGCAGTTCTGTAGTCGCTGTGGGCCCTGTCAGTGTGTAGTAGAGCCAAAAGAGGGCCATCTGGGGCTCTAGATTAGCCGGTCTAGCACAGGTTGGGGCCCAGGGCTGGGTCAGGTGGCCAGCGGGGGCGTCCTGGAGGACAGGGGTGCCCGAGGATGACAGGTGGGCAACCTGCGGCAGCCTAGAGGCGAGGCTGTCGTCGAGTCTTCAAATTGGCGGCTGCGAAGGGGCGGCTGATGTGAACATGTAAGGCCAGACGGGTCAATGGCAGCCAGGAGGAGTCCATGGTGACGCACGAGAGCCGGGCCCCCAAGAGGCCAACGTGAAGAAACGTGGAGAGAGCGCTGCCCAGCGTGGGTGGCGAGCCGGCTCGTGAGGCTGGCGTTGGAGGCAGGTTGAGTGGGCCCAGGTACAGGGCTGGTGAGCCAGATACCAGGGCAGCAGTGTGTCATCATTTGAAGGCATGAGACATGCCCGGGTCAGGTCCTGAGGATACTGCAGACCAGGGCAGTGATGTGTCGCCATGTGGGGACAAGGGACATGCCCAGATTGGTGCTGAGCACACTGCGGGTCAGGGCTGCAATGTGTCTTGAGATGACACATGGTGTGCTGGCAGTGACCCAGCTTTGATGAGGGCAAGTCGGTTCTACCTTGACTTGCTCAAGTCTTTGATTATGAACATTCATTAAATGATTAAAGATAATCGGAATACAATTCATTCTCGCATGTGTCCTTCTCTGACTGGCCCATGAATCAAAGACTTGTCCACTCTGACCAGAATCTCCTGTTTATGACCCTAAGCCACTCCCTGTAGCCCTATACCTCACTCTACCCCTCCCCCGTGAGAGGGTATCAATCTCCCAGTAGATATCCTGACCAGTAGCCAGACCTCTGCTTCTGGAGTGTGGTGCAAAATCGCGCCAGTCTATACGGCCGATTACTGATGAGACCAGTCCCTGTGTCCCTCAGAAGGGGTCGAGGGGTAGGACACAGGGACTGAGGCCAGTCTAGTTCTACCCCAACGTGGGGGAGCAGGGGGGGGAGGTACGCTGAACCAGGAGCTGATGTGTGATGACATGTCATGTGCCGACGGTGACCAGGCTTTGGTGAAGGCGTGACGGTTCTACCACAGCGTGGAGGGGGAGGTCCGCCGGGCCGTGTAAAGACGTGTGGAACCTAAGGGGCAGCGGCGACGACCCAAAGAGCGTGAGAGTGTCCCAAGTTTCTTGTGCCCATGATTTGTTTGCCTCCTGAGCTCAGGGGTCGTTTTATTTTCAACTCTCCTGGGGACTCTCCTCGCCCACGAGGGATAGCTCCATTGAGGATAATTTTCAGGAGATCTCCTCAATCTCGTTCGATTTACCCTGTCCTCGGGAGGGAGAGAAATCCTCGGCCGAAGTCTCCTTTGAGAGAGCCCCAGGAGAAAAATAAACCTGTAGGAGACTTTTGAGGAGACTTGAAAGAGAGCCTGTGTATACTGCAGGTGGTGGCACATAGTGGTATTTTTGGGAACTAATTTAATCATTTATGAATGTATGTTAATCTAAGTAAATAGCAAAGTAATTCTCCATCTGAGACCTCCAGTTTTGATTAAAATCATAATAAATATATTTCCCATAGTTCAAATGAATTAAATAACTTTTATTTGTTATTTTGAATCACCCACGACACCCCTAGACGTGTCCCCAGCCAGGAGAGTTCCAGGACACTTTTCAGGAGCTCTCCTGGCCCCAGGATTGAAAATAAAACGATATTTCAGGAGACCTCCTAGAATCTGGCCCAAGACTCTCCTTCCCCGGGAGACTTTGAAATATCGAACCCAAACTGTCCTGGGACCTCTCCCCGGGCGCCCCAGGGGGGTGTTTTATTTTCTGCCCGAGGAGTTTTTTTGCATGCATTTCGTCTTGTTCTAATTAATCGTGAGCTTATTATCACGACACAAAATGAAAACAGATATTAATTTCTTGTTCATCTGAGAACGTAAATCATCATTGGGATTATCTTGAACCTAAATCACGGTCTTATCATCGTAAAGTTTGAAGCTTTTGCCATCCATAATATTAGGTAAATCATTGATATATAACAAAAAGAAAAAAAAGGTCCCAAGATGAAACTCTGGGGCACTCCACAACTGATTCCTTTTAGGTCTGTTTTGTGTCAGTCACCTCTAGTAGTAGGCCTTTAACAAGAATTATCATTGGTTGTTCAAATAATTCACCTTATGAGGCGATTTTACATAAAAGAAACATACACATTGCACTAGACATAACAAACTAGACAATTACAGAAGGTTGCTCAACCCTCAGCAGTATGAACCAAAGAACAGAACTTGCACAAAAATAAAAACATGAAGAGTAAGTCAATGTCCTTCGCCTAATAGATTATCATAGACCCATTCAACTTAGAGGCTTTGTGCTTATACACTATTATTTAGTACTAGGCTCTATATATTTCCCATGATGCACGACCTAACTCAAACCTCAAATCAAAAGTGGAATCGATTCGATTTCCTTTATTCATAAACCAAGAATTATTAACAACAACTAAAAAGACCCAAACTAAAACATGTGGGACCACTCCTATATGTATATGATAAAAGTCACGGCAGGTGTGTGTGATTCACATTTTCAACACACGTAACCTATTGAACGTAGCATATCTCAAGATGTACCCAACAATATGCCCTTTTAGCTACAGCATAAATTTGGTGATTGTAGGAGTACACGAGCACGTTGATATACATTTGCCCAATGCTCTGTAGGTGCTATACTTGCAAGGATTTTTTCCCCAAGAAGATCCAACATCAGTTTCAAATGTACATGTGGTTACAATATGCTATATATACAGAAAGAGAACTAAAGCCTACCGAAATCAGTTTCTGTCCAACCCTGTCTATGTCCATACATTTTTATACTGTTCTATTCATTCTTCCCGACCCTAGCCATCTTCCATGCGTAATCGGCCACCTTTTTGTTGCCTATGAATTGACATTGAAATTCATGTTCTGTAGAGCCAAAGAGTATCATAACAACCTGCTGCACTAAACGGTTTACTGAGGCAGTGAGGACAGTGGCTTTATCCTACCCCTAATAAAAAACCGCCATAGACTTAACATAGGGAAATTTTATGTAGCAGGCCGTGACATAAAGTGTTTTTTATGCCACTAGAGTAATAACAATATTGACCAATCAGAGAGCAGGATGTCAGCTACTATGAAAAAAAGTTCTGTTGGTCATTAACTGAATATTTATCTTTTAGTAAAAGGCAAAAGCATAGACGAGGTAGGATAAATACGAAACTGAACTCGAGTTAGACTTGTCAATGTCTATGCCACTCTGGTCAGGTCTGCTCCTCACTACACTCGGCTACGCCTTGTGTAGTAATACGCGACCTTCCCGTCGTGGCATAAACATTGTCAAGTCTAACTCTCGTTCGGTTTCTACTAAGTTCCTCAACAAAACTATCCCCCTCAGTAGGACTGGGGCAAATGATACTGTAATGGGTTTTATTATGACTTAATTAGTCTTTTGGAATTTACAAAACTAACAATATCATTTCTACGATTTACATTGAAGAATGCCCATTATAATGACTAACACAGACGAATCTACCGGAGAACCGAAACAGTTCTGGTTATTCTCAAGCACCAAGCATTGATGTGTGCAGGAAGGAACCAAAGGATAACAATAAACTGCAGATTCAGGGGAGCAGCGAATGGCAGCAGATATCGAGTTCATGAAAAAGGGTTGGGGATACAATACGTAAGAAAAGTGGCCAGATTTCATGAGATACTTGCTCAAATATGTTTAAGTGCTAAAGTCTATACCAACAAAATATCCCCTGACACTTGATTCTGTGGTAGGTTTTTGCTTTATAGTGGATGAGAAAAACTTGCTTCTGTGCAGTTTGGTTAATGACGAAGGTTTTTCTCCATTTGTAAATAGCTGGCGCAACGAGTTCGCCTTGTGAATACTGAGCAACCCCGTTACTGCCTGCGCTGCGGAAGAGGAAGGGCTACAAAACATAAAGGCCATCGCATAAATGCGCACGCAGGTGCTAGACAGGGCCAAGGTGCAGGCGCATGCGATGATGTCAATTAAGTCCCCTACGTAGGTTTCACCTCACTAAATTATTGACGGTTCGGTCATAACAGGCAATCATTAACCACATGTCATATATCTTCTTGGCCTCGAAGGTAACAATATCTTTGTTTTTTTACCTCTTGTCAAAAATTGAATATCATTGAATGTAATGAGTTTAGTTTTAGTTGATTTTACAGTGCAGGCCAGGCCGGTGTGAAATGCATATCCATATAGCTACCATAATTAGACAAGCGTTATTTTCAAGGGTAAATTCTATTGTTCTCTTTTTTGCAGTCCCTTTCTCAACGTTTCATAAATTATTCTATACCTATGCCTCTGTTTCCTACACTTGGCAACCTATGATATACAAGTGGTAACAGTAAATTACAATCTTAATCACAATTATAATCTGTAACCCTTCTGATAGGATGTATACATACATTGTATTTTTATCGTTATGATGTTGCGTGACATTAAATCACCATAGCAACACATCCCCGATAACATATTGTTATGTGGCAGTTTGGGTGTTCTGACATGGCTAATGCGGAAATCTCAAAATCTAATGCATGTATCAATAGTCTGTTGATTTCAGTCTGATATTGCATTCTCGTCGATTTTAAACAAAAGTGTTGCGCAAATGATATTTCTGCATGAGGTTCGACCATGGGCGCGTTCAAAAACGTTTGTTCGTTGAGGAGGAATTCACCGCAAGTCATATGTGCACCAACGATCCACGAGTTATCTGTCATCCGAAGGGAGAGAAATCCTGTAACTAGTCTCGTTCAAGTGGATTCGATCATCGGCCAGGACAAATAGGCAGTCGGACATGTTGGGGGACAGTGTGTACAAGGATTTCTAATCTCCATCACTTTACACAGGTGGTGCTACATAGTGGCGTTTTTGATAACTGATTTCATCATTCATAATTCATAAATAAATTTTACCACATGTATTTCATACATGAATGCTGCCATTTTGTATTTGATACCATAATTCACATATTTCTGCTTCTTTATCTAATCAATATGCCTGATCTTTGTTAATCCGATTTACTACATCACCCCAGGGGGTTTCCTAGGGGCCGAGAGTCCAATTCCTTCACCATAAACTCTGTAACATACAAGTCCAATTTCAATAATATATATTCAGTGATTCAGTATCAAAACGTTGTATGCATCTCCCACATTCACTACAAGTCCAAGATATATAATCCACTATAGTTCTTATTAATAGACAACAATATTATTATTGATATCACATAAAGTCCACGCGTAATCGACTTAAACTCTCGGCACCCTGGACGATTGTTACTCTTATTAGACCCACGTTCCTGGATGTCTTCTACAAGCATATATTCTCGTTTGTCAGGGTTATCAAACGCTGTACCAGGGTATTTAGGGATTGTCAAAACGACTTGATCAGGGTGTTCCAGTGAATATATGTGACTTCCCCAAAAATGCCTACAGACATCGTTGATGTTACTTGAGGGGGATTCATGCAAGTTCAAATCTCAAAGATGACAGAAACATCGAAACAGGATATTATGAAGAATCTAATGCTACCTGTCCCCGAATTTCCCTTGTTCTGCTCAGTAAACGTTCAGCCACAAATCTTCCTTCAAAAAAGGCTATTTAACTAATATTTTAAATATATCTAGTATGCTGGGGCATGTCCCTTTTACATGCAGGCGCTTGTATTCCTCCATTCCCAACAAATTCAGTATGAACCACCTATGGCTAGGGCAGGTTGCGCCAACTATTTGGTCTCACCGCTAGAGGTTTGAGAAAGCACCCGCAGGAATTCTGATGCATTAGTGAGTAATGTCCGTCAGATGGAAGGGAAATAATCAACAGCCTTAGGAGATATGAACATCAGAACATCAGTGTGACCTGCATTTCGGATACCCGCTCCAGGAACAAGAACATATATACGTGAGCATCCTGAACGAAGCTATTCAAGTTGCATCTTATTTGAAAACTGGAAAGGAAAAGGGTTTAGGTTTAAGTTGTTGTTCCCAGTCTTTAATTCCATATTTATGTTACTACTCACCCAAAATAGTAGAGGTAAATCTTTTATGTATCAGCTCGAGAACGAAGGAGACCAGTGAAGTTGAGAATTTTTTATTTTTTTTATTAATCTTTTTATTTAAGCTGGAGATAAACGGTAGGCTAGAATTAGCCTATTTCCACGCTGCTCCAGACCAAAAGTCTTTACAATCAGTTGTTTCTTAGCCGACGTAGTCACACACAAATGTCGGTCAAATAACACAGCTTCGTGGTATAGGGTCAGAAGCGACCGTCCAATCATACATCCCTCGTAATCGGTGTATCCCAATTGACGAGTGAATATTTACACATCCCACATTCATAATCAGTTAAGTCAATCCAAAGATATATTTGGTTAGATGGAAGATACATTTTAAACAAGCATATTTTGAAGTGTGAGGAGAACCTTACTCGATAAGTTACTAGTACTTATCCTTCAATAATGCATAGTCAGTACATTAGGCAGGTGACTAGGCATACATAAGTATACAGACTTGGGGTTTTAGCGACCAATTAGGGGCGGTAGGTGGGACACTACTGCAGGGTTTAGGTTTATGAAATGCGTATTGCTCTGAAATGTTTAAGGAGCAGCTCGCATTTATTTGTGAATGAGTTACTCACCATAACATAGAGCATGGGACTTGAAAGCACGACCGACAGGCTCCACACAGCAATGACGATCTTCTGAGCACTGCCCACTGTGCACCAGGACCGCGCCTTCATGGGGTGCACGATCACGACGTATCTGTAAACAAGAACGCAAATTTATGTTACCTATTGTAAGCGAAGTCCAGGTTATACATAATTATACATTTCTCGCATTTTGGTCATTCAGCGAAACTCTTTATTTCTGAAAGTACGGGTCCTCTGTTATCTTCATAATATCTAAATATTAGATCTGGCGAAAGGCCATTGGTGTCCCATGAACACCTTCATCCACTATCTTTACCTTATGCAGCACACGCCATAGATATATATATATATATACATATATATATATATATATATATATATATATATATATATGTGTGTGTGTGTGTGTGTGTGTGTGTGTTGGTGTAGGTGTGTGTAGGTCTGTGTGTGTGTGTGTGTGTGTAGTGGCTGGGTATCGGGTGAAGGCCGAATCTTCTCCCGAGAACCACCACGGTTTTGGTCTAGAATGCTATCCCAGTGCTGGTCCCACCCGCGAACCCGCAGCTGTATTTTGCCACCCAGGAGGATCACAGGGAGAGTCCTGAAGGCGTCAAATCCCGGATCTCGTCTCGGGACCCCAGAACTCTATCCGGACAGTCAACCTTCTTCTCCTAGAGAACGAAGATTCTCTGACTCCACCCTCTAGGGGACCCGAAGGTCAAAGCTAGTCCGGAGATCTAGCTCCATTGGCAGAGAACAGAGACAGAGCCCTGTAGAGTGACCGCACGTAGTCCCTCCATATATATATATATATCTCTGTTTTGGATGAACTATGCCCTTACCCTTGATCAATCCTTTTATCCAGAGGAAGCAATCAGCAAATATATATGATTTTTCTAGGATTGGTAAATGTGAAATCTCTTCTTATGTAGTTGCATTATAATCTTTTTAGATGTGGCCTATTATATTAACCTATTCATGTCCTGTATAAACCTTTTTACAAAATAATAAATGTTAACTTCAAAGTCTAAGCATTTATATAAATATGTTTCATTTTCCACGTGGAGAAAAAGACGTCAAAGGGTCTTGACGACGGGAAGTGGAGGTTGGATTTTGCAGTGGATCTTTACACAGTATGAGTGATCCTCAAGCGCATGCTCACAGGCCACGTCACTGGAGGGCGACAGTGTCTGATCACCTACAAAGCGTCTGACCGTATCATGATGGATGGGGCTCTCATTTCCGTTTTTACACAACTTCTAGCATCGATCATGGAATATCATTATTTTATATATTCTCTCCACTGCTGAGCTAATACCCTCTATTTGCATTTCAGTCCACCTTTGTTGATCCTTTTTTTATTATTGAAAATACCGATGAAAAATATTTTATACGGGAAATCCGGCAGATTTATATTGCGTGCATTAATTTTCATTAACTTATTTCTTTCTGCCGAGAGACATGATTTGTATCTTATGTATATAATATAAACAGATGATATCATTATATCGGACCTATAGTCCATGTTTACATTGTTTTGTTCGTTCTGAAGGTACCTCTGTCAAAAAGGTGAAAGGTGTGCTTCCTCAAACTGGCATCACATCACATTTTTCCCAACGTAACTATTGTTTGGAGTGTGATGCCCAGGTAAAGCCTTCCGGAACCTCATTTTAAAGCGTTCCCATTGGCTAATCTGACATTTGATACTATATCTATACAATAGATCAACTGTTTATGGGGGGGGCATTTGCTGCAGGGTAGCATGCATAGAAAAGGGGTGCTAATGTCCATTCATACTATCATATGTCCATTGCTTCATGACATGAACGAATCCATACAGCATCATTGATAATGTTTATTCAGGGAACACCAAATTGACACATGAGCACCTCATAAGAGGTGAAATAGCTCCTGAGTTTATAACATCTCATGCTATAATGAAGGAAAACGAGGAGAATTCCTGAAAAAGGGAATTTCAGTGGTAACATTTGCCTTTCTCAGGGTTATCGTCCACTGAGCCCCAAAACGTCTGCGATAGGCTTTTCAATGCACCTTCGGATAAAAGAAATCAAAATTAAGTAGGAGAAACATGTCGGCCTGTCGGCCTATAACAATAACCTCTAAATAACTATTCTGCAAGCGTTGCAATTTAGTGGTATCTATTATAGTCGTACCATCAAGCATGAATGAGGTACAATCCATAACAGCCCTTATCGTACTAATGATTATTAATCTCGCTACCATTTCGGATATACTGCATCTTAGCTTTGCAAACCTAAATAATCTCGAGCTGACTTAAAAGACAGATCGCATGTATGCTCATTCAAGGTCAACATACCATCCAAATTATCGCCTAAATATCTATATGACTTATAGTGGGGAAGTACCTCAATATGACAGTTAGATTTAAAAATGGTAACCTGTAAATACGGCTCCTACTACCATACCATCAAATCATGGTTTGGGTTAAATTCATGGTAAGGCCGTTAACATTGCACCCATCCCGTTGCAGCCTTGCAGAAGCTTGTAATCCGTCCATGTCAGATGGATGCACAGCATGCATATCAGTAAAGTAAACCAGAGTAACTTCAATGGATCATATTAGAAGTTAAACTACCCAAAACAAGCAAAGAAATGTCAGCCTATATGGCACAGAGACCATCTTGCTTTCTCACTGATCCAATAGCAAGCTATCAATGAGTTCCAGTGTCACCCAAGACTTGCTCAAGTCTTTGATCATGGACATTATAATTGTCAAGTTAAATAAGGAGGAGAGGTGGAAGTAAAACAAGGTTTTATTGCAAGTAGGGCACGCACAGCGCTACTATGAGGTCATACAAGGTTGTGAAACGGTTCACGCAACCAAATTAGGATAAGGACAATAGAATGTAATACAGTTACCAACTAGCTACCAACTAGCTAACCTGCAACTAGGATAAACACATTTGCTGTGAAGGCACCCGCCATTAGGGGGAGGGCTTGCTGAGCAGTGTCCAATATCACAAATGCAGGGTTGTGCTGCGAGGCATTAGGGATCAGACGAAGGGTGTTCATCCAGGCCTCTGCAGGGCAGAGTCTGTGACCTTTGACCCTGGGGAGGGGAAGAAGACGGTCCTGGAGCGGAACTGGTCTGTCTTCGACCACCTGATTGTGATGAGTAACCCAGTCCTGGCAACCTTTATGTCTCGCCTCCTCAGGTTTCTATCTGGGTCATAATGGGCTGTCGTCAAAGGGAAGCCGTTGGACCTCCTCAAAAGTTTGTTAAACATAATCAAGGCCCCGGCCGAGACTGCCGCCCATCTGGGGGCGGTAATATCCAGCTTGGAGAGAAGGACCAGGAGCATGTCGGGTGTAATCGGCTCCTTCCTACAGACCGTGTCTCCTAGGCAGCAGGAGGCGATAATTGTCCTTCATAGGGTCTGGGTGACCAGCTTCCTTGTGAAAGTGCGCAATGGCTCCTAAATATTGCAGTTCGGAGGAGTACTTTAGCCTCATTGATAGGAAGGCCACATACTTCAGCAAAGTTTGACTGTCTGCAGGGACTGGGGTTAAGTTATAGATGTTGCAAAGAGAAAGGTATGATCACTGGTGAGAACTGTAGGCCTTCCTCATGTTCCTAGCAAAGGAGTTTCACTGTAACTTCTCTACTCTCCTGTCAAGGTATCCTGTGTCCATTCCGCCAATAGGCACATATGCCCAACTCTCTGAGGAGGGGTTGTATCCCGTTCTTGCTAATTCTGCTGGCTGCATCTGCGAGAGTGTTGAGCTTTCCAGGGTAATACACTGTCGTAGACTCTTGTCGTAGAACCATGCTCAACCAAAGAAAATGTTGGCGACGAACAAACATAAGGCGGGTGTCTATCATATAGGTCAGAATCCCTGGGGTAAACTCTCATTTGAACCCTGCAAGGGGAAAATCGTCGTAGTGCACCTTCACAGTTCTATAAGCATTAGATAGGTCCACTTTTGCTATATAGTCCCCTTTTCCAATGAAGGAGGCAACATACTCTAGGCTCTGGTACCTGAAGGATCATTGACCCCGTAAGAGTTTAGGTCTGCTCCCGTCATATATCAGTCTAATTCTTTTGGGGGGGGGGGGCATAGGAACGGCTGCTAGCACTGATACAATCCTAGGCTTTTCTACTGTGATGACATACCTGCTAATCTTTAACTCCTCCTGAATCTGTTTCTATACCAAATCCCTATTGTCTGTAAACAGGGCCGACCTGTGGTTATCCTGTTCTGCCCCTGCTGCACCGGTGTCTGTGTTGGCTATCATGAAGCCTTGGTTACGCCCTCCATAATGAAGTCCATATCCTGGTCATCCTCAGGGATGAAACTCTCCAAGGTCCCTTGGCGGTGGGCCCCATCCCTATTAGGAGACTGGGGGGTAAGATCTTATGCTGATTTATGGCGGAACTTGCACTTCTCCCCATACTGAGCTCTTGGATAGCAATGAGAGGGCCTCGATGGCCGGTACCCTGTCCCCCTACCGGTACCCATGCTGGGCCTTCAATTCTCTGTAGCGGTTGTCCAGTCCCAGGACAGATTGCCAGTCGTACTTGGCAGCCAGTTCAAAGACCACCCCCTCCTCACTGGCCGACCTTCGGACCCAAGAAACAGGATCCTTCTCCTTAACTGTCTGATGTATACAGTTTCAAACCACAGGTCTGCCAGGAGGAGAATGCTGATTAGTTGATGACCACTGATAAGGTCGACCCCTGGCTCAACCTCTAAAATCCCAGGTATCAATCTCCCAGCCAATATCCTGAACAGCGGCAAAGACATCTTTGGAAAATGTCGCGAATGCTGGCGCTACTTTATGCCAGAAACCTGACTCCTCTTCCAATTTGACTAGTCCCTGTATTCCCGAGAGGAGGGGTAGGCATAGGATCAAGAAGCGTTTTCACTACGTTTTTCACAACTATAGATAGGTAACTGAGAGAACAAACATGTCCCCGTCATTACTGCAGCGTCCCACACAATCGAATTATTCCACATAATGAAGTCAGACGCGAAAGGGAAATTATATCAGAACACGAGAGTGCAGTGTAATCTCGCGATATTTGGGTTCGGTTACATGACAGAAAAGCTCAGTAAGTAAATGGCTGGAGGATAGATGCGAAGGATATTTCCCTGGGGAGAGGTTTTTATTCCGAAATTGAATACATCTTTCCTATATACAAGAAAACATTGCGAATCAAACAGAATATGTCTCACATACCTTATATGCAACGTAAATGGAAAGGTCGATAATTATCATTCTTACCTCGATATTTAGATTATTAAGTCTTTATGTTAGGCTTTGCATTTTATGGGGGGGGGGGATCATAACACAAAGATAAATGAACATGTCTATATTCCGTTTTCTGCAATAAATAGGCAAACACGCTTGATGCTGGATGGTATACCGCTGCCCTTCGATTGATCATGTCCTAAATAGCTGCTCGTTCTTGTTTCTCCTTCCATCAAGGGAAGGGACCGGAATAGAGCACAAACGACCAGCTCTCTAGAGCGCCAATCGATCAGTGAGTGGTCCCTGTTCGAAGATCACGTTAACCTTATATGGCAATTTTAGATTATATTTGTGTCTCCAAGTCCTCATTGATTATCCAGGGGGGAACCGAATGAAGCCGGGGGTAAATAATCCAGCTCATGACTATCAGCCGATAAGGTGTTCTTGGAGGCTTCGATAGACTCTAACTCACTCTTAAGTATGCAACTGAGAATTGTTTGCATCATGGGTATGATATTGACTTGTTGATCTGTTAATAATTACGATATTAGCTACAAGTTAACCTACAGGTGCTTCAGGGAGACAGCATTTTGCTGCCTCATCTAACCTTGTCTGGCTGTGAGGAAATGAGATCTTTTGTTCAAAGATGTCACATTTAGTAATTGAGAACTATCGGCTAAAATTCTTTAATTGAGGCGCTTTTGGCAATCTAATCAATCAACCACCTGACGCCACAATTCGCTGTGGCCGGGTAACATTGTAACATTGCAATAAATAAGCTCAGAATCACAGAATAAACACTAACACAAAATGTAACGTGTCACATCTGAAGGAACATCTGTGTAATTAATGGGAACCGGGGACCTGTGAAAAGCTACATTATTAACACGGCCTACGGGTAGGCGCTCCTTTATGATACTGGATCACGATACTGGTAATGCTCACGCACCTCAAACAATAATCAAATGTTATTTCAATTAAATTTGCGAGCTTTTTACAGGAGAGCTGCTCTAAACTTAGCTTTCCAAATGGACTTGCATTGAATAATAGTAAATGCAGTCGTGGACAGCAGGCGTTTGGCATGTACCTTGTCTCTCACTATTATCAGAATCAAATGATATCATGAATACATACTGAATAGTACATCGAGAAGGATTTGCATTGAAATGCTAACATATTTTTACACCATATGTCTTACTACATGATTAAAACCAATACTACCAGTAGTCGTTAATTAGGTTGGCTCATACTATAAATTCCTTTGCTTTCCCCTTTGTGAAAACTGATCTCCCACGGATTGTCAACCTAAGGCATCATTTGCAGTTCTTCTGATGAATAATCTTTAGAATAAACTCTCTCTATGGTGAGCCCTAAAAAGGCCAGGCACATTCGAAGCCTATCCAAATGCAAACCGTTGTTCAAAATAAATTTGAGCCAAACATTCTCATGGTAAACAATTCAAGGCGACCACAATGCCTTCAATATTCATACCCGAAGCTGGTCCCTACCAATTTGCATCGTTGAATATTATTGTGTTGCCTCTTAGAAAGTGAGGTGACTTGCTCCAAATATTTTTTTATCCTTTATCAAATTGTGAGATCCGCATTCTCTTAATCAAAATGTGGTTCTCTGACAGCATTTGATGCTATTAAAATGTACCAAGATTGGAAATTACATGATGAAATCACACACTTGAATTAGAGTGAAGCAGCACAATTTGAAGAATAAGCACAAACTCAGAAAATACTGTGCATTAACTCGAAGATGACAAACTAATGAGATTGCACTTGTATGGACACCCAAGCGAATCTCTTCAGCGTGCTGGTGACTGGGGATGATACACCGTCTTCTCGTGAGAGGTAATATATTCATAGACTCCCAGGAACTCTACCTTCATAGGTCCTCCGAGTCACGTGATGGTTCATTCCTCCATTTCATAGGTTGCCGGTCTGACTAGAAGTTATAAAGCGACCTGTGGTATATATTCATAGATTCTCAGAAACTCGACCTTCATCGGTCCACCGTGACACGTGATGGTTTATCCCTCCGTTTTATAAGTCCCAACTAGGAAAATCCCAAAAGCGTGGCACCCAAGAGTAATAAGGCTTCTAGAGGGAATAGAGGTAAATATGTAACGATACAATATTTATGAAAATCCAAGGAAATGCGTACGGATCTTTATAATACAATTCTTTTGTGTCTGCTGTTGGCACTTCAACCCTAAGCCAACTGAAAGACCCATTGACTGCACCAACACTGAATCCCCCATCCTCGGGAGAGGGAAGAACAGACGTTATCTGAGCTATGTTGACATAGGAAAGACAAATTATAAAACGCAATTACGACCGACGGTTAAGACCGGGCACCCACCAACGCCGATACATGCCGATACACACCGATACAAAATGACTAAATCGTAGCCTATCGGGAGGCAAATCGTAGTGTATCGGTGTGCATCGTAACTTGTTGGAGAGGTGCATGAAAAAGGTACCATAGTCCTGATACATCCCAGTATAACTGACAACGCAACCAACATAATCAACCATATTTCCTTTATATTTCCAGAAATAATGCATCCTTATGATTGATATTTTACCTGTAGATACAAACCAATATGACATGATATGTCATAATAATATTTAATCAGTTCCAAGTTAAAGTATAACATGATCGACTTGAGACCTTTATCTATTATTAAATTTCACCATATTTTCAGAGCAGCATTATCATAATATATTCTAGGTATTCTGCAAGTTTCATAATTTTCCATGGGTTATTTCATATGATTTCTTGTTCAAAGCGTCGCCGATACACACTGATGTGCACCGACGCGCCCACTGCACGAAATCCCCTATCTTACATATGTATACATTTTTTAGATAGATTTTATTTTCAAAACACCACTCTTCTGTAGGGTTCTAGATGTCTCTGTTTATAAGGAAACTGTGGTTGTAGATTACAGTGTTCGGACCCCTGACATGCTGCTGGGGTGTGTGGGTACGGATCCCAGAGACAGCCGGACACGGCCGGTGGAGGGGGTCTGGTAGGTGTATGTGTTGCCTGCACCAACACTGAAGTCCTTGCTCACGATTCTGATTCCGACCCCCGACTCCGACTCTTGCTCCGACACCGAGCTCGAGCCTTACCCAATGGCGGGACTTCAGTGTTGGTGCAGGCACCGAGTGAGTGTATGGAGTCGGGTGGTGGGCCCTGACATCTACATACCAGTAAGACCACCACAACCAACACAACTGGGGGGAGGGAGCACAGGGGGGTAGGGAGTACAGGGGGGAGGGCAGGGCGGAGCGCATTGGGCAGCGTCAGGGGTTGCAGGGAGGGGGGGTGGTCAGACATTGAATATACATCGGATACATGCATTTACGCAGTGGCGTATGTATACATGAAATAAATGGGGGTTTTCACGCAGTGGCTATGACAATTGATACATGATTGATTGTCATAGACCCTCTACGATACGGGTTTTTCTCATAGCGCGTTGGTGCAAGTCGGTGTGCATCGGTAGCGTTATCATAGAAACCTGACCAACTGCCCTGATATGCACTACAATTTTGCTATGATATGGATTTTCTACCGGGAGGTCAGTATTGGCATTTATCCTACCTATGATGAAAAACTCCATAGGCTTAACATTGGGTCACTGTATTCGGTCTGGAGTTCAGAGAAATGAAAAATATCACTCTAGTGGGATACACTTGACAAATGGCGTCATTTGTTAATGTAGAAGTAATTTAGACGGGCGGGGTAGGATAAATTCTAAACCAAACTCAAGTTAGTCGTGTTATTGTTCATCGCACTCTGGCAAGATGCTAATACATTGGTCGATAGTGGATGATTCGGTGTATAAACTCTGGATCGGTTTCCACGAAGTTGGCCATGTGTCCTATGTCAAAGTGTTTCCTTCATCGTTTATTATTCTCTTGTTTGTTTTCTCCATAGTATCGGTGTGTGTCGGGAGCCCAGTGGACACCTCCCCGCCTTACTTTGAATCACATTTTTCCTTTTCCATTTGTTGTTGTTATACTTTGAATCGAAACATAATACCTTCAGCATGAAATACCTTTGGACTGAATGAGAAATACAGTAGAGCCCTAGGTTTAGCGGACAGGCTCCATTCCAGGCCAAAATATACGCTTACGCGGGGTGTCTGCTTATATAGAGTTAAAATAAACATCTAATCGAGGGAACCGTTCCGAGCAAAGGTATCCGCTGATGCGGGATGTCCGCTTACGCGGGGTGTCCGTTCAGTGGGGTTCTACTGTACATTACTTTAGCTGGAATTCATTTTCCTTTTGTAAATTGTTATTGACAAAAAGGTCTCATTCCATTACAGTTTGTCATAATAACCAAACAGGAAACAATACAAGAGAAATATACAAAGCCCCGTTTCTTGGATTATGCCCGTAATGTCTCGAGTGCAGCTTTTAACAGTAGATCAATTCACTTTGACATTATTCGTTTGACTAAATCACAAAGGAGCGCGCGTCGTAGATGGCTGTTAAATTCATGCCTGATTCTCGAATGTTTGTTATTTCATCATCCGCGGAGAAGCAATACATGTGGTGTTTGAAAAGATCCACTTATTGTGTGTGCTCCTTGGCAGGTTAGGAAAATATGAAGGCGTTGTCTCTTTTAATTTAGATTGCCCCACAGAGTTTTCTCTCACATAGAGATAAGGGAACAGCCCTCCCGGAAAGTATTGCCTGTATTGATGTATGTTCAATTTCCTGGGGAGCTTAATGTTTCAGTATCTGATCTTCAAGGTAAAGATCTTATTAAATGCCATACGCCGGAGATATGGCTTACGAATAAGATTGGATCCATTTACAATTAATCCTACTGTCTTCTTAGCATACCCAAAAGAGGAGATGAAGCAATGCCATGGCGTCTGTAGATTTGCATTCAGGTAGCATATTGTCGTTTCATATCAATTTATTTTCACTGCCAGTTGTCATTCATAAAACTGAATAAAAGATCGTTTGCTCTATTCTTCCTTAGTTTATGGAGCAACACAATCACCATAATTATAATTAGGCATTTACAATCAAAACATAAAAGATATTCATAGCAGGGCATCTATGGAACGAGGAACAGTGAGATGGCAGTAATGTACATGTATATAAGACAGGATTAACATCAATATACAAGAGGATGACACAATACAATATTGTCACTGATATAATTACCATAAAAAGGTAATTGAGGTGCCACAGCAAAACAATAACTAACAGTATTTCATTATTGTGGCTGTAAAGAAAGTATTGATAAACTAGCCCATGATATAAGGAATTTAATAATTAGCTTTACTCCCCAAGCCCAGCCCCTAGATCTTGTCGGTACTGTGATCGGCAAAGACCTTGTTTCACTGCAAACCTTTATAATGCTCCAGGTATAGCTGCACAACCCTATTCTAAAAAGAAATGATTTTAGATGATTCCCCTTAAACGACGAGTAATTGACTATGTAATCTAGTTCCACAGCACATGGGTACAGTTTAGGTCTAGGCTCTTCTCCCCGAATCGCCCATTGCCTCCTAGGCCATTAATTTACCCATTTATGCTAGGTTTACACCATCATCCCAACAGAATTTTCCTCGTTGCCATACTCCGTCGGGACTGCCATAGTCCGCCTTAAGTTGGCGGGATTGTGAATCGTAAGTCAACTTGGCTGTCGGGCCATAAAAGCCGTATGTCGTCGGGACTGCCGCAATTCACCGCAATTCAACCTATGTCGACGGGAAACTTTCGTAATCTGCCGGGCTCACAATGGCTGTACTGTACCCGTACCCTATCCTTGCCTACGGCAAAAGCCACTTCAACCTACGTCAACATTAAGTCACCTTAAGTCGACTGGATGTAGGAGGCCGAGCGGGCAAAAACTATAAAAATTCCACGTTGACTTACGATTCGTCCAAAATCCATTGCCGGGACTTTCGGGGTGATGGTGTAAACCTAGCATAAACCTAGCATTAGTGGTTTTACAGGTCACACCAGGGGATAGTTATACACGTAGTAACCCCGTCTTTCATTCAATTAGAGAACAATGTTAGTTTGTTCCCATTGTCAGAGGTTGACTTCAGTGTCTGCAGCGGTTTACACCTTCAAGCCTGGATATAACCCTTCACAGGTCAAGGCTGATGTCGGGTGGTTGTCGGGCCTGACCTTTGCTGAATGAAGGCAGGACTGAACCATGTTGTTTTAGATTAACGTGCGATCCTTCACACGGAGAAGACATTGCCCCGCCCGAGGAGGCAAACAATGATCCATCAAAGAGGTCTAACTGCCAGCCAGATAGGCAACCTCGAAGCACACCACAATCTATTTATCACCATTCTAAAAGGTTTCGTTGCCATTTAACTTGCTTCAAGATGGAGCAAGGATTATTTGACAAGGGACTACTTTGTTTCATTCGGGCATTTCCTAAGGATATATCTTTGACCTATACGGATATTTCCCAGGGATAACCGCCTGCAGCTATCTAGAAACTATCTCCTTCAAATTTGTCATTCAAATCATTTATAGTAGATGGAGGCTCTCCACTTGCATTAAGCAGATACATACTAGTCCTTCTTGAACCGTGGGCATGAATAATAAACGATGAAGGAAACACTTTGAAGTTTGACATAGGACACATGGCCACCTTCATGGAAACCGATCCAGATTTTATACACCGAATCATCCACTGTCGACCAATGTATTAGCATCAGGTAATTGCCGTGGCCTGATAGTGAATTGTTATCATAGTGCAATCAATTAGAAGCAAAGGAACAAGGGCAGATCTGGCTTTAGATTGATCCGCATGAGTCTGAACCTCCGAAATAGAACTGTTTTTCAATTAACTTTTCGATTCGGAATATGTCCAGACATTTAGATTTTAGATTGCAAAGTAAAAAAACCCGGTACAAGAACTTAGGTCATGGGATATTATTTCAGGGTATTATTAGGTCGTGAGATATCATTTCAGTTATTGGTATTTTACCCTAAACCATATGGTTTTACACAGCTTGACTATGACAATAATACTCAGGACCCTTAGAGACGATTGGATTTTGCATTATCACCAAGATAGCCGTTATTGTTTTAATCTATGTCGGCATGATAAACGTGACACGTCGCTTAAACGGCATCTAAAATGGTGTATTTGAAGCTATCGTGCATTCTTAATATATTGAAAACTAGAGAAAAACGTATTATTAGATTCTTTCAATGTCGTTTGAGTAAAAAAAGGTGAAATGAATGGGCATATAAGGGGTGTGGAAACTGAGAGTGCTGTATTTGATGATGTCCGTTTGCAATGCGTGGGAATTACAGAGTTTAATCGGTGACCCATGGCCTTTGGTCAGGGGTGGTCATTGCCCCCCCTGGTGACGCATCTCACCAACAGCGCTCTCCATGCGCCACCTGTCGCTATCACCATGCACCGCGAACCGACCTGCGTGAGCGGTGCACTCACCTCAGCCTCACAATTCGCTCTGCTGTCCTACCGTACTGACGTACATTTTTTCTACCCACCCACCCTAACCCTTTTTTTTCTCCTACTCACTTCACTCGTAGGGCTATATTATTATTATTATTATTATTATTATTATTATTATTATTATTATTATTATTATTATTATTATATTATTACTCTTATGTAATAACACATAATAACTCTACTTAATATGTTATTATCATTATAATTGACATACAATATATCTTTGTCAATTATCCATGTCTAGTATTATTATTAATATTCATACGTACATTGTAGTACACTTATTCATATTAATAAGACCTTATAAAATTAATAACATTTTATTAGCCCACTCAGGCTTTCCTCTTCGTTCATCAGGGATAGGGGTAATGCCTGCTTGCTGATCTGCAATACTTTAGACCAATCCCTAGTTTAACGGGAACCAGCATTTGGAGCCGCCATTCCTAAATGTCGCCTGCTCACACTGAGAAAAGGGTCTATGACGGGCATTCACCAAGCAATATCACGTTCATTTCCGCTTTTTTTCTTTTTATTGCAATCTCGCCAATGATACATTTTTCAAGAAGTGGATCGTCACATGCATGCAAGCAAGACTTGCTGACGATGCCTGCCCATGCACTTTAAGTGCATGGGCAGGCAGTGTGAGGTTTTTAGTATTCTGGACTGTCATAGCATTCATCGTTATAAAGATGTTAAAGCCTCCTTTAGCATAAGTGACATCTGGGTTATTGGCTATGGCTATTAATGTCTAGGTCACACACCTGCTCACACATCCATCGATCAGTCTCTCTAAATAGTTTGAGTAAACCTTAGAACATTGAGCTGCTTGAGCTGTTATAGACAGTTGCTCTAGACACTACACATGCCCAGCTTTGAAAATATAGATCCATCTTTCTATATAGATGGGCTCTTAAACAAGTCTTTTTCTGGCTGAAGGTCCTCATGACATTGCGAAACCCATCACTCCTGGGAAAATAGTGAGGGACACAAATAGGCTTACAGCATTTTGCCATTATAAAACACTTCCTTGCGTTGTCGCGTCGATATAATTTGTTAAAGAACGCCGTGCATGGTTACTTCTGCCCCATTAACGCTTAACTCACTTATTTAATGACTACCTGTGCTTGGTCACAGTAACCGTAATGTGACTCCCAGAAAGTGATAAATGAGAGAAAGTATTGTAAGAACAACAAACGAGAATTGCAGGTTCCGTCTACCCCTGCACTTTACTTTAAACCCATGCCATATATACTGTAAATACCCACCGTTTTGCCACATAACGTTACTATACTGTACGGAACTGTGTTCCGTACGGGAAAATACAGAACACTGTTCCGTTCACGTCATCTAAAATATTAGTTACAATGAAAAATCAATTAGAGCTTTCACACAACCAACAAACACCAGTATTTTTGATTAACATGGAGAAATATTTATTCAAGTTACATAATTGTTGATACATATTTTATGGGCATAACACGCATAGTTTCAATGATTGATATAATTAGGTGACTGTACCTTGTACATTGTGATATGTCTTTGAACTGCTTTAATTGGTATTCAGTTGGATCAGATTACTTGGGGCGGTTCATATTCGCTTGGGTTTGGTGTATTGTTGTCTCGTGTTTGATCTATTTCCACTTAGATTTGTCTTGATGTTGTTTGGTTAGTCTAGGTTGTGTTCTGTTGTTGGTTCACTGTTGAACTCGTGAGTGCAAGATCCTTTTAAGGATAAAGGCAGAAAATTTGTTGTGTTCGAAGCGAGGTTAATGTTTCTACCAACTGTACTAATGTGTTGTTATCTGGGTTGTTGGGATCTTATTAAGATTCAGTGCGAAGGTATGAATGAAAAATCTAAGTAGAGCTTTCACACAACCAACAAACACCAGTATTTTCAATTAACATAGAGAAAGATTTATCATTAGTTAGAATATTAGTTATTAGCCAAATCAAGTTAAATACTTCATTGATTTTGGGTATATATTGGCTGTCGAGGAATTAAGTTACCTGGGTATTACCCTAGATCAGAAACTTAACTACAACAGACATGTCATGAACAATATTAAATGAGCCTCGCACAAGCTGAGGATGCTCGGCTTCATTCATAAATGCCTATCATGCAAATAGGCCACTTCCGTTTACAAATCAAAGGTACTACCCTATCTTGAACAAGGTGACATCCTATATCATGGAACAACAAATGCTCTCACCACCAAGCTACAATGCTGCCAAAATCGTAGTTTACGCATGTGCATGAATGCGCCTGCTCTTACCCCGACAAATGCGATACACAAATCTTGTAAGATAAACTACCTTGCTGACTGCCGAGAATCACACCTGATAACCCTAGCACATTCTCGCTTGCATGATGATCCAGTGCTTGATTTACCAACCAACATACATGTAAATAAATACAAGCTGTCTGTAATGTATAAATCGGCAACGCTTTCCAAATTAAGAGCATGATTGGATGGTATGTGTTGACTGGTAGCCAACCCTTGTTTAAATACTCTGTATGTTGACCTGAGACCAGCTTAAAACATGATTTATGTACCTTCCTAAACTTATATAGACTTATAAGAATAGATGGTATTAGCTTCATGAAGTGTACCAAATTGGTTGGATGTATATTCATAGTTGAGTCACATTTTACTTTGTAATATCTCTGCTGTATACGACTCGTATAATGAAATCAGGATCCCATTGCGATTTATTGTAAACCCATAAACTGAGTAAGTTATTGCATTGATCACTGTAATACTGGAGCCTGTGGGAGATAGGGGTTGTTTCTCCTAACGGTAACTCCAGTCTAAATAAAAGCCTTAAAAAAAATTAAATGTAAAATGACCCACCATTTTCACACTTAGTGGTTTCACCCCACTAGGGGCAAAAGACAGGGTTGTTGTGTTTCGCCCTATTTATTTGTTATGGTTATGGAACTTTTAGCTATAGAACTAAGAGAAAGTAATGACTTTCAAAGGTTCAGCATAGGTAATGGAGACCTTAAAGTATCTCTTTACACTGATGACTTTATTGTGTTTACCAATGAACCTCAGTCACTTTTGGTTGTACTTGATATTATAAAATGTTTTAAAAGATATGCAGGACTCAAGGTTAATCTACAGAAATCCGATATCATGCCCACAGATACACCTCTACTAGTGTTCTGTCCCACCTATCTATCTGCATCTCTGATGACATGAATGCACTTGGAGTTAGACTCTCTAATCGGATGACGGTGAACTCACTGTATACAGAAACTTCAAAAATGCTGACATATTAGAAACTGTTGGACTAATTGTTCCCTGTCAATTGCCAATAATGTAATTTGTGTGAATGTCAAATCTGGTGGACTTAATCTCAAGGATTTGTATTCAATGTATCATACCTCGAGGTTGAAGTGGATACATAGATTAATATTTGATGAATATCAGTCATGGACATACTACTTTCAGAAATACTGTAATATTTCAGGCCTATGTATGATTTCTTTTTGCCTACAACCAACCACATACGTCAACAACCACACCAAAATTACCTCTTTTATATAGACTTACTTGCTATTTGGTATTCCTTATCAATATCTATGTCCACCAATCTCTGAGGAAGAAACGCAACATGAATGTCTATGGAACAATAAATTTATATGTTCAAAGAAAGGCCGTATTACCAATAAAGTATGGGCCAAAGCTGGCATTATGCAAGTTAAAGATTGATTTCGTTCAGTAACAAAAGATTCATGGATATAGGTGAACTCAAGAGGAAGTATGGTATAAGGGGTACATTCCTAGACATCGTGTATATTACTAGATCAATTCCATGATCTACAGAATTGCTGTTTACTGAAACTAATATACACCCTGTGAGCCTGTACATAAACGATAAAACAGATCGGTGAATCAACATTCTGGCCTCTTCAAATAAGAGGATGTATTATCTACTTATCCAACATATAGATAGAAAGCCTTCAGCTCAGGCCAAATGGGAAGGGGATCTTGATGTTACCTTTGATGAGATGACTTGGTCTAATACTTACAAAAATACCTATGGATGGGTCAGAGACACTAAGCTACAATCGCTACAGTATAAGATAATAAATCTCATATTCCTACAAATAAATATCTATATATGAGAAAAATTGTAACCTCTGATCAATGTTCATTCTATAATGAGCTGGATGGTATTCAAAACTTTAACTTGGATTGTGCAGAAACTAAGGAACTATGGAAAGGCATTAATAATCAGCTAGGTAGTTTATGTAATCTACAGATAGTTATGGATATTGGGTTTTGTTTGCTGGGAATAACAGAGCATATTGAGAATGCACATATTCTGTACTTCATCAATTGCTTCACTAAGTTTTATCTTTTCTACCAAAAATTATTTCATGATAATGTCCTTGATTTGTATTTATGGTCAATAGAATTTTGTCACACACTCTATGTTGAAGAATACATAAAGTTAGATAATAAGCCTGAGAAATTCAAAGATTGGAACAAGATAGGATTCAAGAGATTGGCGGAAATTGGCGTGTATGTGCGATATTATTTCATATTAATATCTCCCACAAGTAGATTAGCGTCTCAGAAGCAATAATTAGGTGAAAAATGATATAATAGCTCACATACGTGGCATTTTGTGTTGGCGATTCTGGAAATCACTGCCGTTACTTGCTTGGTGTGTCCCCGGCTTTACCCATAATGAGGTACATATTCTCAAAAGATTTGGATTTTAACACGTTTAAAATGTACATCTCGCTTGGTATGTCTCTTGCTTAATCGGCAACGACAATTGCAGGGGAAAATACTTTACTCATGGAAATGGAACCCTATCATTCAGACAAGGAGATTGTGTTTCAGTAGGGTATCTCAGCAGGATTTGTCTCAGACAAACATGAATCATGAATCCCACCCTGTTATATCCACTTTAAGTTGGATTCACACGATGGGACAAATGGACCTGAGACTGGTGTACTTCACACCTTTGCACAATTTGTAGCTGGGTACTAAGTTTCACAGATTGGGCTGTTCTACAGTCTCAGGGTAACATGGCGGATTCAATTCACATGGGAAGACTCAACAGGTACATAGTCTCACTCCTACACCCCTACACAGGGTACACAGGGTACACAGTTGCAGACTCAGGGTACTTCCCTGTGTGAATAGGTGTTATTTGGGACCACTGAGACTCACAGATTTGGGGAGAATGTGTGAAATACATTTGTATCAACAAAATGGCCCTCTAAATCTTAAACCTGTTTAAAGTCAAAATCTCATGAGATTCTGTTCCTTGTTAGGCGTGATTGTCGTCGACAATTGCAAGGGAAAAAAGTTGTCTCAGCAAAATGGAACCCTTTCATTCAGACGAGGAGATTGTGTTCCAGTACCGAATCTCAACAGGATTTGTCTCAGACAAACGGCCTGTGAGGTATGTGAATCCCACCGTGTGAATCCCACTTGAGGCATGTGTTTCATTAGGAACGAACAGACTCCTGACTTACCCCAAATACAAAATGGGACAAATTTTTGAATCGGAAACGTATCAAATATGTATTGCACGACGTTAGTTCACACCATAAGACCTCGCGTATTCCCTACAGTTACTGGATTCATCTCTTAATGTCACTTTACAACAGATAATGGAATAACATTTTAGATATTTTATACTAATTCGATAGACTAAGGGATAGTAATCACTTTGCTCTTAAACAGGTTTCCCATGGAGGTGCGTCTGCAAGAACACAACTTTAATGCTGGCGGCCATAAGTATCGCGAATGTCAGACTGTAGCCAGTTCGGTCCATATATGCGTCCATTTCATTACATCAATTTTTATGCAATTTACACTTTACGCTTCTGTACCTTTGTGGTCCTATGAATCCTATGATTTGGTTTAAATGCTTTTGTAGTCCTATGAATCGATCAAAATTCAACCAACAATTTCTAACTAAGCTGCAAAAACTTCAAAACAAGGCACTACGGATAGCCCTGAAATCACAATTTGACAATAGACAAAATTCATAAAGATGCAAATCTCAAATTTCTTAGTAAAAGAAGAATGGCATACAACAAAAGTGATAATGATGACCAATTCATAAATCAAGGTAACCGGAATACTAGATTATCTGATGCCCCTGTTCTGAAGGTCCTTCGCATACGGATGAACCATTTCAAATGTAGTATGCTATATAAATCATCACCGAAATCACATGTCAATTGACTGCAGAGCAATACCCTCCTAATCCCAATTTATATATAAATTTATGAATAGCTCATCATTTTCTATAATTAAAAAAATTCAATCGAATGATTAAGAACACCATTATATGCAATTACTCTATGATGTTTGTAATTTAGATCTGATGTTTTGATTTCACTTGAAGTATGCTTCAATACTTAGTTTCTAAGGTTTTGACAGATGTTTCTAATTGTATTTATCATACAAATGCTGATAGTTGTTAGCATTGCCCTTTTTGGCTTGAAATGGAGAACACAAACATCAATCTCTTCAGGATCCAATCTTTAATGTCACAAGCACAAAAGGATCCAGTGTACAGTATTTCACACAATACTAAACGTCCCCCTGGGAAGCAAGTACACTCTTCAGGTATTCCCTGGACATGAATTCACTCCAGGATCTTCATCAACCTGTCTGTCATGACCAATGTTTAATGTGCCAATACACACAGTCCATCTGTGCCAACACTGCTCTGTGGGTACTTAATGTTAGTCACTTCTCTCTGTCTCTACCATGGCTGACACTACCTGAGCCCAGCTCCCCATCCTGTCACTCACACCTCCAGAAGACCCTGTCCTCTATCAACTAGCTGTAGCTCATTACTTTTAGATGAGAATAGTTGCTCCTTGTATCGCTCACCATGCAGAACCAATCACTGATTGATTCCTGCCACTCATGATGCACGTGAGCTGCCCGTTCCCTGAACTGCGCCCACTAGAGTTCATCGCCGACTCAACTCCATTCTGCATTGCTGCCCTCGCGCAAGCTCCTGCCGACTGCCAGACTCCCTGAACCTATCTAGCTGTCCCCCGGCTCGCTTGACATCTGATCATCAGATGCCTCATGCCCTCATCACCCTGGCGAGGTGTGATGATCTCACATCTCTCAGCCATCGCCTTATATCCCCCATCAAGCCTCCCAGAAGCTGATGTCAGCCGATGCAATAATCAATAGTTCCACGTTATCATGAGACATGTGGTATCAGTCATAGGTGACATCCTCCTGACATTGTTACCTGGGCCGCCATGTTGCAAAATGGTGTCCAACTCCAAGAATCACCTTTTACGGAATCCCCCACCGGAACAAGGGTATTCCCCCTATTGATTCTCCCGGCATGTCAGCCCTGCTCTTCAATTTCTATTATTTGATCACGTGATATGACATATCATTCTTATTCAGAATATTTGTTTTACCAAATAATATTAGATAATATATCATAGGTATATTCCCTGAAAGATTCAGATTTATTGATTAATTATTTCTTTATAAGACAATGAAATGTTATCTGTTACAAAATTTCATAAATAATGCCTCAATGCATTATCCGGTCTCTGCTGGGGAATGCCTCAAGGCATTATCCGGTCTATGCTGGAGAATGCCTCAAGGCATTATCCGCCCTGAAAGGGTTAAACGAAAGGAGAAACGAAGGAGACATCAAGGAACTGGATTTTATATTCATCCTTCCCATGCCGGTTCCCAAAAGGAGGTTCAGCAGAGTTGGCGAAGTTGGATTTATGAACGTTTGCCAAATCCTCTATGAGAACTGAAAAATATCAGTTTTCCAGCATGAGATCTGCTGTCGGGCCGGATATAATGTGACATGCCCCTTTAGAATTCATTCTAGTAACATCTTCCTATATGGTGTACTTCTCAGCTGAAGTGAATATTGTCATAAATCAACATAGCTTATTTCGTTACAAGAGTCGTACTATGTGAAACCATGGTTATGGTGACAATACGGGCTAGATTTATGGGTTGTTTCAGAGAAATTCGTTCTGACTGAGCTCTTTCCGAAACAACGAATAAATCTAGCATGTATTGGCACCATCACTATGGTTTCATGTTATTATATACCTTAATTTGGCCTTAAATAGCTAAAACTGACTGTAATTTGATATCAAAGTGACTTGGCACGACATTCAAAGACAATGTGTACGCCAGCAGACATGCCGGAAGTGGATCCCAACGTATGTCCGGGCTTTAGAATATAATGCAATCTGATTGGCCGAGAGGCCGGCATCGATGATGTCATCATCGGGATTTTCCAGAGCATAGGGAAACCCCAATAATGCAGTCACACAGGGTTTGGCCATTTGTGAGTCGCCCGCTCGGTTCGTGAAGGTATCAAAATCGATCGATCTCGCATATCTAAGCTATCTAAAGTGTATCATGTGAATGCTACATATTTGCTAGCTCGATATTCACTAAATATGCACACTAATCCGTTCTGTGGGTTCTGTATAAAGCCTTGCAACTAGCGAAGTGAAGGGGTCCGCCATTTTTAAATCTTTCACCTAGAATTCTGTTGTTGGCCTCTCAGCCAATCAGATTGAGATATTTTTTCAAAGGGTGCAGTCTGACATTCAAAGCGTGCAGGTAAGGCTCAAAGGATGCAGTCTGTCAGCCAAAGCGTGCAGTCTGCAGTTTCCAAAGGCACCAGTACTTATATAGAACGTCCTGACCATGCTGTACAATTCGCAGAACGAGATGGTAATTTACAGTTTGTACGGACCGAGGCGTTTACGCCGAGTTCCGTACAAACTGTAAATTACCATTGAGTTCTGTGAATTTTACAGCATGGTTGGACGTTATATATATACTATATACCCGAAATTAGAAAAAAATCATTAATTTCATTGAGCTTTATAAAATAACAACCAATATCTTGATAAACGTGTATGGCAAGGTGGTCCGTACATGTATTTTAGTGTACGGACCAGTGGTCCGTACAGTATTTTTACGTTATATGGCGAAACGGTGCGTATTTCCAGTATATACGGCATGGGTATATAGTAAAAAGATTCACAGCATACAGTGCAACCTGTGCATATTAACTGTACCCTTAGGAGCAGTACATATTTACACTGATTTAATGCATAGGTATATAATAATAACGACGTTATACCTTACCTTTTATTCTGAATTCTAAATTATAAAGTTCTTGTTTATAATCATTTCGACCAGATGTAATTACCAGGATTATCTAGAGCATAGTGCGCATTATACATTCTAATATTACAACCACTCAGTTCTATATAGTACCCATCTCCCTAAGTCTTACCAAAATTATGCAAATCACATCTGTACATGCTTTTGTATATCTGATGGTGCTTGTTAGCCAGAACCTACAGAATGTTTTGTAAATGCACCGGATGAAAGCCTGCCACGCAGCAGAATGTGTTACTTTCTTTTGCTTATCTACTGGAAAAACAAAATCTTGAGCTGCAGTAGTAGGCAAGGTCGTCATTCAAAGTCTTTTTCAAAGAAACATTATACAGATTATGCAAAAGAACATAGCTGCCGTCCTCAACTGAATTAAACTTCACAGCTAAGTGCTCTACCTCAGGAACAACCGCCGCTGCAATGTCTTTAAAGAATTTAACTCAGGAACACGGTTTTTTCATCGTCTGATCTAGGCAAGCTATGGAGGTATAGTTTTAAATTTGTTCTGGTGGTCTGCTTTTAGTTTGTAAGCTGGGCCCGCCAGGCGGACTGACAAGCTGTCAGCTGGGGAAATAACCCACGTGTGAAACTGCCCTTTGGTCTTTATTGATATTCATTTTCTTCAGTAGTTGTTTTCGTCAATAGTGAGTGAGAATATACACGCAGAGGTATTATGTATACGTTTCCTAAGCGTGACTATATATTATGAATATATATATATATATATATATATATATATATATATATATATATATATATATATATATATATATATGTATATATATATATACCATTGTTCACCTATTCGATAATAACTTACCGTAAATTGGTTTATAAACCATCACAAAGTGAATCCCACACTTCATCAATATATCAAAGCACTCCGTATAACAGTGTACCGCACATGGTGTCTTACATAACGTATTTATATACGGTAGAGGAAGTTGCAGTGTGTAACTATTAAAACACTGCTTTGGCATATAATGAAAAGTAGTAAGGCAAACAGAGGCATTTATGTATACTTAGGTATTAAAAACTGGCTTCATGGTCAGGCATTACATACTTAAGACAGCACACTATTTTGTTGTATTGACAGTTCTAAACTGTAATGTATTTATCCTGAATAATGAGCTATCACATGTTTGCCAGTATCAGAGGGAAACTGTCCCAGTGAAAGGAAGTCAAAGTTAAGTAAGGATCAGAAGTTTTTTTGTTTTTTTTTTAGCAAACTTGTTAATTTGTCCTTATGTTACATAAGTTTCTAGTACTTCGCAGTACTTCAACATACTTATGCTGGTTCATTCCCATTACATAGACATTCAACCACCCATGGTGCTTGTGGTTGCTCCCTATTTTTAAAACCTTTTAGATGATTTTTATGAAAAATAAAACTCATCCTTCGCTAAACATCCTGACTGTATTCGTCTAATGTGGAAGATGCCACCCCTTCTACGTTATTCAATCTGTGTATATTCCAGTGTTCTTAGTCCCAGATTCAACAAAATGATACAAAGGTCCTTTCAGGTAGTCTATTTTGAATATTTATAAAAATCCTTCTCACTGGGTAGAGTGAGTGTAGGGTGGTGGGGTGGTGGGGTGGTGGGGTGTCGGGGGGGGCGGTAGGGGGTGGGGTTGGGAGGTCCTGGGTGGCGAGTCAGTGTTTTTTTTGTATCATATATACGCCTGGCGTATATATATATCGCACAGAGCATGTTTTATCTTGGATACGCCAGGCGTGAAAGACAGCCAAGTCGCGCGCGTCTACATATGGAAACTACCTCGTAGACGCCCGAAACGCAGACGCGGATAAGAGGCGTATATAAATGAAAACAAGTCTATATTCAGCCAATACGTGCGTTATCGCGATGGCGTATATAAATGTAAAATAGTGGTCTTCGTGCAGTGAATCAAAAACCCTAAAATGATACTCAACTCTAATATTTAGACAAATTGTGCCAGAAAACACGAGGGAGTTATGTTACGACACCATCATAAAACCACAAATAAAATAGAATTAAAAAAGGGGCAGAATCAATTAGGTTTCGCAGTTTATAATGATTCATGCATATGGCTTTCTTCATACTGAACTCAATTTGTGCAATTTTGGTGTAGTTTAGGCAGTCACGTTACGACACCCTTTAAACTATTAATAACTTTAGTTCCCTTTAATAATAGTAACAGTTTTTTTCTGATATTTTTTCGACAATTGCTGCCATTTCATGGTTTTTGTTCATATCGGGTGCTGAAAAAAGAGATATTTGGTACCAGGAAAGTTGTGACAAAATCAGAAATTGACAAGACAAGAACACTAGATGATACTATGACAATACTTTAAGACAGTGACAAGACTTGACTAAGACAGGAGCATTTGAAATGATGACTGCTGGAGAATGTACCTCATTTTTTGCATGATTCAGTATCGATTGTCCCATCGGAGGATTACATCTCTTTTTCTAGCCTTTCCAGAAACCTGTACTTGTGCTTCTGATGGAAGAATATGCATGTCGCTTTATCTGTGATAATCTTTTGTCTCAATTCTCTAATATATAAGTGTGACATCGAGATTATTTGAATGAAAAAGTCTTTGTCTGTGTATAGACCATCTACTACGAGGATATGCAAGTCGACAAATTCATCAATTTTACTAGATACTTCTTTAACACAGAAATTGGATTCTGAGGATTGTATCAACATCCGTCTTTGCATATAATTGGTTTGTTCGACTTCTATATTCCTGAGCACCGGCATAGCCGACCTCATTGAAAATGTATCTAAAAAAGTCAATTGTGTACCATATGTAGTGTTAATTTCCATGTCGGACATAATTTTCCCATCCCATAGCAAGTGTTTCACCTATAGAATTACCGCTTTTTCATATGTGTTATTGTATCCTCCTGAAGGCCAGTCTGGAAAGGGATGTTCCCGGCAAAAACTCATTTACAGATTCAATATTATCATGAGGTGGACTATTATAAGTTAAGCCCCATAAAAAGGACTATGTATTTCCATCTTCTTCTTTTTGTTCCTAGCTAGAAAGAAATGGAAGTGTGAACCTTGTAGGTCAGACATTCTTTGAACATGAAGATCCAGTTTTTCTCCTCACCTAGCACCATCCTTTTGACCCATTGTATTTGAGCAGCAAAAATCATTGTTTCCAAATCCAAATCTCAGCCCCCATTCTTTTATTCCAAGTGTCAGGGTGTTATATGATATTTTGGATGTGCTACAATTCCATAGGAAGGCAGTCATTGTGTTCTTAATTCTTCTAAGACACCTGGGTGTGTGTGAAAATTTGAGCAGGGATACAGGAAGATCGGGATAAGGGAATAGTTGACAAGACATATATATATAAATTCCCCTTCAAGGATAGTGCCTTTTGTGACCAATTATAAAAAATAGATCTACATCTTTTTAATCTGTGTTCAAATAAGTAGCCATGAATGATAGGTTTCACAGAAAACGTAATGCCAAGTATTTTAATTTTACTCACTTCTTTGAATTTAAACTTAATCCTTCACTAATTTATTGGATTAATGTTTAGAATTCGAGACTTCTCTTTGTTCAATTTTAGTTCAGAAAAATTTCCAAAAATTTCTAAGATCGATAGTAAACAGTCTAATTATTGTTGGTTTTGTATAAACAGAGTAGCATCATCTTCGAACATTGCTAATTTACTATTCCTCCATCTTGTATCTTAATCTAAAATATTATCTGTATTCCTAATAACATGAGCTAACAATTTTGTATTAGGTATCAACAATTACAAAAAGATGCAACATACAGGTTTATCGGACCCCTTCTTTGGCTTAAACCACTTTGTAGTAGTACTATTGTTGATGACATAATTCTCCAATTCCTTATAAATAAGTTTTACCCATGACAGAAATCCTCCCCAAAGCTGAACAGCTGTAAGCTCTTAAATATGCAAGGCTAGCTATATATAGGTGGCAGAGTCAAAAGCCATTCTGAAGTCAAAGGAGACGAGGCCTCCCTTATTCCGTCCTGGATCATCCCTAGGTTAGATGGGCATCCTCAATCTTACGAATATTCATTCTGAGAAAGCACCCCTTAATATAAGCTTCCAATTGTCCAGGTTCTGTCTATATTCCTTTTTTTTATGGGGGATGAGTGTAATCACATCTTTTTTGTTCCGTCCCCAATTCGCCCTTATACAGAGAACATAAATACATCATGTAGAGGTACCCTAATATAACGATAATTTTTTAGGTTTTTTATGATAATTAGTCTGAGTCGATGTGTCCGTTTTTTGACGTATCAAACTAGTGAATGAGGGGCATGGCTATTTTTGATACAGTGTCTTAGCCTATCATATGGTCTATAAAAAACACGTGGTACGAAAACGTCAGCCCGGGATGCAAACGTCAGCCTGGGATGGAAACGTCAGCGTAGGCACATAACTTATGATTATTGTACCCTGAACAGCAGTATGTAACTATGAATTGCTCGCCAACGGGTATATATATAGGAATAGATTATGCCAAGGGGACATGTACAGTAAATCCCAGCGTAAGTGGGCATCCTCCGTTCCGGGCAAAAATGTACGCTTACGGGGGGTGACCACTTACACGGGGTTTTCAGTTTAATACTGATTATATAGTGCTGAATTGCCTATGAGATGTATTCATATAGTATAAGTTTGAGGGGAAAAAATCTTATATGGAACCTTCATCAATTAATATTTTATGTGTAATTTTAGATAAAAAAACAATAACATCTAGAATAAGGAATGAAGTAATGAATAATTTGATAAATATTTGTACAAATGTAAGGCTCCGTTTGCTAAATTGACACCCAGGCCGTTTTGGAAAGGTTGTCCATCTGATGTGTCCGTTTACGTGGGATTTTTGGATTTTACGTACCGAAATAACTGTCCGCTTACGTGGAGTGATTGCTTACACGGGGTTAAAATAGACATCTAATAGAGGGACAAATTTCCGTTCCGAGCAAAATTGACCGCTTACAAAGGGTGTCGGCTTCCTCGGGGTGTCCGTCAGGCGTGGTTCTACTGTATACAGTACTTGTAGCCAATGTAGGTAGGTATACCTAACTATTGCAATAAGTTTCTTATCTGAAGAATTATGTAATGTTAGTACCGTATAGTACGAGGCTATCGCTATGACGGCTACAACGATTATGGGACCTAGAGAGTGTGCTCCCCTTCCAGCAGAAATCTCAGGCTTATCCTAATATACTTCCACGGGCTCTGACCTTTCCTGATTGGTTCTATTTGATGTTAAGGGCTAATCTACCCTAGATTGACTCCCTTTTTTTTTACTCTCTCTGTCTGTTGTAGTTCAGGCAGCCTCACTTTGATAGTCTAGCTGTCCTTGCAAGGGGTGGCTGGGGGTGTAACTTATGGTTCACTCATGTTTTTATCTATTTTTAGGGGGGGGGGGGGGGTGATTAACTGTTCAGCAAATTAGTCTTATCGATTCCCCCCAGGGGGGCTAATCCATTTTGGTATTCCAAGGGGGGGGGGGTTAACCTATTCCAAGGGGGGGGGGACTTTTTTGTCTATTTCCATGAGGACCAACTTTCTTTTTGACTGATCGATATTGCAAACACTGTGCCCCCGCCATAATTAATGAACGCTTCCTATGTGTATGAACCATGTTCATGACTTATATTGTGTGTATGTTGTCTTGTGATGGAATGTGTTGTCTGAAATCTAAATAATAGAAAGCATTCTTCTACATATGGTTTTATTCTCCAGGCAAAAAGAGGAGAAAGAATAATATCTTCTCAGTGAAGTGAACGGGTTGAGTGAACTTTTCTCCTTCACTACACATTCATTTTCAATATAATCAATAAGAAGCATATCGACAGCTAAAAACCTTGTCAACTCTATTTTCCATTACTTTGAGGAGAACCCCTCTAAGGATAATAACCATAATGACCTGATAACAAAAGCAACTCACCGCTCGGCAGTCACAGCAGTCAGATTGAGAATGGAAGCCACAGCCGACAGCATCTCTGCAAAACCAGAGATCTTACAGAGCGCAACTCCTCCCACCCACTGCGTAGCCATCTTGACGGCCGCCTCATAAGGCACGAAGACCAACAAGAAGACGAGGTCAGCCACCGCCAGGCTCACCAACAGCGACGAGGTCACATTACGCGACTTCCGGTCGACGAGCAGCGAGAAGACGACCAGCGCGTTGCCGCTGACGCCGACGATGAAGGCGAGGGCGTACGTCAGAGAAGAAGGCAGGAAGGCCGGGTCGTCCGACCACTGGGTCTGTATGAAGCAGGAGGAAGGTAAAACGGTAGTAACATAAATATCTATATAGCCAGCACCAAATATCTTTCATCGACCTGAAACTGACCTGGGAGCCTTCCATATATGGCGTCATGCAGCAGGGGTTAGGGGGGGGGGTCCAGTCTGTATGACAAAGTATGGCAAGGATTGTATGAAAAAACCTGACAAGGGGGGAGGGGGTCAAAAATGGTACAATATAGCATGACGTCATTTATAGACAGCCCCCTGTCAGATATACTATAGTAGGAGGAACAAAACAACAGTGTGAGCATCTCTAGGGCTCGGGCGTTATGACAGTTAGTGGATTTTTTTGTGTCTTGTGGAAGCCATGGGTCAATGCATTCAAACCTCCAGCTATTTCATGCTCTGTTTAGAGTGACTATATCGCGACTACGAAGGAAAGGTTAAGACTCTCTCCCCATTGGTCTAGAAACTCGACCCGTAACGAACTCGACCCGTTTTAAGAACTCGAGCTGTTTTGAATATTTTCAACTCAAGTGTCTCAACTGTGGATAAATACTATACTGAGTATTAAGTATGTAATCTTTGCTTCAAATTTGGTCTTCTCTGGGGAGTAAAACAAACAGAAAACCATTCCCCTAAACATAACCTTATCCCTTCGCCCATCCTACACTGTAAAAAATTCTCCGTAGATTTTACGGTTTTTCTCTGGCAACTGGGGTGCCAGTGGATTACCGTAAATTTTACGGGTGACCGTAATATATATCTGACCGTAAATTTTAACTGTACTGAGCCGTATTTTCATAGCGGTTTAAACCTGTAATATATCCCAGACCATAAATCTTAACTGTAATAAACTGTATCTTGGTAACGGTTTAAACCTGTAAATATGAAAATGCATAGCTGTATGAAATAAACTACAAATGTTTATGAATGACCCTGTGATATGCATATACTATAAATCTTGTTATTATAGGTATCAAGGGAGCCATCCATAAAGTATACCAGAATTTCACAAAAAATAGACCCCTTATCCCTCCTCCAAATATTGTATGCGATTGAACAAAGAAGAAGCATGCAAAATTGCCTAAATTCTTGACCCCTTACCCCCCCCCCCCCCCATCCCAGTTCATACAAAATTTATGCATGGCCCAGAGGGGATATTCAATATATCAGTACAATAGTTAATATTTTGTGATAGCTACCATCATACATATCCTAGCAGTATATTGGCTCATCAATATCATTGATCATTATCAATGATATTTTTACATTTAAGTTTTTCAACTCTAATGTTATTAGTGCAGACTATATCATTGGAATGCTCATCAGAATCTGACAGTATAAGGCTGCATTTTATATGCTAGGACAAAATCAATCCTACTTATGTTTTAGAAATGTCCTGTGAAAGTGGTGTTTAATCATCTGAATAATATTAATGTCATGAAAACTGAAGGATTGTGGTTTAAATGGCAGAAACCTTACAGGAGTTTTTTATGCCAAATATACTGTATGGAACTGTAGATAAGATAACAGTGATAAACCGTCCACTTTTACAGAGATATCCTGTATATCTTACTGAATTTTTTTACAGTGTACCCCTATCCCCAACCCTATCCCTATCCCTACCCCTATCTCTATCCCTAACCCTATCCCTATCTCTAACCCTTACCCTATCCCTAACCATAATCCTATCCCCAACTGTACTACGGGTCGAGTTCGTTTAAGGTCGAGTTCTCCAGTAACCTAGAGATTATGCATTTATTTCTTGTATTTGTTATATTTTTCATCGGATTACATTTGTGGTTGATTGCATTGATCTTGATTGATTCAATTAGAAAGAGACAGGCATTAACCTTTCGATACCAACAAGAGATTTTAACATTTATCCATTTGCAGCACAATGTTGCTCACTTCCTGTTCATAGGAAAGCTAATTGAGCCGAATATGTGAGGAGGAATGGTCGGAACGGGGAAGGATACTGACTGTCAGGCCACCTGATGTTTTACGCTGCATCCAACCCCTACTGGCATGATCCCACGTGAGCTCCTCCACTCTCGCTTGCCTTCTCTGGGTATTTTCATTTTTGCTCAGCATACTTCAATGTTTTTGTCAATTTACCTTGACGCCTAAGACTCACGATGCCTCCTGGCAAATCGGACCGTTTAATAACAACTAAGACACCAAAGAAAAAACGGTGCTACATCTCATAGCAGACTGTATGACTTGGCGACTCAGATGGTAGGGCTATAAAACGCAATTTTGTCCCCCGCACAGACAACACCTGCTGAGGATGCAGTCCCAGCATCAATTTTCCACAACCGGCGCTACAGCTTAGTCTACGACCATGGCACACCAAGGAGGATCCTGAACATGGTTACACGATCAAACACCACAGCCTCGGCGACTTTCGGAGGACACACACACTTCCCCAGACAACAAGGCTGGCAAGGATATGGGGCAGGGGACATCCACCGTGGCCATTTTATGCAACCCCTGGGCCTACTGAGGGTTAGTCCCACATGGCGCCGCTTATCCTGATGAGTGGCTGGACACTCAGGGTCAACGGCTATTACAATCATCAGCTTACATTCTCTGCTCACCACAGGGTAAGCTACTGTTACCATGTAATTAGATTGACTTAGGATCTAAACGAGAGCGAGCACCTCCTCTAAAGGTGATTACCTCTAAGCGTGTTTTGTCAATGTTTGAAGTAAGAAGAATAAAGCTTCTCATATTACATAACCATCAAATTCTGTCATACCATTGTTTCTGTACAGATATTAATCAGATGGTTGAAGAAACCCTAGTGGGACAAATATTGTGATTACGAGATTAACATTATTAAAGGGATTAATACCTCAAGGCTGAATGGCTCAACTGTCGATGGTTGTCCTTTGTATAGCTTTTATGGTAACTGTGTGTAATGTTACCCAGGGTATTGGTTATCCTTGAATTCCAGTGCAAGGAAAACCTAGTATAGATGTAACTTGGAATATCATATAGTTGACAGCTATATATATTCGAGAGTTGATCTCAATCCCTATGATCGCCAATATTTCGATGTTCCATTTCATACATTGGTGGCATAATAACACTATAATCATTGATCAGTTCTAACCAGACTGACTTAAGAATCCTCGGGATGTCAGTTTCTCTTAAGTTGTTTGAAGCAATTTATAAGAGCTTAACTAGAATTGTGCAGGCTTGCCCCCAGCATAAGAGGTCAGTAGAGAGATACAGATGACATCCTCCGAGATTCACACACCGACCAAAATAATCGTGATATTGATCCCCAAGCCACAATAAACTCCTGCAGGACTGATACGGCGAGTCCATAAGCCGCCTCCAAGTTCCGATACCATATACGGCAATGGAGGAGCGTGGACTGCAGAGCTCTATCTATGCACACACAGATTTTTCCCTAAAATTATTCTACTGTAATACTTTAGGTCTTCGGTGATGTTACAGCTACTAGTGTTTTAGTGTAATTTCTATATAGGAATCGTCCAAATCATTGAAATCAATTGAATTACATTTCATTTAGTTTCACGTTTCATCATTATATGCCTCTATTGTTAGCTAAACTTGCTTAGTTCTCAGCCTCAGAGTTATCACAAAGGACGACATCAGGTAAGTGCCAACAAAGCGTGGTCATATCCGTGAGGGAGATGGCTGGTTATACTAAGCGCGAGTAGACTATATAAAAACGCCGTTTTCTCCCCAGCAGACTAATCTGTTTGTCTGCTTAACTACTGCTATGAATGTATACGAGGCATGCCATGATCAGCTATTATATTCTACAAGAGGAATGGTTATAGAAGATGAAGGAGTCTGACACTAAACCGCCATCATTACCAGCCTAACAGTGCAGATTATGGAAGGATCGGTCTCTTAAATCGTAATAAACCAAGAATGATTTGACGCCTGCGTTTGTTACGATCGGGAGCAAGCAGATGTGAATCAGTTTGGCATATACTTATGCGGCATGACGTGACTTGTACACTTTTGAATAGCCATCTATAATATAATATGTATATGATATATTACCTAGCACAAGTTCAATGGAAAACATACATTGGATGAGAAAATGATATGATAAAACTATGGCAGTGAAGACAATGTGGTTGCAATCATTCTGGGCAGTAGGTGTGTTTTCATAATCAAGGTACTTTGTCTGGAGCAGCATGGTTCTTTGGTACAAGAGACTGAATCTACAAAAATATACACAAAGAGGATTTATGCTTCTCCAGCTTGGGATTCTCTTACAAAATAGTTCTCTAGACTATCGCTGGCACGGTCCTCACCGCAATGCACGTCTGCAGCATTGATCATATTGATTTACCTTTTTGCTTACTATTTCACAAGCATTTCGCTATGTCTTTCTACACTACTGGTTGGTTCTTTTGTATTTTTACTAGTTTGCATCTGACGTTGCGTTCCCATTCACGTTTGTGCACCGATCGCTTTTCTTGGATATATTCCTTTGGGGAATTAGTTTAGGCATTTCAGACTATGAAACTGTTAGGAGAAAAAGATGGGGCTATTTCCATAGTTCGTGACAATACGAACTCACCACATTGATCTTTTTCAAAAATGAAATATCTATTACGTTCAAATTGATATTTATTTCCACCATAAGAGTGTATTATCATAATTTGGGTAGAATAGGTCAATCTTTTAAACTACACTACTAACTTGTGATTGTCAGTAGTGTGTGTAGAATGTCGACAAGATGTTTTTGTTATGTATACCCCCACAGGGCAAAAGAATCAACCTAATAAAAATCTAGGGCACATTGGAGCTTCCCTAAACTTATACTTCGTAGAGGCAAATGACATTCGATATGATTAGGATATCGGGAAATTGGCTTTAAATCTTGCCTCTGCTTTTGTTTCCCCTATGAATCAGCATATGTAATTAGGCAGTGATCAGTCCTATTTACTACTCCCAAGTTACATATCTTGGCAAGGGTGAATGCCACTATGCCATTTAGTGTTTGACTACCTACGGGCCGCCCATATAGCGCTATCAGCAACATCAAATGAGTAGAACCCGAGTGCATATATGCTCAAGGTTTATGGGTTCATATTCTGATCACATAAGAATGAGTGTGGCTCTACTCTAGATCCCCTTACTCCCAACAATGGCACTTGTGTGGTTTGTGTAGCCGCATAACGGTCCGCTATTGCTGTTATCATGGATTCAAGGGTAATCGCAATGTGTCATCTATGCCATAGCAATGTGCCTTATCTTGTATGGAGAGATCTGTGCCCGCTTGATGTCCAGCTTCTATGCCAGGGTGATGTAGAAACCAAATGCCGATACGTTCCAGCCGTCTGGGCCCCGCCACCAGATACCATTTACACGGACGACCTCCCGGCACCCTTCAGCTCCTCTCATCCATGTGGGCATTCTGCTGTGTGCTTTAAACGTCCATTAGTATCACATCAAGGGTCTGTTTTCGGTCTGTGCTCCCCCATCACCACAGCAGTGCCTTGCTAGTGGCAGTCCTAACACCATGACCGTGATTTTTGAAAGCCATCAGAGTTCATCTAGATATTTGTACCGTGAGAGTCAAACTCCACAACCCTGAGGCTGTTCATAATAGTATTCTCTAGTGTAGCATTTACTCCAGGCAGATCAATAATTCTTTTGTGGTAGGAGATGTTTATTTTCAAGCTTTTTGAGGATTGATGTATTCTGATCAATTGAAATCGACATATACAGATGCAAAGAATTGCTTTAGAGGACATTCGTTCACTGAATGGTTTTCTTCAGATAATCCAACCATTCGGTTTACAGGGGACGTGGTTAACCTGCTCTGCATGCAGTTGCTTTCCGGATAACTTCTCTCGTTAATGCAAAGGCTGATGTTGGTTTTGATACCAGTATCATGTACCATTTGATCATTCATGGTACACATTCCTTTAGTTGGACACTATCAGTGGGAAATCTCAATGAAAACACCAGCAGGAAATGCACATCATGGGGAGAATTCCCCACGGCTCGAGATCATTGATAATGCTGACATTATTCAGTCAATCCGTGAACGATAACAACCAAGCAGCCTTTAACTCTAGATCCTACTAGCATTTCCCTAATCCAAAGGTCTCCCGTCGTTGCTATTGTTATTTCTGCTGTTATTGTTATTAAAATCATCATTATGTTATTGTATTAGTTTTTGTCATTGACAGAAGTTATATGCAAATTGAAATGATCTTTTGATGGTCATTTTGGAGAGGGCGTTTGTTAGAATTGTTCTCAATATTCATCCAATACAATATAAACGAGGTCATCCCCAAGTGTTACGGTGATCTAACCCTTCCCTCCCAAGCCAGCCGACACAGATATTGGAAAGACACTACTCAGAACATTACATAAATGTAAAAAGAGATGCCCCAGGCAGAAGTTATGGGAATGGAATCCAGTAGTGTACCTAGATAGATGCAATTGAGAAACACTCAATCAAATATATCCATGCCAAAAGAATTAAAAAATTGGCTAGTAAATATTACTCAACCATTGAATTCTATTTGGTGTAGTGAGAATGTTCCCTCTTTGTTAATGAGAACGTTTTTACTGGGTGATTCAAGCTATATTCCACTCTGTATACCGAGATTATCCTGTCTTTAAAAGTAAGCAGTCCCTTTGTTGATTTTCTCAGAATTGTAGACCGCATATGTTCCAGATTGTGCAGGATATTAGGTAAGGTACATCATATAAAGACAAAAACATAGACGTGTACAAATAGTTTGGAAGGTCCTATGAAATGAGTCCTGTGATGAATCATTACTTCTTCAGGACGGTCTACAACTTCCTATAGAATATGCTTGTATTACCTTGCAGACTTCTGTAACTGGAAGGGGATCAGGAAATCCCATATATGGTGAATTGTTCGGGTCAAATATTTTCTATTGAAGGGAGATTTCTGGATTCTAGGCTCCATGCTTATGAATTCAGGTCATTCTCGTGGAAAACCACTGCCCATAAATGTAGACTTTGATAGTCAGACCGTATATCCGAGAAGTAAAGTAATTATATATAATACCGTAAAAGGATATATCGTAAACATGACTAGACCTTTGTGTTATGATATGAATGATTTTAGCCACATTAAAGATGAATCCAGTAATTAGGGTCTGTCAATGAATTCTAGAAGCGAGGCCCCAAACACCCTCTGCGAATGTGGGATCATTCCTCAGCTGAAAGAGTTGCAGGTGAGCACCAACACAGGGTGAATAGGGTCAACCAGGAGGTTGGCAGTAATACAGAACAGATGAGAAGCCAGTAACCAAGGACGCATCGGGCACATGGCTACACTGGTCACATGGCCCACCGGTCACATGGTCACACTGGTCATGAGGGGATGCAGATTTCCCTCCCTACCCTCTGCAACTCTCTCACAGACCACCAGCGGTATGTGGTAACACCCTTTCGGCAATGAGTGTATCTGTATGTAGCTCTGTCTCTGCCTCCATGTATCTGAATAAAATGTTGGTAAACCTGCCCCTCAAACAGGATGTAATAACTACACTCACCTTGAATCCACGTTATGTCTCAGTTGCCCATTTCCCACCTGAGGTGAGCAGTACACCACATATAGTAATGACCATTGGGACACTTGACTGCCAGCTGGGTGGGGCGTGGGGACAGTCCCCAGCGATATTGGTCGGGTGCACTGACGGGCTTACTCACACTCCTCACAAGATTCTCAAGGAGTGTTAACCCTTTAACAGCTTTACATCTTTTTTCATCTTTTCTGTATGTAACCTTGCAAGGTTATCCATGTCAGAGACCAATTGTAATGATTATTATGCTTTGATGGAGAGTTCTCTCTTCCAGACAGACTGTGTCGACTCTGTCATATATTACCATTTCTGCCGTAGATTCTTGTCAAGTTTGATCTTATGACCTTACTTGCACTTCCAATGTCCTTCCGCTATATTGCTGTATTATCCTGGATCATATGACCCTTCACAACTTCAGAGTGTGTGTTCTATATATTTTTTCCAAAGTATGTTGCACATGGTGGGCTTTTTGATAAAAAAAACAACAACACCTCATTAATCAATACTTGAGGGACGATTTTTCTGAGAAGACTACATTAACGTTGAATGAAATGATGTTATTATAGAGAATTCCGAATTTACAGCAGGGTTTGATGTCCCAGGGATGTGACGTTGGCATGGGGAAGAGCTTTTATGTCATTGGGGCGATACCCTTATTTCCCTGAACAGCAGTTGAGGTAGGCTCTGATTTGACAGGGTGAATCAGTTAGTTAGACAGGAAGGTTTTGAACGCAATATCCTTTAATTTTCTAAAAAATCCAAATCTCTCTTTAATGTGGCATTTCTTAAGTCAGCAGTGCACTCAGACAATAAATTAATAGGGCTAATGTATCGTGGTTTTATTTGTGCATGTAATCATAAGCTTCCCATTAGTGCCTGTCACACGGCAATCACATGAGGAGGTGTTTCCGACTTCTAGAGGTATTCACAAAACGTTATGGTAAATTAGGACTGTGCGTGAACCAGCGGAATCTTTCATGCATCAGCCGAAGCGAAAATTCCCAAGACCATGTGGGTCGCAATTCAGAAGAAATTAGTGTCCTTCGTGAAACCAATCATTCAACATCGGCCGTTGGGGGCTCATGCGAGTAATTCTTAATCAACTGTTTGTTTCCTTTTGCTAATTAATCCATATAAAACGATTTCAGTAATTTGAAATTCCTTATTAAAGTTAATTAAAGCCAAACACGGATATGACTAAATGCATACAATAGCCGTTTGCAGATCTTGGTGATTGCAGCCCAGTTGAAATGAAAGACGCCATCTAGAATAACTCCTCATCGGTCGCTTTTTAGTGTGGGTAATGTTGGTCCGATTATCCATATGTCAATTCTGTATTTAGATATCAAAATCCTACAGATATATAACTTTCTATATGTGTTGTATAGAAACATCATGCCGTTACAAATCAATAAGTGGATTTCCAAAGGTGGTCACTTGATCGAGCGGGAACAACGAACACTGTCACCCGGGTGGGTACAAACTTTCACTTGCAGTAGTGAGCGCCTATCTCAACGTCTCGTGTTTTACAAATAACTTCATTTGAAATCACCACGAAATCATATTGTTATATCTATCTATATATATATATATATATATAGATAGATAGATAGATAGATAGATAGATAGATAGTTTTGTGCCATCGATATTGATTGGGACTTGGCAAGGACGTATAGCGTGTATTGATATTTAGATGGAGGCACATGGAGCGAATATAACCATATGTATGTCAATTAAGATTTTAAGAAATAAATGGTATTAGTGCGAAAGAGAACTAATACAACACGAGTATTTCTTTCCATTTAATCAGTGTACTTTTGAAGAAAAAAAACACCTTGCCGCAAATCGTAATGAAATATGTGAATGTCTTTTCATAGAGTTGATGGATATGGCTATGAATTTACTTTTCATGATTTCAACAACCTTAATTCCTCTCAAAGACAGTCTTTTGTGTTGAGAAATACTAGCTTTATGGAGTCGACTGTCCCTGAAATGCCCTTTGTAAAAGAAATCTGAGATCTTTCCCCTTCACTGACTCCAGATATTGAATCATCAAAGCAAAGATGGTTTCGATTCTTATCGTTTCCCAAATTTCTCGACTTCAAAAACCATGAAAATATTATTTCAGTGTAATGCCCCTTAAATCCATAGGAATTACTTGGAGGGCTGGAAAACAAAAGCCTTTAGAATCGATTTTTGTGACAGAGAGTTAATTTCAAATTCCCATAACGAGATTTATTTTGATTTCGAGTAATCAGAAATATTTCCTGAGACCAACCTGAATCCTGAGAAAAGAGACTTCAGTCTGATAAATGTTTTCAAGAGGAAATTATTGATCTCAAGTATTCACGAGTTAAGATTTGCACAAATCAGAAAAGAGACGAATGTTACCTTCGTGCCACACGTTTTTGCATACAACTTTTTTAATTGAGGTAGCCTATTCTGAGACTTCAGAATGAAATTCTGAAGATCTATTTTAAGAATGTGTCCCTGTTATCATTTGTGAGGATTTTACAAACTTCTTTGAAATACTCTGCTGAATCACAAATATGGATTCTAATATCAGAACTCAGAATACATATACAATATTGCCATGATTTTGATCTGTGTGGTCGTATTCTCCACGTAGTTGACACAAAGTAAAACTCTTCGCTATCGCTTAGAGTATTGTGTAGTGTCAGCTACAAAGAAAATGCTACCACGGAGGTCAAAATCATAGTAATATTGTATTATTACCATCCTTTTGAACAATTAATAGAAACGGGATTTAATATAAATGATGATAAACTCGACGTATGTGCAGTCTATCTCTTATACAAAATATTTAGTTCCCAGAGTGCCAGGGAGGTTTTTCGTCTTCTACTTAGTAGCAATCTGTATGCTCCATAGGTTTTATCGTAAAACTGGAGGAGGTTTAATCTTGGCCACCGTATTCCACGACTGGAGTTTGGCAAAGTGACTTCATGAGGCGAAGCCGAGTGAAGTCCGGAGCCAAAACTTCAGGAGATTAAAACAAATCAGGTTTTGATTTTATCCTACCCTATCTCTTCGATTTTGGAATATTACGTGATAACAATGCTGTATGCCACTAGTGGCATATTAAACTCCGTATGCCAGTCAGCGTGGCATACGGAAACCCAATGTTAAGCCTATGGAATTTTATATTAGGGGTAGGATAAAGTATAGAAACTCATTATTAGGTGGGTAGTAATCATTGATATTGTCAGCTCTCTTGAAGCTTGTGAAAAGGGATACCACTTATGCCTTAAAGCTTATATAAACAAATTAGGCTCTGTTAATTAACCCTAAAGAGTAAGCCCCGCCTACACGCCCGTCAGACATGGTACCTAATACGATATGCTCTATATCTATGTATATCTGTGTACGTGTATCTGTGTATCTGTATTTACACAGGGTAGTCTCCCTGAATTGTGCATGTTTCCAAATGAATTTACAAGGCCAGTTGAGAGAAAGGGGGCAGAGTAGTGAGCCATGACATGTAGGGTCAAGGTTCTACCGGTCCTGCAAAGGATATTTGTAAACATGATTTGTCTATGTAGGGAGGGGGTTATGTATGTGTATCATATGTTTATCTATATATCTGTATTTGTATGTGTTTGCCTTTGCCTGTCTGGATAACCCATTCTGTCAGTGTATGTGTCTGTATGTATCTGAAAGTGTACATGCCAGTGTGTGACTGAGAGAAAGTGTGACTGTGTATACTTTTCCGTCTGTGAATATATGTCTGTCTTTGTATCTATATCTTGCTTTATCTCTGTGTATCTATGTAACTGTGTGTAGCATAATAACTACACTCACTGTAAATTCATGTTATAGTGTGATTTATACATGCCCCACCTTTTTTTCTTTGATAAACCTTTATTCATTCTACCTATTGGCAGGTCTTCCATGAACAAGGGTATATCCATACGTTGAAGCATACAATAGCTGTTGCTGGAGGATGAGAGATAATGATATTTATACAATATACTCTAGCAGCTTATATTATAATTTTATGTGATACTTTACACTACCTACAATGTTGTACAATCATGCAACGATCAGTGATTTACTCAAATGCTACCACTACTTTGGACAAGAGGGACGAGAGGGGTCATCTTGGGGTGCTTACCGGCAGCCCATGTTTTTACCCTCATTTCCCACCAGTTCTTTTAACTCGGGTTTCGATGCAGCCCTTTGCGTTTCTGCCTTCAGCTTATCCCATAGCTGTGTGCATCTGTAGTTGGGGCTCTTTTTGTTTCCATTACCCTTAAAGCGGTAGGCATTTAGGCGAATGTTTGCATCTTTCCCGGTTCCCCTAATGTTAGTATCAACGTTGTCGGCTATCCCCAGCACGCTTGTAAGTCAAGCTTAGCATCTGTCTCATCCTTCTCTTTTCAAGTCTTTCAACATTTAACAAGCTATGCAGATGATCCGTGCTTACATCCCTTGCCCCACACCTGTTCACAATTCTCAAACCTCGATTCTGAAGCCTTTGTAATTGGCTCATGGATACTGCATCTATGATAGATGGCATCTTTTGGGTGTCATTTAGACCGGACATATTATTTCAGGCATCTAGGATAGACCCAACTTATTGAAATCTTCTTTTATAAATGAAAACAGCTTAAAAAAAACCGCTCTGTGATAGCTGGCAAATTTATCGGGATTCAAAAATCCAAAAATGGAAACAAGACTTTGAGGATCATTTTCTTTGTGAGACAGCACATCTGATAAGAAAAAGATGCACTGCTGCCTCTTATGATTGCGTGAAATTTAATATAAAGGTAATATTCAAATATGTTGAATTAATTATTTGGATAAAGAGTAAAATAACACCCTATAGAACCGTTTCGTGTGGCTGTAATTATGATATGGCTGGCAGACGATTCACATGTCTAAGCATACTATCTGTAAAATACGACACTCATCGAGAAACTCCTTTTAATTGACAAGCAACAAAGTCAAGAAACCTTCCTTGAAGATGAATATGAGACCATACTCGTGTCAATACAATCCCCCAAGTTACTAATTGGGTCTGGATTTGGTTACTTGTTATGCCAACAAAGTGGTGTTCTTTTGTTGGCGGCTACTGATTAGAAAAAGTTCAATACAAAAAGCAAAATGTACATACACAGATTTCTAAAATGCCAACGTTGAATGATGGTGCTGAATTAGTAATACTTAATTGCACTCTAAGATCAAGAATGAATATAGCATTATGCAATGTTAAATGGTTCTGATAGGATGTTCTTTATTATGCTACACTAGAGCGGTTCATTAGATGTAGTATTGGGACTCACCTGCACAGAATCGACCCTGTTGGCCGGGATGTGATGAGCGTAGTCGTAGTCTCCGTAGGTGTTCATGCTGATGATTGGTAAAGTTGATGTACTCTGGCACTTCCCTCTCAGAAGGCGGTGGGCTCAGAGATGCAAGGCTGGCAACTGGTCAGAAGCGCTGTGGGGGTTCTGCTCGCTGTTCACGAACTGTTCATAGTGTCAGACCCGCTCACTGGCTACTCATGACCATGTTTACCTGATGTTCCCTGTCAGCATTCAACTTATCACACGTCTGACGTCTAACATATTCCCAAATGCCTCTACAGGTAATACTAATTTGTCCTCTACCTTGCATACCCCTCAAGACATTAGTCAGATTCCAATGATCTTCTAATGAGGTTGAAGCGTTCTGTTAAGACATTAGTCACGCACATTTCCAATATTCGTAATCTTAATGGCTTTAACTTTGACGCTTGGCGATGCGTTGACTATGCTTATCGATAACAAGTAATTGCTTCCAGGTCAATGTCTGGGTCTCATCCATAGATCCCGGACCAATGATGTACTATGAATAGACAGCACCCCAATACCACCTTTCATCGTCACGTTGAGCTGCTCATAGGCCAGTGCTAAAGCCTCAAACACCAAGCAGCCTTTCCATAAGCCTCATGCTATGGGCTTACAGGCGGGGTATGTTCTTTGACAAATGTTCCATGTGAGCCTGAGTTAATCCAGGTGGTTGCTGTTGGGATCTGCTCCTGGGAGCTGAGAGTCACTCCTGGTTGCAGTATGTAGTAGGTCCTTGTCGGCTCGCCTTGTCTGGATCTTCGTACGCCTCGCTCGACGTTCGCCTGCCAGTACCCATCTGCGGGAGAATAAATAACAGGAGCGGTTTTCATACAGACGCAGATGGAAGGTGTACGAGGGGAAGAGGCAGCTCATTTCACACGTGCAGGTCGTGGACTAACACCATCCTTCACACACTACATCTCACAAGAGGTGGCATGGGCCAAGCACACACTCCCCAGCCCCATGAATGAGACAGAGGGTGCGAAAGAGCTGTTCTCAGTTCTAAACCATGCAGGTCAATGGTCTACCTTATCCGTAAAAAGGAGAAAGTTGAGGCAAAGAAACAAATATGAAGCAAGACATGAGATAGTATTTCCTTCTCACTGTGGAAACATTATGGTTCATTAATTTACAGAGGAACATAGCTTTCATCAGAGATAATTGAGCAGCAACAAATGTAGCTAACGGAAATTTGCATTTACCATTAATGAAATTAGTTAGGGTTTATGTTTGAAGTTTTCGTATTACAATACATGTACTCATAGGATGTTTAAATCTAGGCTTATCGGCTTTACAGGGGAATGAGAAATACAAGTCTGCGTGCCTGGCTAAGCTTGATGGTAGGGTAACGAATTACAAAAGACATCCCCATGCATTGGTACCATCTAGCCCTAAGAGGTCAACCTGCATCTTACTGTATCGATGTTCAAGGGTGATGCTTACTACCTACAATATAATTGACAGCGTTGCATCTGCACAGCGTTAACTTCAAATATCAACTTATGGTCCCCTATAATCTTTCAATCAGTCATAATTTGAAAATTGACTGTTAGGACAACACGTCATGCATCCACAAAGCCTCACCTAAAATCAGATTATTTAAACAACAGTTCGGGAAACAGTTACTATTTTTCAATCGTTGTTGCAAGGACAAATTTGAATATGCTGGCAAGCCTTCAACGATAGGAGAAAGCATGGATGGGCTGATATGAGATTTTAACGTAAGCGACGAAGATGGTTACCAGCCGCTTTAATGCTGTATATCTAGAGATATCAGGTCATAGATTCTTCTGTTGGAGATAGATTTCAGTTTATTTTCGCACAGAGTAACAGCCATACGTCAATTTTTCGAATCTGATTTTGCTTCCATACTATGAAACATAATTTTTGATGTCTTAAACTGTAGATCTCTGTCAACAGAACTACGGAAGTGTGTTGAAGATAAATAAGGAAAGGTACATGAATGGGATGCATTCAATTAGAAAAATCAAATCCCTCTGTAAAGATCATGCATTATGAAATAGAACAGACAACAATGAAAATAGCATTAAAGCTCTGATTCCATAAGTGGTTAATTATTCAATGTTTGTCAAACAGTAATGTCCAAGTCGATGATTCAGAGAGCCATGACTACCATAAATCCCTCTCTAAATTATTCCCTATTCAGTCCATGATTGCATTAGTTAATGTTCGCTCCCACGATCGCTGCCATTCTGAGTCCATTTGTCATTGTATAATCCCACAGGACATCTGCCAAGCTACTCCAATCAGTCTCCTTCTGAAAGTGTTTGTCTGATGGGTATTGTCTTAGAGGCTAGTAATCCATCTTTAGTGATCTCTTTCGTTTACATCAACTAGTTCATCAACGGCCCACGCACTGCGTTCGCTATCCACATTATGTGTCTAATTCATCCGACAGTGACAATGCTTAAATTAATATCATATATAGCAATGGTGCTATTAACAGGGAACCGTCATATATACATTAATTTCTCTGACTGTCTCTGTCGTGAAGGAGGAGCCAAGTCCTGCTGTGCATAACATCGGTTAATTAATTGACAATGTCTACGTGATACTTTAATGGACTGTCCCTTCTATTTGTATTTATGTTAGACAACCATTTTGAAGATCACTTTGTGGGAAAATACCTTATTTTCTCAAACATTGTGTAACCTATATACACAGACTGTGAATAAGAGTTGATCTTTATGTTGTGTATCATATATAACATTCCTATTATATTTGCAGCATCAAATTAGAAGTTAGATACCGTTCCCCGGGGATTTAGCCATTTTTAGGCAAGCACAATAGTGATAAAAAGGCCACAAGGAGAGAAACACCAGACTTTTTAGATAGTTGAGGGCTATCGAAAAAAAATGTCCATGGAGTTGATATGCACTGCATGTAGTCCTATTTCCATTTCATCTGGCACCCAACACACAAGGAATAATTCCAAGCCGGTGTAGCACGGATGAAACGATGCCTTCACAAATGTAGAATCTAGAAAATAAGAAGTCTACTAACCACATAATTAGGCATTATCTCCTCCTGTCCTTCCAGAAGTGAATATCATTTCTGAATGAGAAAAGAGAACTACTATGAAATAGTGCACTGTCATCTGCCATGTGTTTTGTTCATGCTTACTGCATTTTCTATCAAGATTTCTTTTGATTTATATCTATTGTATCTTTCGTTTGCACGAGTTATTCTGACATAACATACAAGATCCATTATAAGTATATCACACATAAATCCATATAAGCCACAACAAGATATTCCAAATAAAAAAAAGGAAAGAAAACTAGAAATGAGTGTTTATTGTGTAGGAGTATATATGATGGAGATGGATTATTACACTGAGTCCATTTAATCCATTCGCTATGGCTTATTTGGAAAATTGATCATAACAAATAGGCTGTTGCGCTTATCTTAAAGGCATCTACGATTACTGATTGATGACAGTCCGGTGGTAAGGAGTCCCATGTTTTCTTCCGTTTATTTATGCTGATTTTTGTATCAAGGTACTCCGTGTATGATATACGCTGAGGAGTATCTTATCTGCTAATTTGGTATTCTTCGAGGTTGCTGCCCATGAAAGACCAGTACGTATACTTAGAGACTTTTACCCTTTTCAGGGTAGAAGTCGCTGACAAAGTGCCCTTGTGATATTTTCCCGGTGCGATATCGCTAGGTCTGCCTGGATTGTGACATTTCCCTTTGCGACATTACACCAATCCTTTTGCAACCCCTTTTATCCCCCGCTGCTGGGACATTGGTTGGCGTCTTTTGCCCTTCCAAAAAGGACAAGAGTCGCCTAATTATACATATATATATATATATATATATATATATATATATATATATATATATATATATATATATATATATATAGACCTATTTTGTATTCTCTTTTCTGAGTGTAGATTTAAATGCAAATCTACACCTTTTCACATTGGTGAATATGAAAGAAAAAGGGTATAGTGAGGCTTCCTGGAAATTTTTCTCTCATTTTTGAACTCGATAACCGTAAACAACAAAAATACACAATGTTGAGTGAGACTAAACCAAGAATGATATCCTCTTTTGATATGACCTTTGCACCTGGAACTTATCGGTGACCTTTGCCTCTCTACAGTGACAGAAACCGCTAGGTAACCATGTGCACATCTCAAGGTTATCGCAAGGGAAACATCGCTACGTGGGCAATACCTGCAGCAGAAGGTTCGACCCATTCAGTTCTGTGCAAGATACCCACCGTCTTTAAGCCTAGTTACGCTGCAGGATCACAGAGAAGGGGGAGGGAGTCAAAGTTCATTGGTCTAGTGATAATTGAAAGCTTAACCATTACAGAGGCAGAGGATGAAGACGGGATAGGGCGGGTATATCCCGAAGCCTTCAATGACCGCCGCTTGATGGGGACAGACCAAGTGTTTACTACAAATCAATAAACAGTAGCCCGCTTCATTGCTATGTAAATCCACTGTCTGGAGAAGTAGAGTTACAAATAATCTGTTTGTTATATTGTCGGCATACACGCATCTACTTTTGATATGATTTGAGTAGATACTGAATAACTTTTTTGGTAATGGGACCAAGTGGCAGACTGTGTTTTAGACATGTATAGATCGCGTGCAGCAAATATTTAAACCGGATCTGGGCTTATTTACGACCTTTGGTTGTATGAACAGAAGACTAATTAAAAATAATACCAAATACCATCCACATCCACATCCATAGGAGCTAATGCTACGTCTATTGTATAGCGCAGTACCGAAATGGACTAGTCATAGATTTTAAGTTTTAGCATCCCCCTAAGCAGTATATATCTATGGGAAGGAGTTCGCTTTCTTGATCGGCGCCCACCGGGTAGCCCATGTGACATTTCACCAAAAGTCTCCTAGCAGATATCTCCAAATCCCCGAAAAAGTGCAAGCTCCACAAAGAATCTGCTAGGGAAATGTTGGCAACTTCTATCCTACTCTGGTATACGGTGGACCTGTTACCCTGCGAACTTGGCACCGGTGAACCGGGCCAATCAAAATCAGCTGACAATAAATCGAAAAAAAAAGAACTTATGATTTTTTAAACTCAACAGCAGCCTAGAAAAATGACCAGGTCCACGTATTTAGTAATATTTTCTAGAGTATTTCAATATATTTAAATACCTGAGAATACTTCTGTACCAACGTTTAGAATTGAACGCCCATATTGACAACGTGATTAAATTAACATCTCCCAAAGTTTATATGCTCACCAAAATTTGAAAATATATAGATCAACAGACAGCCCTTCTCTTCTATAAGCAGGCAATGTTACTGTAGGGGTCAGGTCAGTTGAGTGGTGGTGTGTTTGCTCTCCACTAGAGTACTTAGAGTACCGTCCCTGCTGTGTGATGATTCGGGTGAGCCCGTGCACGCAAGTGCCACGAGTGCACACGGATTACCTACATTGGTTTGTATATTATAAGGCTGAGTCAAGAGCAGGTTGTCAGGTTATTTTGTGCATTCTCTGTGTGAGGAGTAAATCCCTTGGAGCCTCAACAAAGTGGTAGTAGGTTTTACCAAACTCTCTCGGTGGTAGCTGAGACTGTTTGCTTTGGCTTATAGCTTAGCTCCCTTGGGTTTACCTGAAATCCTGCTGTCAGGGTACTGTAGACGATGACATTTTTTGTGTGGAAGCATAACTTAATGGATTGTTAGGAACTGATAAATAAACTATTTTTAAGTTGATGTGTCTGGTTTTGATTTATTAGGCATAGTCATCAGGCTGAAAACATACCGAAAACCAATTGAACTGACCTATGTATTTGTTCCATAGTGTAGCAAGTTTTAGATATGATCTATTCCGAAAGTTTGGTTGCTAACCCGGGAAGGCCAGAGCCAGCGACCGGTACATTAACATACTTCGACTTTGGTGATATTGTCTACGATGGCCTGCCACCTCACACAATAAATTATTTTCAATGGATTCAAAAGCAATGCCTACATCTGTGTATCAATGGAGCAGAAGGACTACCAACCATCACCCTGCATCAGATAACCAGGATGTTTTAGTCAAGCAGAATGACAATAAAACACGGTTGTTTGATGCTGTGGTGTTTGTTGGGCCCCCCCCCCCCCCCCCCCCCACCCCCAAAAAAATAAATTTAAGAGTAATGTTGAGGTGGATTGGAAATGTCACTGTAATTCTGCGGAGGCGTGCTCGGATGCCACCTAGCGACAAGCGGCACCCACACCATCCCCCTGTCGGCAAACAGAAGAACCAGTCTGCCGCTCAACTTTCAAAGACTCTGAAAGACTGGATTACGGGCTCCGTCCAATTTGATCCTAAACATGGGTAAGGATAAAGGCAGAACTGCAGAAAAAACGAAGAAGACTTCGGGAGCAACCCGAGAAACGAACGAGACAGTAGTCGATAAGCGACTGGATGCCCTCGATGAAAAACTTGAAGAACTTCATGCCGCCTTAGCAGCAATCACCCAGGCTTCAAAGATGGCGGCATCACATCAAAGCGCTGGGTCCCAGGGCACCGCCGCAACGGATGCGGCCCAAGGTCTTGAAAAGTCTATCAAAGGCTCCGCAAAGGCTACAGAAATCGATGGAGGCACTCAGCAGGCGTCTCGGGACAGTGATCTCCTACGGATTATATCGTCTGGCGCCCCATCAACGGCTTCTACAACTCCTCAAGCGCTCGTGGGATACACTGGACTCAGCGCTGCAGCTCCCGCCAACTACGCAGTGTCCAGCGAGGCGGGGTCTCGACAAGCGACCGACCACGTGACCGCTGCCATCCAGGCACTCAGGGCGGCCAGTAGGAATGCCGCCTTCCCCGACAACATAAGGCCTACCTCCGACGTAGAGATAGAGACAGCCGTCCGCCAGATACTTGAGTCTACTACGGCTCGCGTTGCAGACGCAGTTACGCCCCCTTTCTACCCACATAAATATGTCTTCAAAGGCCCAGAGAGGGTAAAGTCTAAGTTAAATGAACTTAATCTTGCTGAGTATTGTTGGGGAATTTTGAGGATGCTAGAGGACCCTGCCTTTCCCTCGGCTTTTATCCCCCCCCTCTTCAAACACTTTAAAGAGGTGGTAGAGGATTCAAGAGATTTTGAGTTTGTACAAGTATGCAGGTGGTCCGAACAAGTGTTCGGCGCCATCGCCGAGGGCCGCCTAGCTAAGGCCTGGCTCTATGAAACAAAAATCCAATTAATGAGGGGGGCGGTATCCCAGGTATATGTAGGCCGCCTACCGGCTGACAACGGTCAGGACCGCTCCCGTGTCAAGAAAAAGGACAGGGATATTAGTCTGGCATCAGGAGTACCATGCCCGGCCTACAATAGGCCGTCGGGATGTGACCGGCCTACAGGCCATTGGGATGGATCTAAAACATTCCTTCATGTATGCGCTTATTGTGCCGCCTATGTGGGCTCAGCCTACCCCCACCCTGAGAGCGTCTGCTGCACAAAGCAGAGGAATGAGGACAAAGGGCCGACAGGCCTACACAGGGCCGACCATCAGGCTCTACCAGCAAGGGCCCAGTTCTTTCGCCAGTAGGCCGGTCCCACCCGGCCGCGCTCGGTCACTCTCCCCCTCGAACCCTCGCGTAGGAGTTGGGAATGTTGTTTGCTCTGAAGGCCCTTTGGCCGGTTGCCCGTTGGCACAACGGAGCCGTAGTCGAAGCGTGGGACACCCGTTGGCGGACGAGAATGCTTTTGTCGACGTTTTTCGCCCTTTGGCAAATGTTTCATGTATTAATGATCGGGGACGGTTGTCCTCCCAGCCCAGCGCCCGGCCACGCTGCACACCCGCGTAGTGCGGCCTCTCCTACGCGAGATGGCGCCACTAGTGTCCTCGCAAGCGCAGACCTGGGTGTAAGCACCCGCGAAGACACAGCGGGTGCTGCACCGGTGGCTTCAGCTTGCAGTCGCCGTAGCGGCTCGGGCACCGAGGAGGGCGCCGCCGCCGCCTTTGTACATCATCCCCCCCGTCTATTTTAGCGACAACCTCGCTAGGGGTGCCATGGATGGCGAATTTCATGTTGTTAATATAGGGAATGTTCTTTGTAAGCCTGCAAACCGCGCGGGCGCCACCACCGCCTCTCCCGATGCCCCAGCAGGCCTCGCCCCCTCCAGCGCCAGGGCGCTGTCGCCGTCGCGCCACGTATCAAGAGTTCTGGCGCCCTCCTCTGCTCCCAGGACGCCTACAGCCTGGTAGTTTGCGCCCTTTGGCCAACTCCGGTAGGCCCCACCTGGGCTAAATACAGTTTTTACAGAGAGGCATACACGGCTATCGCACGCACGGGGCTCCCAAATTATCGCAGCGCCCGTATCGCTGTCCCCTCCAGCCTCGCCATCCAGGAATGGCGCCACCGCTTCATTGGGTATCATGATGCGGGCCTCATTGATTTTCTCGAATACGGATGGCCTACGGGATACACTGCTCTCGACCCCCCCGGAGGCCACCAGGACCAACGACCCGTCGGCCGCGGCCTACATGGAGCACGTGGACGCCTATGTCGCCAAAGAGCTAGCCGCAGGCGCCCTCATAGGCCCCTTTGCCGGCCCAGCTTTTCAACCATGGTGTGCTACTGCCCCACTCATGAGTCACCCCAAGCACGGCACAGTCCAGAGATGCGTTATCGTCGATATGTCCTTTCCAAAGGGAGCAAGCGTCAACGATGGGGTCAGCCTCGGCCCCCACCTAGAATACGCTCGCCAATGTGTCCTCCCTACGGCCACTGACCTCGCGGCCTACATCAAAGGCGTCGGCCTGGCTCTGGAAGGCCGACCTCGCCCAAGCGTATCAACAGCTAAGGGTCGACCCTCGAGACCTACCTCTCCAGTCCATACAGGCCCGAGGCCTATACTACCTAGACGTGTGCTGCCCGTTTGGGGCACGCCTGTCGCCCTCGGCCTGCCAACGCGCTACCTTGGCGGTCGCCTACCTCCTTGAGGCCCGGGGCATTCCGGGCACTGGCTTATATTGATGACTTCGCAGGGGTCGAGAGCTCCTACGAGGCGGCCGCCGAGGCCTACGCAGAGTTTACTAACACGGCGCACTTGCTATGGGGACCCCTGTGGGGGAGATCCAACGACACGGGTCATGGTCGACCCCATCTGGCATGACGCCATATATTCCCCATCCGAGAGGGACGTCGTCCCCCTCTCGGAATATAAGTCTGGCATAAGAGCTGTCATGCCTCACATGCCTCAATTCCCTTTGGAATTCATATTGATACCATGTTGTTTCTCAAAAACTAACTTTTATTACAGGAACACTGTAATCATATATCTAATAACTCTCATGTTGTTTCTCAATAATGGAACTTTTGTTACAGGGACACTGTAATCACATGTATAAACTCTCAACGTTCAATGTGAAAATTTACAACCACGTATCAAGTTATGATACTAATTATTGTTTGATTATTCAAATAATAAATTTTCAACTCCAGCAAAGCCTCTTCGTCATAATTATATACATAGTAAGTGTTGAACGGAGCTCCTTACCAGCCACAACTCGTAAATCAATTTTCCTCCTCTCAAGAGGAAGGTTGTATGTTTAGAAGGGAAATCAAGACCGTATGTGTAAAACTATCTGAGTATATGATCATGAGGACGTATACTTACCCCATTCTATGTATATACTGCTGCTAAGGTAAACGAAAGTAAAATAAGGCAGGATTGTTGCATTAGGTAACAATGTGAACAAGACAATGCGTACCAGCACAAATGAAACTACTGAAATGAGATTGCAAAGCCCTAGGCAGAGACTGATCCAAAAACTTAATCAAAGCTCAACTTTTAGATCAGATAAGATGGTAGAGAGCTCCTGATGTCAATGAAAAGTTAAAACTATTTTTCTACTTTTTTTGTGTGTTATCGAAAAATGATTTGTAACATTTAGAATACAGTGAAAACTGGATCAAGCAATCATACCGGCGTGTTGCCAAAGCTACTTTCAGACCGAGTCCCAAGCGATGTCGAGTTCGCTGGCGGACTTAGTCCGTCGCGGTATCGAGTCCACCGCTATTCCTGCCTACTAATACCTTGTAACGTATCCCCTCATATTGTCCACTATATAAAATTCTCCTTCATGTCATCATGTCATCACTTGCACAACTTGTGCAGTACATCACACCTTTTGATAGCTCGTTCCCCTTCCAATAGTGGCAGCTGGTATAGGCAAGGCACGGTAAGAAGCGGTTAATAAAGGCCCCCGGGTCGGAGACTTTATCAACATCACGCAGACGATGGTGCTTGGGGGAAGCCTGAGGAAATGTCACCATCGTATAACCAGGCAGTTGTATGAATAGTAAGCATCAGCTTAGCGCCCAACCAAAGGTCAAACTTAGCATCCTCCCTGTCTTAGGAGCCTTCATTGGATGGCAAGGTGGTGGTGCCTACTCTTTTATTAGGAATACGGCTCGGAGGGAGTTTGTTAGCCTAGTAACATGTCTAGTGGCTGATGACGGCTAGAAGGAGAGAGAGAGAGCCAATCTAACCCAATGTAAATACTAAATCAGGAATGACAGATACGTTTTCATCTGAAAAACGTTTATGATGGGTAATGGTAATGCCACAGGCCCTTTTGTAGCATGATACACAGAGGAATTGTTATCTATTTGCCTTCTTCTCTGGTTGTGTCTTACTCCCGGGTAGATCCCTATCTGACTCTCTATCCTGGCAAGGCGATGCAACGCTAGGAAAATATTTGCGTCGTGTCGTGTCTTCACAAAAGGAGAAGTGTGTATTATTGGCTCCATAATACCAACAAGGGTAACTTCTGTGAGACGATAATCAATGTTTATGAATCGAAATTGTTCACTACGTCTAGATATCACCACACCTGGTCATGTGAGATTTGGAACAAAAGGCTGCAAGAGAGTACGCATGTCAACCTGATATGAGATTCCAATTTGAGATCACCGAGGCTGTCTAAGCCTAGATAGAACACCCATTGACGAGGCTGGCATCTTAGGGTTGAAAAAAGTAAAGAACGTTTCTTTATCATGCAGAGACGAAATAAACTTTCCATTTGCCATATTCAATATAATGGAGAGAGGCCTTTGAGTCGGGTCGAAGCAATGGATTCATACATGGGAACCTGGTCTAGCCGATAAGGAGGAAGATTCTATAGACCCTCGCTGTTAGCCTTTTCAACCATATATAAACTAGAAGTCTGGGGCCAGCGCCTAAAATCCTTTAAAAAACACAGAAAGAACTAATGTTAGTTATTGCAAACCCTACAGTTCCAATAGTATAACGGAAAAGAATGGGTCCAACCAATTGCCACACATAACGCTGATTAGAGCTGGGACCTGTTTCACTAGTTTTGTGACGAAATGGTTAGACAGACATGAAAAGCGGCACCAACAGTGCAAGCAAGAACGGACAAAACGAAGTCTAAGTTATATGTCTAATTCTTAAGAAACCAGACACACCGTGTTTGGGGTCTGTCTTGTCAACTACAAGGAGAATATGGGCACTCAGATCGAAATCATGGTAATATTGTATTTAATACTCACCTGTCAAGTAATTATTAGGGGAAAGATCTTGTAAATAATTAGAAATTCGACCCAAGCGCCATGCATTGTTTTATATTGTTCCCATAATGCCCATCAGGTGGCCCAAAAAGCCGTATTCTCCTAGGAGATTCCGGAGGTCCGTATTCTACTCAGTAGCGATATGTAGGCTCCATAGGCTTAGTTAAGTTAGCATGGAGACTCCGTATTAGGTGGGTAATAGATGAATTTACGCCTACGTTCTACAGATGTAAGTAAACCTTAACATTTTCATTTGTGTTTACTGGGCAGTTTAGAAGTGTATCCTGTACTCCTGGGTTCTGACTCTCTGTTCTGACTCATTAATGATTTTTTTTTAAATCTTGGGTATATAGTAAATATATAACGTCCAACCATGCTTGTACAAGTCACAGAACTCGATGATAATTTACGGTTTGCACGGAACTCGGTATAAATGCCTCGTTCCGTACAAACCATAAATTACCATCTCGTTCTGTGACTTGTACAGCATGGCCAGGACGTTCTATATTAGGACTGGCACATAAATGTGTGCTGCCACCAATTGTTATTTTGGAAGTTGTGTCAACAAAACGTTATGATCAGTCTATGAAATGAGTCTTGATGTATATCCCTCTCATTCCATTGTCAGAACTGTTAAATTGATGTATTGTAATGAGAACAGAGGCCTGATTGAGTAATTTTTCCAAGCCTTACTGAGTAACATTGACTTATTTCCACCGGTACATGGTTTCCCTATTCCTACATACCTGAAATTGTGGACTAATATCGATAAAAACCGTTATTTGGTTACCTGCCATCAAACCCGATGCCAGATCCAACCTTATCGAGTAAACTGGGACTATATGTTTTCTCCCCAGTTCGCTTTTCATAAGAATTATGTAAGAGACGATCTTATTGGTCTAAACTTCCCGGAAGTGTCAACCTAGGCAGTAAACGTCAACCTGGGCAGTAAACAAAAGTTATTCCACCCCAGCAGTGTTAGGTAATCATAGGTTGTTCGCTCATAGGTATATAGGAATATTTTTACTTGGTAAACTACAACTAAGATCTGGTATTTCCATTTGTAATGGCAGAGCGTGGTACACCTAAATCAGTTCATCAATTAAAGGTAAGAGAATATCATGAGAAATCGTTAACCAATTAGCCATTTGTTTTGAAAGTATTTTGTTTTGAAAGTATCTATGGGTCTGAGTGTAATAAGTTCACTCTGGTCAGAAATGGAAGGTAAGGAGTGTGTGGTGGGGTGGGGGTGCTAATATGGAGTGCTGGGGTTGAGGTAGACTGGTGTCCTATACCTACCCTTCCACCTACCCCACATCTCCTCACCGGGTCTCTGTTTGTCTTTACTTTTTATCAAAATTCTTGGTCCTTCATTCCTTGTTCATCTATCTGTTTGGCAAAGGTCTGTGTCTGTCTGTCACATCAGATATAACACTCTGAATACCAAAGAGAATGGTCTGTCTAATCAGATATGAAAACTCCAATTTTTTATAGTCAAATATGAAAATCTCAAAACTACAGAGTTAAGTTCGTCTCATCAGATATGATAGTGCGAAAAAGACCTTAAGTCATACGTAATAGCTACAAGCTTCCTTTTCCAGTAGCAGAGTGTAATATCCACAACTTACTCTTTATAATATAAATGAAAAATTGATATAGTGACTGTAATAAGACTGTAAACGAAGGTTTTATTCCCTGCCCCAGCCCTTATTTTAGGAACCAAGTCAGTTGTGGGGGAGGGGATATGATCAAACCATGCTGGATCCCTGTTGCCTTCAGCAAACATTCAGCATTGGCACGGGGATGAAGAAGGGTCAGTTCTTATTAAGCAAGCTGAAAGTTTATGTGACCATTCTAACCTTTAGGCAGCATATATTATGAGCGCCACACTTCCAACCAACCAGTAATGGTCATGGTACTTCAGTGGAAGAGGCACATAAGCTCTGTGTACATATCACTGACAAGTCCTTTTGATATCACCCGATCACAGAAAATGCTAGATTGTAGCTTATCTAGTCTCAATCATTGGCAATTGTCCGATGGGTAAAGGTAATAGCAAAGGAAATAAAGCAACAGTGGTGTCCCCTAGATGCAGAAATCCGAATTATTGAACAGTGGGGTAAATGTAACAGAATCGGGCGTATACATGATATATATGTGACTGCAACATGGGCACATGTATACATCTAGAGATAAAGCGTATACACAATGGCAAGAAGGACTTACTTATTTACGCAAAATGATAGATATATATGCCTTACGTATCCATATGAAAATCACGGGTTTTCACGCTGTGTTAATGATTTTGATATGACACATAAACATGATTCAGGAACTGAAATTAACCTTCAATAACATTGATCAGGTATCTCCCAGGGTCGATGGATGCACACCCTGGTCGTAAGTATAATGCTTTTAATGATTTCCAGTTGTACAATTATAAGGATACGTAGTAAGGGTGGTTTCAAATGAGGTTTGCATTTCCAACCAAAAGAACAAGAAATATATTTCATTCATGCATCCAACTATGTCGCCATACAATATTAGAAATGTGTTGGGTGGTTGAACTATGGGTTTATAGTAGTATTGCTAATTTATGTAGTTGTTGCTAAGTAGTGTAGTATAGGATGAAACTATGTTAAAGACGTACGACCAATTGAGTTATTTCATCACAGTAGAATTTCTAGACGTTCTGCATATTCATAACCCGATGATATTGGAGAAAACGCCCTGATAAATATCTATTGTCCCTTTGTATAAACTCCAAGTTGATCTTGATTACCCAAGTTGATCTTAATTACCTTTATTCATCGACGTGGTGAAGTAAATACCACATTCCCGGTATCAATAACACGCTCTTGTCAAGTCAGATTTGTTGGGCCACATTTCTCTGAAGTTTCAAGAAGATTTGTTATGATCATCAAGTCCAAGAAATTATGCAGACTAAGGCCAAAGGCAATAGAAAAGTAAATAAAAAGATCAGACAGTCAGGGTTAAGTCGTTACAGTCTGAAGTTGAACATGACGCCTTGCTGACAAGGTCTTAGCAAGAGAGATTTTTTTCATAAAATACTTGGCTTTTATGACCTATGAACAGATTGGTCGTATAAAGCACAAGAAACAGCTAATAAATATTAATTACATGACCAGAAATACCTCTAGGCAAAGAATAATTGGAGATCCCGAAATTGAGCCGTCGGAGCAGATTATGTTACACCCTCAGGGATTGCTGGCTGATTCTTTCTGCCGCAGGTCAAAAACGGCCTTTGAATGGGATGGAACAATAATGAACCCGCAGTGACGTCATTGATCGGACGCCCACAATCAGAAGCATCACTCAACCCCCATGTCCCGACCCGGCAATGGGGGAAAGGGAGCGAAGGGTTGTCGGGGTGAGGTGTTAGCGGTGGACCGGTAAGGCAGTTACACTGATAGATGCCCTCTTGGCTGTCCTTGGGTCTAGCGCGACGGGCTCAGCATAATAGACACGCACTGGAAGAGCTACTCATGGGATTTGCTCTATCTTTTCTGGCTGCTTCACCTCTGCAGGGGTTATTGGTCGGCTTGAGTGTGATGTGTTGTATTATGGTCATCGGCGAGAGGGAAATGCCCCTGTCAGTAGATTTGCGTCTGATAGATTGAGTGTTACGATTGGGTGGTTGAAGGTTGAGCATTGGCTTCGGGAATATTGTCAAATTGAAGAACGTAAAAAGCTTACCAGACTAGAATTGTATACGTAAACATTCGAGAAAGCTATTACGAGACAATTCAGTGCGACTTTCTTCACTCCAAATTTCAATCTTATCTTTAAAATGTTACCGGAAATTCAAACATTTCAATGTCGAAGGCAACGCTCAATAAGTTCCCACTTAAAGTAAAAATATATTCATTGGATGCAAATATATTGCTCGACCTCTATAACTATATATAGGTTTTTTGTATAGTATTTTGATTGGCATATAATATTCTACCTTATTCCTATATTTATGGTTCTTGTATGTCCAATTCGGTGGTCTATTTTATCAAAGAAAAAAGACATAAAACACATGCTTCCAATTTTTAATATGAATAGGGAAACTAGTAACCGGACGCCTGTAGCCAGATGAGCAGGCAAACCACTTGACAAGCACAGCAGTCAGACGGTCAGACACATGTCCAGATGAGTAATCAGACAGCAAGACAGCTTCATGAACAGCCAGACAGACAAGGGGACAGCCGTAAATTATCTAGTGGTTCTTAGACCTCATAATGACCTTGCTCAGGCCAGGCATAGTGTCGTCATACTTTGGTGTCCCTACTTGATCTCTCTAACCCATACCCATATGTTCACTGTATTGGCTTATTATCTGTCCACTTGATAACTGTTTGAACTTGCCTATAATCCAGTTTACTTCTACTATTACTATCAGTATTACAAGTGTTTGGTACTCCTCCATTTATCCAGCTTAGTCCAACTAATGTGTCTGCTTGTAGACTGGCTATATAGAAATGTTCCATCTTGTATAAAGGGAACAACTGTAATAGTCTGGCAGCGAAAGCCCGTTTTTGGGGTGAACCTTGCTTTTGCGTCCAGACAGTTTTTTATTGATGATCATTTATCTCCTGAATCTTCTGATTTCAAATCTGCCGGGTGCAACACTGAAATATTTGGGCAACTCAAATTATGAGCGTTTAAAGAAAAAAAGTTAAAAAATGATTTTTTAATCAATAAATAAAGATTGTTAAAATAATATTATTCTCATTGCTTGAAAAGTCTATCAATTTTTAGCCCGATTATTCAACCAGTGTAATTCATATTTGTTTTGATTTCTTATTAGGTTTTTTCTGTGCCATGACATACTTAAATTGAATTATTGGGTCATAATGATAGAATTACATGAAATAGCTGGCTTCATAAAAATTCTTCATAGAACTGATAAGAGATCATAAGAAAATGATATAAGGCACTCAAATGTGGCTTTATCATATGTATTTTAGTAATAACGAGCGAATTTCATGTTCACACATTCATCAATAAATTGCCAGTTTTCGCAAGGAGAATTAACCAGTTCATAGTGGGTGATGCTTTGAGTCATCGCCATGCCATATTGGGTGATGCCTTGAAATTTTCTTTTAAAGTAGTTATTATTGAACCAAGTGATACACAGATGGTGAATAGCAGGTATCAAGTGCTATCATGATGTATCGCTGATATCTAATCAGCTTCTTCAGGTGATCAATGATTTATATAAAATCTTTTGAGTTTTGGAATAATATAGGGAATGATTGATCAATGTGTACTAAAGAAGAAACCAACAAGTTTTGTTCAAATTAGTCATTCTCTATGAGTTTGATGTGGAGTGATATGAATGAGGCAACAGCTCCCAGACTGTCCACACTGACACTCTGAGTTGCTAGTGTCATGAGTGTCCCTCCTGGCATGTGAAACAGACCAGAGCGAGACTGGTCATGCCTCATTGGCTGTTGAATCAACAGTCAATCACAACACATAACTTGCAAGCACAACCAGCAGCAAGATGCCTTCATGCTTGTGTATATAAGAATCTCCAGTTGTCATTAAAATCAATTAAGTTTTTGTCTCCTAGTAGTGCTACATACATTTGTTTCTGAGTTCTTACTCTTTTACTCTTAAGGTCTACCCTTACTTTAACCCTTTAAGGGTGAATGATGCCTTGAGGCATCATCCAGCATAGGGCAAATGCTGCCTTGAGGCATCATCCAGCCCAGGGCGAATGATGCCTTGAAGCATCATTTCTCAAAAATCTACAAAATCGATTTAAACAAAAAATAATGGAGGAATATTAATGAAATTTTCACAGAATGTATGTATAATACCATTATTAATATTTCTCTTCAAAAGAAATAAAATGTTTAGGATTATATATCATATCACACAATTAAACAATTGAATTGTGGGTTTTAACGATTGTGTGCCCGTCCCCTAGAGGTATAAAGGGACGCCAGCACCCGTCCTCCAGGCGGTAGCTTGGCCACAGGTACCCGTCCTTAAAGGGTTAAGGATGTATGTTAAGTTTTTTGCAAAAGATTAATAGGCATTGGTTATAATCAGGCAAATGCAAAATTCAGCTCAGAACCACAGAAATAGCTGGTGCAGTCAGCAGGGTATGACCATGCATGGGAATTTGATTTCTGGACTCAGCTCTTTACTGGGGTTGAGAGAAAGTTTTTTCAATTAATTAGTAGGTGTTCATATTGGCAGGAGTACTCTTGATAAAGGTTTCCCATCCATAATTTGTAGGATCTAATTCTTTTCAACATGGATCACTGGATACTGTACCCTGTATGTTTGAGATAAGTATAATATCAGCCTCGAAACCTCTGAATGATAGATACTCCTTGTTTAGTTGGCAGAATCTGGCAGAATCTGAACAGGTTCTGGGAGGCATCTTGTGGCAGGTTGAGTTGGCAAGCTCTGTGCTGTGATTGTTGAATCAACAGCCAATGAGGGATGACCAGTATCATTCCAGTCTGTCACACATACCAGCAGGGACACTCATTACACTAAAACTCAGAGTGTCAATGTTAGAGTGCCTTTTCCAGATGTGGACAGTCCACAGTCTCAGAACTAGAGCGAGCAATAATGAGGGTAAACCATACACTATACATCAAGACAGGGGGAGCTATTTCAAAATGGTGACTGTTCCAATTCAGTCATTTTTTTATACTAATGACACAGACTAATACTACAGACAATTTAGGTGATTCATCCCTTTGAGTAGAAACAATTTTGATTATTCACGACATTCTACCTACATGCTGGCAAAGTTTTATGTATGTATTGATCAATTATTCCCATGTTATTCCAAAAAGATTTTATACATATCTTGGAAAATGATGCCTCAGGCATCACCAAATCTGGAATGCTGGTGCCTCAAAGCATCACCCACCATGAATTGGTTAACCCTTTAAGGATGAGTGCCTGTGGGCAAACTGCTCCCATAAGGATAGGCGCTGGTGGCAGTTTGTCCCACTAGAGGATAGGCACAGACTGGTTAAAGCTTTCAAGGTTGTAACCACATAATATGATAGATAATCATAAATGTTTTCATTCTTTTGAATAAAAGTACTAACTAAGATGTCATATCCTAATCTTGTAAAGATTTCATGAATATTGATCAATTATTTCTTTCTTAAGGCATCATGCATCTTTAGTGCAGTGATGCCTCGAGGTATCACGCATCCTTAAAGGGTTAACTCTACTACCTTGTGGAAAATTACTGATATAAAAGAGAAGGATGCAAAAAACAGATCATCTATAAAACATATATTGACAACAATTCAAAAACTGGCAATTTATTGATGAATGTGTGAACATGAAATTTGCTCGTTATTACTAAAATACATATGACAAAGCCACATTTGAGTGCCTTAAAATATTTTCTTATGATCCCTTATCAGTTCTATGAAGAATTTTTATGAAGCCAGCTATTTCATATAATTCTATCATTATGACCCAATTATTCAATTTAAGTATGTCACGGCACAGAAAAAACCTAACAGAAAATCAAAACGAATATCACCTACGCTGAAAGTATGCTTGGGCTCAAAATTGATAGACTTTTTAAGTAATGAGAATAATATTATTTTAACCATATTTATTTATTCATTAAAAAATTATTTTTTTAACTTTTTTTCTTCAAATGGTCATAATTTGAGTTGCCCAAATATGTCAACGTTACACATGGCAGATTTGAAATCAGGAGATTCTGGAGATAAGTTATCATTAATAAAAAAACTGTCTGCACGCTAAAGCAAGGTATACCCCTCTCGCCGCCAGACTATAAGCAGTCTCCGATCTATGGAAGGTTTTAGCATAAACTGGGTATTTTAATGCCCTTAGCCTTGGGTAGACCGTTGTAGATTTTGCAAGCCTGCTGTAGCGTTAATGTAGGGATTCAGTATTATTTTACGTACCGTAGTCCATCAATGTTTATTTATTCTGGCTTATACAACTATATTGTAAAAAGCCCTCACTAGTAAAGATAACCCTTCCCCCAATGGGAAGGAAGTGAAAGAAATGAAAAAATGACCTCGATAAAGATATTTACAAGAAGGCAAAAGTTCACAGCAGTTGAAACATCGCATGACGGGGCAGTATTCTTTAAAAGGTTATAGTAAGGCTTCGATGGAAAGGAACTGACAACCTGGAATGAAGATGGGAATGAGTAATTGCTTTGATGCATGTAGTTTTCTTCAGTACAACGACAGGATTAAAGCTCCAGAGGTCAATACACCTCTGCACAAAAATATACAATTCCAACAGTCGTTCCTGTCAAACGTGCGTGGCTGTAAAGGGATGATTAATAATGTGCCTATGCACCAACCAGGCCGGACGCACCCTCCATCACAGTCCTCTGCCGAGGAGTACATTCCCTGCTGGGGGAATGTATTCGGCAAAGCTCACTATGAACCTAGAGGTAATGTAGGAGGCACAGCAAGGGAGTAAATCAGTACTCGTGAGTTGCCTGAAAATGGCGGACCGTGACAATCGCAGTGTCCAATTATAAAAACAGACGGGAAGACACACACGTTAAGATTGATCCAGCTGTACATTACTAGAATGTTTCAACTTCATAAGTTGGTTTTCCGTGCGTACTATGGGGTTAATATTTACATCCAATATATGCAATGCTAAGGTGTGCAAAACCGCCATTCACATCAGGAGCACACGAGGGATCCATAGACAACATTGATCTGTGAAAAACGTCTACTACTGCTACGGTTCGGGTGTGTATGTCCCAGCTAACCTTAAAGGCTTTCCTATTGGCAATCAACAGATCAAAATCTGTCTTTACATAAGCCTGTAGTTTTCCCTTTCCTTTTGTGGGAAGAATGCAAATACTTATTAAATGGAGAAAACCTTTCCAGAAAGAATTCTATCAATGAATAAATAATGAATATCATAAATTTGATCATTACCAAATCCAATTACATATGATTATGTTTATCATTTACCACTATCGAATATAAAAGAAATTCGATTTAACAGTAACAACTGCATTATATGATTACTTGATAAAGGCTCCTAATATTCTATTAAAGTGTACTTACTTATTTAAAGCTTCCCCTTCATTACACCAATTGTATTTTTAACATTTTCTAATAAAACCAGAATGCGATGCGAATGATTCTAGCATTCAGATTTGTGACAGAAAGCGAAATGTTGCTTGAGTTGTGATTCTGCCAGAATTGATAGATGGCACTGGAAGTGGATTAAAAGGGCATTTATTGTGAAACCTCAAGTTAAAAGATTCACAAACGTAAAAATGAATTGATTCAGAAATTAGTTCAGAAAGTATTTTGCGATTGATAGGATATGTGCCTGCGCTCCCGACATTTCCAGTGTAAACATCCGCGATCCTAAATAAAGGTGTAAATACCAGAGGGGTACTTGTCAAAGTAATGCCGCCAACCATGTCATCTCCACTTTAAGGCTTTCCTCAGATTTGAAGAATTTATATTACAAAAACACTAACGGGGATACCTGTTACTTGTAATTGGCACATAAAATGGTTGATGAATGTAAAATGATTTTGAAACATTTCTAGTTGTTTAAAACCCCTCCAGAATATTCATTGTTTGTCCATGCGAAAGCGAAGCTGGGTTGGTAAAGTAAATGAACAAAGCCTACATTTAATCCTCCCCAATGGGAAAGGCAACCTGATAGGATTACCTCCCTTCCTAGTCCATTACGTGTTTGATCTGGGAATTAATCTAGCAGGTCAGTTTACATCTACAAGTTATATTTTAGTTTATTTACAAATAGGCCATGTCTGCTTGTAACCTTCTGGCTGTTGGTGTTCATTTAGTGGCCTCGGGTGATATATGGGTGAGTATACCCATCCCCGGCCCACTCCTGTAACCCTTCCCCCTCTATACCCTGTTTCCGATCATCCTGTGTATTTATTTTCATGTAGGAGTCTGAGCGTAGAAAATCGATTTAAACCTAGTAAGACTAGCTAGATTTATAGATAACCATCGTAATAAAAAAGATATGAACCGGTCCGTTTGGGCAGATCAATTAAAATCTAAGTACATATCCTAAGGCTTGTAATTATACTGAACCTCTCTGATAAATGATGGTACAGATCAAACAAATTCCCGCTATAGATCTAGATTAATTCGCACGATCATATAGATATACATTTATAGATATGTGTGGTCTAACTTAAGTTGACAGAAAGTAGGTGTTCTAGGGTAAATACTACTTAAATGAATTCTCAAGAAAAAACCCGAAAAAAATGGATTCGTTAATCAAACGATAACCGATCGATTCTCGAATATATTTCTTGATCAAAACAAGAAATACAATAGGGGATTCTCCATGGACTGTCAAAGGAAAAATGACAAAATGAACAGTGGTGTTCTCTATGCGCAGGTTAATTTGAGAATTAGCGTAAATCCTAGGAGATACCTTTGGCATTTTATTTCCTGCATCATCGATATTTATACCGCAAAAGGGTGCAGAAGTTGTAGAACTTTTCAGAGATTAATCTACTTACAGCAGTCAACTGAAATTTGAAGGTTGACAGGTTTCCGTCGTTTGCGAGTTTTCTTATTTGTTACTCTATTGTTTAGAAAGGGTAGAATTCAATGACGAAAAAATAATGATAAGAGATATATTGGGATGTCTTTTTTTAATGAAGAATGCTCTTTAAAACGTTCATACATATTTCTTGAGAGCAATACTATCAACCACATCACGTCTCATGCTAGGGTCCACCATTTTGTTCAACCGTTATTCTACTGCTGCCCTTGCATAGCATACAGAACACATCATCAGAAGATTGAGTCATTGATTATGGATTTATATAGGGTACATAGCCATTGTTTGTTAATAGTTTACATTGCCTAGAAGAACGATTATAAAATTTCGAAGGCAATAAAGACACTTTTAAAAATGTTGTCACCAAGTGGCCGGCAGTAGTATCTGCGAGATAACGCCACAATTCAGTGGAATGTGCCTATACCTTGGCTCTTACGAATTTCCTGTCCTTTGGAATATTATGAAATCCAACTGACTTGCAAAGTTTTACAATGCCTCCTTTGTCTCTCTACACCCATATGACAGGACATATTCATTCTCACATGAAAGGCTATACATACATCTGAGAAAGGCTAAATCTGTAACAGGAGCCTATAAACCCCACTTACTTTTGCAGCTCTAGTAGTGAAGAACACCGACTTTTTCACCTCCACCTATTCAGGGGGAAGATAGCTGCTCGAGGAGTATAACCTATCTGCCCTAAAAGGCAACAGGTCAATGTAAATTCTCAAGGAGAATAGCTAATATGTAACAAAGGATAAATCACTTTTGACCGTGTAACGAGGCACCATCTGTGGTCTGTCTCACGTATACAATGTAACTATTCTAAAGAGTCTACACAGTACAGAATACCACTTTTTAGAGAGTGTGAGATCTCATGAGAGGGGTGCTGAGCCCGGAACGATTTGAGCCTTTTTGTGGACGACTTGAGCCTACCCTGTGGACGCCTTGAGCCTCCACCTTTTTGATGCCTTGAGCCTCTAGGTGTTAAAACTTGGAAAACTGCAATCAAACTAGTTTATAGTAATATATACACAACCCTAGCCCTGACCCAACCCGATTCTAACCCTAACCCACCAGACGAAACAGAAATAGGTGAAGGCTCAAGGCGCCCACAGGGTAGGCTAAAGGCGTCCACGTTTTCGCGCTGACAGGAGGCTCAAGCGGTAAAAGGCTCACTGCGTCTAATTCCCATTGCGGTCTGCAAAAAAACAAGTGATCAAAATGGTCTGGAATTCTAAAAAGAAGAGAATTCAAAAGTTATACTGGTTCAATTTTTGATATTTCGAAATAGGATATCAGAGCGCGAAGTGCTTAAAGATGCATACATTGTTTTGGCACATCTCTCAGAGGATGATATTTCAGGGAAATAGTGTGTACTGTGTTGACTATCCTATTCAATACGAAGGAAAGAAAAAATGGAACTGATTTAATTGTCGCTGGGAATCCGATATTTGTGTCGGTCGGAGACGTTAGTGGAAATACAGACATTGTTATAAGTTAATGCTGACAACAAAAGTTAGTGTTTCATTACATATGGAAGTTGAAACAATAGAATTAGATGTGTTCAATTATATCCGAAGCCAGCAATGATTGTTTTCTCAACGCTGAGCAGATTGCCCCTCCCTCCGGTCCATAAGCATTTACTGTCTTAACTTACTGAAGTGATTTGAGTGTTAGATGACTTGAAGATGTATTTATTATGTTTCTATCAATGCTACATGCTCAGCAGATCGTACATGCGGCCGTAGTTCCGGCGTTCTCCACTAGAGGGCGTGGTGGCGCTTTTTGCGCATTGCTTCAGAATACTACATTCCTCCCAACCTTGATATTTAAGTTATCTTTAGAATTATTCAAGATAGTCTTGTTGGAGGTGTTATACTAGTGTTATACAGTAATAGCATCATCAAATATCTCTTAGTTCTACTGTGAACCTATTTTGTGAACTAGTAAAAATATATGATCTTACTGATCTTATACTGAGAGCATTACTGAGTGATATAAAATATATCTATCATAGATATCTATCAGAGTCTTTTCTGATCAGTCTTTGAGTCTTTGTATCATAGTCTTTTGTTCAATACTTGAGATATATGAAATATACTATGATATAAGATAAGTAGTATCTTAACTAATGAAACTTCTTAGATAAGTGATCTTACTGTTAAATTTTCTTATGCATTACTCAGATCTTTAAGTGGGGCATATTTGCTTTTAACAACGCAATCCTTCAAGTGTCCGGGTGGTCTTTTGTTTCGGACAGGTCTTTCAGCTATTGGACCTGCTGGATTGTTTTGCAGTATGGGCACAGCGGGACCCACAACTGGCGGAACAACCTGCACTGCTACCTGTTCCTGTTCAGGGGCTAGTGCTGGGTTCAACACTAAATCATCATACTCGAGGTAGTCAGAGTCACACTTGTTCTTATGTGGAACACAGTCTTTGGGGATCCTTTTGAAGAATGACGAGTTTCTCGTTATTTGATGTCCCTCTCGCTCAGCGGTGATCTGTGATCCATGTTTTGTTATTACGGTGTATGGGGTAGGATCATACATTTTCTTAAATCCTTTTGGTTTCACCACTAGCACTTTGTCTCCCACTTTCATATCTGTCTCCTTGGTGTGGCGTCTCTTGTCTGCATATGACTTCATTTTCTTCTTTGCACGCTTGTCGTTGTACCTCATTTCTTTTTCGAGTTCCGTTGCTATGCCACAGTTCCATTCTGGCAGACAGGTCTTGATGTTTCTGCCAAACATACCTTTCGCTGGTGGGGTTTTTGTTGATGCATGTGGTGTTGCTCGATAATGCTTCAGGAAGGTGTTGATTCCCTTTTGCCAACTCTTTTCTTCTACCTTTGCAGCATTGATGGCCTTCTTGATGGTGCGTACAAAGCGCTCTACTTCACCGTTGGCTTCGGGCCATAAAGGTGTTACACGGTGGTGCTTGATACCATTTTCCTTGGTGTACTCACAGAATTCACGACTGTTGAAGGGTGGTCCATTATCAGTTTTTAGGATGGTGGGATTACCGAATCTACTGAATATCACATCCATTTCTTGAATCACCTTATTTGCCGATAGTGTCTTGAGTGGAACTACTTCTGGGTAACGAGTAAAGTCGTCGATGATTATCATTATGTAGTCGCCGTTGCCTACATCAGCGAAATCACAACTGACTTGTTGCCATGGATGACTTGTTAGGGTGGCTTGTATCGGTTCACGTTGACTTTGCGGTGTCACAGCTTGGCACGGGAAACAGTTCTTTACCTTGTCCTCGGCCATACGGTCAATACCTGGGAACCAAACCTTTTCACGTAGAAGTTGTTTCGTTCTGGTCGTCCCTTGGTGACCACGGTGAGCTAGGTTCACTACTTCCTTCTGAAGATTCTTCGGAATGCATATCCTATGGGACCTTAATACAATACCATTTTGAGTAACAGTCAGCTCGTCTTTGATGTTGTGATACGCCTTCAAATCAGGGTCTGTGTTTGTCTTAGGCCATTTGTCGTCTGCTAGAGCTACTCTCACAGTCTTTAGTGTTTCGTCGGTTTCTGACTGAGATATGATATCCTTGAGTTCTACAACAGTGGGTTTGGCCTCTGCTGTTACGAAGTTGACATAGTCTTCTGCTACTTTGGTTGCACGACAGTCTTCGTCAGAGTTGTGGCTCGGGTGTCTGGACATGTAGTCCGCTGGATTTCTGCTTCCAGGCTCATACGTGATGGTCATGTCATAGGGTATGAGGCGTAGACACCATCTTTCTAGCCGGGCAGATGTACGGGATGAGGCTTTTCCGAAGATTCCAAGCAGTGGTTTGTGGTCCGTTACCACATGGACTGGTGCACCGAAGATGTAGACGTGAAAGTGTTCACATGCCCATACTACAGCCAGGGCTTCCCGCTCCGTTTGACTGTAGCGTTGCTCGACTGACGAGAGTGCTTTACTTGCGTAGGTGATGACCTTCTGTCCATCAGGATGCTTCTGGGTGAGTATTGCTCCTAGTCCTACTGGGCTGGCATCAACATAGATTGTAGTCCTCTTATTCGGGTCGAAGTAGACTAGTGCAGGGGAGTCAATGAGTCTTTCTTTGAGAGTGGAGAGTGCATCATCCTGCTCTTTCGTCCAAATCCACTCCTGCGACTGATGGGTGAGTCTGCGTAGCGGTTCGGTGAGTGTCGCATAGTCTGGGATGAACTTCGCGCAGTAGTTCGCCATTCCGAGGAGACTTCGTAGCTCTCCTGGATTCGTCGGGGGCTGGATAGTGTTGATCTTGTCAGCCTTCTTTGGGTCGATTTCCATGCCTTTGTCTGAAAACTTGTAACCGTAGAATTCTAGGCTGGATTTTCCAAACTCACATTTGTTTCCGTTGAGTGTCAGACCTTTTTCACGTAACCGTTTGAATACTGCATACAGGTTCGCGTTATGTTCTTCGTGTGTTTTGCCGTAGACTATGATGTCGTCCGAGAAGTTTCTCACTCCTGATAGTCCGGCGAGGGCTGTCTGGATGCAGTACTGGAATACCTCGGCTGCGGAGCATATCCCAAAGTTCAGCCATTTGTAACGTTTAAGCCCTGTGTGAGTTGAGAATGTAGTAATATAACGGGAGTCGGGGTGGAGTTCAATCTGGTGGTATCCACTGTTCAGGTCTAATTTGCTGAACACCATTGCGCCATTTAAATCGTGGATGATTTCCTCTACGGTGGGCATAGGGTGTTGTTCACGTTTTATCACCTTGTTCGCGATCCGCATATCAACACAGATTCTGACGTTCTCAGGATCTTTCGGTTTTGGGGCTGCTACAATGTTGGATACCCATGGTGTTGATCCGACTGCGTCTTCGATGATATCCGAAGCTTCTAATTTTTCTAGCGCGGCCTCGATCTTGCTTCGTAGATGGAACGGCTCTTTACGATGTGGCTGTGCAGTGGGTTTGACGTCTTTGTCGATATGGAGTTGCAGTTGCACGCCTTTGAGTTTTCCAATCCCGGTGAAGATATCTCGGAATTCCTGACAAGTCTGGCTGGGTGTAGGACTTGCAGTGTTGATCTCGGATATGACTGCATCTCGGTCGATCTTGATCAAGTTCAGAGTCTCTGCAGTGGAACGCGATAAGAGTGAGTGTTCGTCGCCTTCAGTCACATAGACATCTGCTGTATCTTGAGCGTACTTACTTGCAAGCGTTGCGGGGAACATGCCGATCAGGGGTATAGGCGGTCGATTCTTGCCATACGGATACAGAGTCGTGTCGGCTGGTTGCAGTGTCGGCATGTGTTGAAGCTTATGATACGTGTTTTCGCCGATGATATTTACAGGGGCACCTGTGTCACCTAACATCGTCACTGGGTTATCGTTGAGTTCGACCATGAACATTGGTTTTGGCACATGTGTTGATTTGACGGAGTAGAGTGGGACGGTTTTCCGTTCTTGGTGTATCGAGAATAGGTAATTGTCCTCGTTCGCTTGATAATTTTCAACACTATAGACGTTGTCCTGGCGCTGTTGGGCCTGAGTATGCGATGTCGGTTGAATATCTCCCTCGTACCATTCGTCCTGCTCCACGTTATTCACGTTTCGATGTCCTCGACCTCGATGACCACGGCTACGGCCACGGTTATGTTTCTCGAGTCGCGGTGGGGGAGCTCCGCCTCGGCATTTCTTCGCGTAGTGTCCTACTGTACCGCATTGTCGACATTCAGCGTTGTAGGCTGGACATTTTGGTCGTCCTCCTTCATGAGGGTAGGATCCACCGCAGTGATCACATTCAGCTGTAGGGTTGTGTGTTGGAGTATAGGAACCACGTCCACGTCCTCGATATCCTCCGTTGTTGACATTACGTCCTCGTGACGTACCATGTTGTTGTCCGCTGCGTTGGAAGTTGCTGCGTTGAGAGTTGCTGTGTTGAGAGTTGCTGCGTTGAGTGTTGCTGTGTTGAGTGTTGGAGTGTGGGTTGAATGGCTGATTATTGTAGCTTCCACGGCCTCGTTGTATAGCACTAATTTCTTTCTTTTCGATGTCCATCGCGTAGCTGATCGCTTTTTCCATCGCCTTGCCATGTTTGACGAGTTGTTCGAGAGTGATTGTCATATCAGATAATGCTTTCGTTCGGAGTTTTGATGATCTGCATTTCTGGATGATCTGTGACTTTATCTCGGAGTTAGTGTCGGCGAAGTCACATGTCGCGGCGAGTTTCTTGAGTCGGGTCACAAACTGGTCAAGATTTTCGTCTTGGAGTTGTGTTGCTTCACAAAAGTTGAACCTTTCATACTCGACTTGAACTTTTGGCGCGTAGAGCTCATTTAGGGCTTCAAGTGACCGTACATAGATGTTACGCGGATCCTGTTCTTCAGGTGCTGGGACGGTTAACGTCTGGAAGTCGTCATATACTGCCTCTCCTGCATAGTCTAACAGTAGTGCGAGTTTGCGTTGAGGGTCGGTGATATCAAGTGCTAGAGCTCTGTTTTCAAACCTTTGGACATATTTCCTCCACCTTGGGGCAATATTGGATGTGTCAGTAGTGTCAAAGATGGGGAATGCTGTTAGTGCCAAAGCCATTTTTCCCTTTTTTTAAATATTTTATTAACAGTGTTAGTGCAAATGAGTGTAGCAGTTGAGTAGAGTTGAGTGTAGGGTCTGGCTAATACACACACATAAACACTGGCAGTACTGTTCTGGGATGTCACACACTGTCACTATATGCACAGCACTGGGCTTTGAAAACACACTTGATATAACTTCTGGCAAGTTGGCAAGTCACACACAGTTCAAAAGGTAATATACAGTCATATATATACTGGCAAGTGGGTAGATGGACACACAGCAATCACTTTCTGAGATTAGGGACAGGCAGACTTGTGTTTACATTCTAGTTGCTCCCAACTTCCCCTATTTTCGCCCATGGAAAAGTGTCATTCAGTAGAAAGGGAGAGCCTTATGAGCGGCTGGGGTGTCACAGAACCTGTCTAGAGTGTCATTGCCATTAATTCTCGTCGCCATTGAAGTGATTTGAGTGTTAGATGACTTGAAGATGTATTTATTATGTTTCTATCAATGCTACACGCTCAGCAGATCGTACATGCGGCCGTAGTTCCGGCGTTCTCCACTAGAGGGCGTGGTGGCGCTTTTTGCGCATTGCTTCAGAATACTACACTTACACTGTGTATCCTATTTATTGCAGTTAATCAACCTATACAAATTTTAGAGTTTTCCATTTGTTTTGATTCCCTCTGCTTCTCCCAAAAGAGCCGTATACCTTTATCTCTGGCTATCTGAGACCTTTTGGATATCAATCAAATGAATTGCCCGCAAATGTTATTTCTTTACTATTGGTTTTGGTCATCAGGTATATTAGATACTAAATAGTTCTATTTATTATGAGCTTATTTCTTTCTAAGCATCCTTTGAATTTTTGGTAAACTTTGTTTTCAAAAGATTCCATTTAATAAAGCATCTGGTGAATGCTAGAATGAATACTTATTTTCCGAAATTTGTGTTTGAGCCTGACAAGATTACTATTGGGATGAAATTACAAAAAATAAACGAAGACTTGGATATAACAATCTGAGGATAATTCTTCAGGATTAATCAAGCTAATGTACTTGAGTCCCGGTAAGGAACCGTCAGTTGGAGAAGGTGGGTAGATGGTTGAAGCCGGTTTACAGACTTGTGATATTGGGTTTTAGCAAGAGCAATAGATAAGTTGTTCATATATATATTTATATACATATATATATATTTATATGCAGGAGATACAACTTTCGTATGTCTATATAAATACTCCTAGCGAGTTAGGCGGAATCCAATGGAACTAATTAGCGCTCAGTGGTGCCACCACGGGCAGGTAACGAATTACACACATTACCTCGTCCCATTTGTCTCTGAGAATTTCTTTTTTTATACCAGTTTGGTGTCTATAATAAATATATATTGAACGCCCAAACCCACAGTCTTCTTCTATGTCATATTTGTATATCTAATATATATCCAATCATCATATATCTAATACTATTATCATATTATGTTACTATTAATTATCATTATATAATAACAGAGCAGAGTATATATATATATATATAGTGAATATGTATATGTATATGTATATGTATATATAAGGTGAATATGTATGTTGGTTCAAAGGAAATGATGTACCATGCAAGGGTCACATGAATAGAATAAGGGAAAAGAGGAAATATACCTCGCAGGCACGCTAGATGCCCGAGGCTGCACCATAGATGATCATAGATGTGTGAGTCGTGCAGACGTTTTTCCAATCATAAGATCCAAAAGTTTCGGGGAACGAAAAGATTGACAACATTATATATAATGATCACACAAAACACACATATGACTTTGGATGTCAAGAAGTGTCTTAGGTAAAGGTACAGGAGAGGGTCATTTGTAAGTGGACTTAACTATCAATATAAAAGAGTCAAGGTGTGTCTTAACGAAGCCAATGCGCATTTCCCTGGTTGCATTCTTTCGGTTAAGCAATGTCCTGGATGTGTACATGCAATACGAAGATACATTTTGCTTTTACATTGCCGAGGACAGTTGCCGAGGATATGCTATAAGGAGAGCACCATCGTTGAAGTTCCTATTCATGCAGGTTTCCCTCGCCTTCAGATTTAGCTCCTACATTTCCCATTAGAACACTAAACGGAAAGGTCGACCGTATAGCTTCCTTCTGACAGGATGGAGGGGTTGAGTTTGCTAATCTAATTGCCCAATTGGAATCCTCGAAAATAGAAAAATGTTTACATTGCAGTCAAACCCTCCACATTTATGTAAATCTGCAATAGGTCGGAAATTTTATATTTCTGTGTCGTTCTCACTTGAGAATGATAGTTTGAATACGAAGATTCAAAAATATTTACCTGTCCTGTTCGTATAGAAGGCACTTCTTCTATATATCTTTAAAGTGCAGGGAACACGCTTAAAACATTCACTTAGGAAAGATAGATCCGTTTTTAACTTTCCAAATGCGTATCCTGATCTCCAAAGATAAAGAAGATACACCTTCAGAAAACCGCGTGATTCAGGAAAGGTCTTAGAGGAAGGCCTTCCGATTGAGAACTTCTCTGAAAAACATTGTATGTATTCCCCTTTCTCAACAGTTAAAACAATCGGCTAACACTGATTGTTTCTTTAGGGAATCCTACAATGGATAGATTATTAATACGGTGGGAAATGTTACTGAAATGATTCCATGAATTTCCCGGGAAAAATAATGACCTCAGCTATTTTAAAATTCTCATCCCATGAATCTGGGCAGAAGTGAATGGTGTCGTGTGTCATCGTTATGAATCATAATAATTTGTTCAGTAATGAATATTACCATGCAGAACAGCCTCTAGAAGAGTATTTCACGCGATCGAGTGGGAAGCTTTCTCTAAAGCGGGATTCACACGATGGAATCCATGTACCTAACAGGGTCTTTGTTTGAGACAAATCCTGTTGTTTTATTTGTTTGAATTGTAGGGTTCCATTTCCCTGAGACATGTTGTTTCCCCTGCAATCTTTGGCGCCATTTACCCCTAAAAGGTAATAGAATCTTATGAGATTTTGAACTCTGTGAGGTACATGAATTCCACCGTCTGAATTCCACTCAAGATGATTTTAGCCCCTGGTACCAGGTATTAGAAAATCATCTTATTTCATGGACAGAAGTGCCCTCCTGACAAGATTCTTCCTGTGATCTTTTGCAATGACCATTGGCTTTTGGTTCGGGACAACCGTCCTATATCACGAAACACCGGCATATTGATGCCACACAAACACCCGCCTAGTGGGACAGGTTACGAGAGTCAACCGGGGAAGTACCATCTGGAAACCAGAATAAACGTACAGTGACAGGCCGATGTCACCAACACTGACACGCAGTCTAGTCACACTGCTATAACTCCCTTAGGGCCAGTGAGAAAAGAGCCCGCGGATTGTTTTCCAGCGATCAGGTCCTGTGATTGATGGCAGGCGTAGGAATATACGCCTCCGCTGAGTTCCCCTGGCAGCAGCGGGCCAGTCGTCCAAACAGGTGTAATGTTACCGGACAGGGAGCGGCGCGCGTGCTACCAATGGCTAATGAATACCCCAAACACCTTGGCCGTATGGAATCTGAGGGGTGTGTTATAGAGTGGGCCCTGACAGTTGAACTATCGTTCACTTTGTTGCTGGTATCAAGTACAAAAGTAGTAGTAATAGGGCACCATTTGTAAAGTAAAAGGTACGTTCAAATAGGTACCAACAAAAGGGATTCCATTTCAATTACTGTTGACATTAAAACTTTATTTGATATTTATTTTCCATCCCTGACAAAATGAAAAACCTTAAATGTAGCTACCTTCGTTTTTGAAAAGTGGTATCAATGTATGCAATATAGGATTCTTGCTCCAGAATGTAATAAGCTGGATTTTTCATTCGTTCGTTTATTACACCAATTATTATTATTATTTTATCAAGTATTTATCACGTACTGACACGTACCTGTTTTCGTATTATATGGAAACTGGCTTACTGTCTTCGTATGTCAAAAATACGCGGTAAAATCATTGATCAGATACATCCCGATGCCGAAGGCAGAGGTACTTATGTGATCAATAATTTTACCAAGTATTTTTACGTACTAAGACAGTCAGCCCGTTTTTGTATTATTATATACCTAATAATGGTGACATTTCAGCTTGTAACATGATCACATGCCCCGTACGTCACAGTGTGACGTACGGCCATATATACATCATGAGTAGCAGCGGGCAGTATGTGTGGGTCATACGGCCATAGGTATATAATAATACTAATACCTTAAATTGGCCATTTTCTACCTTCTAGTTTGGTCGTCTGGGCAAGTTTTGGCACCTTGTCTGATACGTACGGATCTTGCTTTTATCCAGTGTCAGAGTATTGCGATCCGCCGACCACTCTCCAAGCGTATCATTTGTTATATGCACGCTTATTGAACAGAACCTAGACTACGATCTGGAGAGTGACGGTTCCCAATGACATCACAACGTCGTCAAGGAGAGTGATAGCAGTGGGGGGTTGTAGCAGAGATAAGTATGCGTAAGTGCAACGAAAGTTCTGCTGGGAGAGTGAGCAGTAGTAATGACGTCATATAGTAACTTTTGGACAGGCTCTCGATCGGGCGTTGGGTAGTTAGAAGGAAACCCACGAGATGGAAATAGCTTGGTCCGTACTCCACCGAGTTTGATTGCAGAGTAATTCACGAAGCGAAGCTGAGTGAATTACTCTGTGGTCAAACGAGGTGGAGTACAGACCAAGTTATTTTCATCGAGTGGGTTTCTGATTTTATCTCACCCCGTATAACACTATTTATTGATGAAATGAATCACCAAATTAGCCATTGAGTATTGGGTGCACGAACCTCACGGTCGTGGAGTACGAGTTCTTAATGTTAAGCCTATGGAGAAAAATACCGGGGTGAGATAAAGTGTCGTTTCATATATTATAGTGTGATGACATCCTTATTGGGTAGGTATTTACAACACTTAATGTTTGTTTATTTCACGTTGATTCCGGGTGTGTGGGTAGTGCTGGGCGATCGTATTGTGTAAGTGTACCTATGAATAAGAGAAACATCTGCCATTTTGTTTGTTTATTGTTTGTCAACAAGTCACGTGATCACATACCCTGTGCGAAACCTAGGTGTTGTACGGTATAGGGGACAGAGCCATTGTTAGTTCACGAAGCAGTCACTAGGTGGTCGGGGGACAAACCTGTATTCTGACTCTTTGTTCTTACAATATTCAACTGCCTTTCAATATTTTACCATGGTTCCCTTGACTCTCTACACCCATCCCAAAGTAGGATGACATAATAACTAAACCAAAGACATGATATTTTCCATATGGAACACTTTATATAAATATGTGAGCAAGGCTAAAGTTGTGACATTTCCCAATTATTACTCACTTCTTTTCCACCTCCTTTAGAGAAGAACACCTACTTTTTCACCTCCTTTAGTGAAGAACACCTACTCGGGGGGCGTCATGGCGGCGCCCATGGATCATAGGCTATATGCCGTATACGACATGGGTAGGAGGGGGCAGTATGTGTAGGATATATTACCACAGGTATATAGGAATAGAGGAAAACTATGTTCCCGTGGGAATAAGTCAAATAAGGCGTAGCCGCGGGCAGTAATTTTTCCAAGCCTTAGCCTACCGAGTAACTTTGACTTATTTCCACTGGTACGTGGTTTCCCTATTCCTATATATCTTCAATTGTCGGCTAATATCGATAAAAAAACGAATGTCTCTGAACGTCAACCTGGGCAGTAAACGTCAACCTGGGCAGTAAACGTCAGCCTGGGCAGTAACTTCAACCTGGGCAATAAACAAATGTTATTCCACCCCCACTAGCGTTAAGTAATCATAGGTTGTTCGATCATAGGTATATATGTTTCAAGGTGCATCACAGACCTTGACGGGACATTATTTTCACAATTCAAGTACATGAAATGTAGAAAATCTTTGAACAGTAAATATAAAGAACTAGATCCTTAGTATATAAATGATTTAATCTGATTCCATTGTTTTTGATCCCGTATATTGTTTACCATTGCATTGTTAAACGTTCTTAATAGATTTAGATCATTTTGCTATTCAACCTGAACGCAATATAAACTGTACGTAATTAGCTAAACGTTTTGCTTCGAAGTTAATACGTTTGATCTTTTGCTAGTTCACAGCTAGAGAGCTAAACGTATCGACTTTGCCAACATTACTGTTACCACTGACCAGAAAGCGGTGCAAACCGTCCAACCATAGCCTTGATCATCAAATTTCAATAGCCTGGCAGATACATTTCCTCTTCGGAGTCAGCTTTTACCATGCCAGTTTCATCTGAGACTGAGCAACATAAATACACTCAACAAAGCCCATGAATTGATGTAGCATTTGTCGGTGCTTTTCGCGACTTAGGTGAGATGTTACGGTTGAGGAGTTGACTATTAAGTGAGCATAAGGCACACGTGTATGGTCTAGGTGCTATATACTGGACGTACCCGATAGAGATGTACTATGCACCCTCCACACCTGTGAGACGCCCTCTCTCCAGGCGAGCTGCTCCCACATCAGACCTCTGGGGAGTTCGTTATATCTCATCCAGCCGGATATCAGAGAAGTATGTCAATTAACATGAGATATGACCCGTCTCTGCGGCAGATTGGACGGTGCAGGGTTATCGAGTGGCTGGAGCTCTGACACAACATCTGATATTTACCCTCTGGTATTGTTTTAATGGCGGGGGATGCCTGAGCATCCGGAAATAATGAGTTGGCTTAGCAAGCAGACAAGGTGATATGCACCCTGTAGGAGTTAATTTCCGTCAAGGATATAGTTCTTTTAGATATACCAACAAGTTAAAATAAATCTCTTAAATGTAGCAGATCGCATTCCCTATATTTAATTAATTTCGCCCTTTTGCAATTTCATAAGAATTGCACAGAATATGAACCTTTGTTAACCAGGAAAATAATGATATATGCCCGAAATTAATGACTTGAGCTCGATATCATTCCAACACGTTGATCTCCCTAGAGGAGCAGTATATATTAATGTCAGAGACCTTGACAGCTGTTACTCAACGCTACTCAATACACAAGGTATTCAGTGATTCCCAAGGTTGACATGGACATGATTATGTCATCTCCATAAATATTATAATCTAGATGGTTCCTCGGAGGCAGCTACATTATCCGACATGTCAATAGTCATAGCTTTCAGACCGACCCAACGTGTTATTCTCAACTGCCATAGCTACGGCATATATGTGGAATGCAGCGTTTCCACCTGACGATTTTGGCCACCGATTCTGGCTTTTGGCACCACCCGCTGACCATTTGCCTCTTTTAGGGCACATAATCGTCAAGTGGAAATGGCAATACAAATTGCGCAATTCGGGACTACCTGACGACTATTCACTTTCACTGATAAATTCAAAATGGGTGCATATGATCAGCGGTAGGTCAACGATTCATACTATAAGTCAGTGATCATCAAAACATAGCCTTTTCCTCACCGACGACGATTTTTACATTAACCTTATCTGCACGCATGGGAACCCCGTCAGTGTATATATTGGAACTATACTCTCAGCTGCAATGAAGGGAGGGCTAATCATCAGGCAATAAGCTAATGTGAATTAGGTGTAATGTAGGTAGAAGGAATGTAGATTGTTGCCTGTGCCTATCAGATATTTAAGCAGTAACGCGCATGACCCTTAAGGAATGAGAAAGACAAAGATCGGAACTTATTCGGTTGATTAATTATTACCAAAAGTTCTGCGCAGCACATATACATTCGATCACACGTCAAAATACCAGTTCCATTAACATAGTTAATGAATGGGTAGTACGAGGTCAAGCTGTGGACGAAAAATTTATTATTTTTCAACATGGAAAGACAAATATGAAGGTATACGTAGTATATATGGTATACTTTGTCAATAAACACAGTGAAAGTTCATAAAGGTTGAGAAAGAACCCTGAAATTGTGGGGTGGGTGGGAGGTAAAAACCGTTTGATCAGATCAAACTACAGGGGCGACTGGCACGTGATATGACACGTCATCGCCTCCTGAAGTATTTCTCCCGATGTCCGATAGATTGTCTCTGCCTTTGCCGTGCTTAGCGGGATAGCTGCCTCAGCCATTATATCTTCACAAGTTCGTATTAATTACCTTGATGTTAATTGTAATTCAAGTACCTTTTTGTACCATTCCTTAAGTTGCCCCGTCTTTGTGCGAAGGTGATTAACTTCGATGACATAAGCTATAAGAAATGTATTTAACATTACTTCAAGAAAGAGTCAAAAGTCGATCATCGTTTTAGCCGGAATTGAAGCACCTAAATACTTCATTCTATTGTTATGCGTGTAATGACAAAATGCAGATTAAGAAGGCAAGCACTGGGACAAATAAGACAAATAAAATGTATAGCGTGTCAAAGGGATTGGTTTCCTGTTCACTAATATAACAAAGTTTCCCTACGCCCACCCCTCGTCTTATAGAAGTGCTTTAACTGCTTGAACAATTCAGCAATTCGTTTTGCCCATTCTCAATGTCAAGTGGTCAGCCGTAAACCAATGTCAACAGGCATATATATAGCGTGATAACAATAAAGTTATGGGCCAACAGTACTCGGCAGGACGAAGGGTAGGCACTAGTGGAAATGATGTATGCGGATATTGGCGCGATCAGTTGACGCATCATGAATGCACGAGGTGATGCTTGCCCGCCCCACCCCTCCGTATTTCCCCATTGCGGAGGCGGGTACATGCCATTACCTCTGAGTGCCGAGCGCACACATGGCCATGGTCATACGGAACTGAGCAATTCACTCCAGTACTTTCATTATCGTGGGGAAGTACCATATCAGTGTGATCCTTTCCCGACACGATGAAAATGAAGTATTGAAAAAAGACTGGGAAGAGTAGGAGGTGCAGGAGGAAGGCGAGAGGGAGCCGAAGGATGAAGAAACAGGGAAGGAAGGGAAAGGATGTTAAAGGAAACATGATTTAAAAGCTGAAGGAAACCGGGAAAATAAATAGGGAAAGAGACAATGGGGAGTAGTAGAAATAGATTAAGGGGACATCCCACTTGGGGACAGTTTTTCCGGAACAGAAATTTTTATTTAGTTTATTCTAACCCCGATTAAGGGACACCTCGCTTAAGGGGACACCTCGCTTGACGAGACACTTTGATCAGAACGGAGGGTGTCCCCTTAAGCGGGGTTTTACTGTATATGGTCATTACTTATAAATGCACTTGTGATTGGGAGTACACATTTTGCAGCCGTTTAAGTATGTTAGTACTCATTTCTCAATCGAGTTATAACTGCAAATATCCTATGAATAAAGAGAAGGTGGATGTATTAAATATCCACAACATGGCATTGCCATTACATCTAGTATAAGGAGGATTGAACAAATACTAACTCAGGAAACTACATCCAGACCTCAACATAAACTGTAGTGGAACGGTATTTCCTGTGAGTAAGCCTTATACAAATGTGAGAGGTTGGTTTTTTCGCGTGGGGAGGGCGGGGGGGGGGGGGGGCAAATAGAAGTAAGAGCTCTGCTCCTGACAGGTCCTAACCCTCTCCATCCGTGATCTCTTTGTCGCTTGCCTGTCGCACCCCGACCACCTTAACGCCCCCTTGCTGACCACTACGGCGCCATTGTCGGTCTGGTGGGCGCCCCCGTCGGGTGGGCGAGGGCGCGGGTGGCGCTCATCAAGACCGGCAATTGCGTCTTGTCGGCTCCGGTAGCACGGGTCCTGCAGCGGGCACGCCGTGTTGACTGCGGAAATTGAAAAGACGCTATCTGTCCGTGGGCAGAGGGGTGCCCCTGATTGATCTAACACTTCGGCGACTGACAGGGCGAAGTGAGGGGGGAGGATAGGCACCCTACCCTTCTCCCATATCCCACCTGGAGACCCACAGGAGGTAGAAATACGCCCATAGAGATCTGCACGGAGCAAGGGATTGGAATAAGGGTGTAGAATATAGACGTTGATTATCTGCGATAGAGGAGGAGCAGTGGTGGTGGTAGAGATGGGGCATGACGCACGGGGAGTGAAGAGGGCAAAATGCTTGTCAGATGAACATACAACTTACCACTTGATAATAGATCCGGTAGCCTTTCCCTAAGGGGCGCAGGGTGTTCGTGGTAGAGATGGAGTGACAGCATCAAAGGGTGCAGGGTCTTATGGACTGTCTGATTCATGAGAGGAATCCTCAGGAGGTGTCTTTAATAAGAGCAACGAGCAGCGACCAGGGAATAATGGTACATTGTAAGAATGGACCTGTTGTAGGATTACTGCCTATAGCCTTGCAAGTATTGTCATAGAGCGGAATCAAGCATAATGAATAACAAAACTGTCTTTCCATAAAGGTTGCTATATCAGATATATTCTTTTGTGTTAAATCCGGTGGCTTTCAAAACAGCCTTTTATGGTGTCTGTAGACTATCCTGCGAGGATCGAGTGTAAAATTTCGTAAGTGTCGCCGGTACAAGTATACACGTATACAGATTTTGGTAAATAGAGGCACGTTCTGCGTAGGAAGCGACACATTTCGCGAATTTACCCTATTGGTGGATAAAGTGCAGTCTACTCTGCGTAAGACCAACAACGAAGAATCACTGGGGACAAAAATAAATCTGAAAACAAGGTCCCCAATAAATACATGATATTGACTGGATTGACTGGATTTAGCTATTATTTGAAACAGTCTGTATTTTATCCATTAACTCACCAGTTATTGAACATTCCATTATTTTGTATTGTTAATTATCGCAGAGCAATGTCAAGGTGTTCTGGGGCTATATCTGCAGCTTATATGATAAGTTATCCTGGCAGGTGTCACACATTTCAAAATATTTTCGATAATGGCGGCGCTGCTTTAAGAGGTAAACGCTAAAATTGCCCGTTCTTTCACACCATACCTTCCTGCTCGTTTCCGACCCTTTACAACCCCATCCGGTCGTAAAGCCTCCACTATGTTCCCACTACTCTCTTTTCCTCACCTGTATAGACATCTATCACACTTATTGTCGGGGCGGGTTCATAAGGTGGGTGTTTACGATAGCCTAACCATTAAACAACCATTCCGATATAGCGCCTCAGTCTTTTCCCCTGCTCCAGTTTCCTGATGCCCGGTGGGCGAGCGCCCGGGACCCCCGCCACTTGTACCTGTCCATCGCAGAGTGCTAAAACGAGCAGCTCACGTATTCAGCCTCACCGAGAGGAACTCACTGCTCTACGCGTGGCTCTGTACCCGCACGGTTGACATAACAAAATAAACTAAGCTGATAGACTGTTTGCCGACATGGAAAATTCGGGCGGAACTTCAGTGAAGCGTATGCGAATGCTCGGTTAGGTGGACTCACCTTTAGAGAACCATGCTGGAGGAACACCTGGTAGGGTTGGGATTATCCAAGGCGCTGCCTCCGAGGTGCGATGGAGCAATCACCGCGAGCGCCTCTCACTATAGGAGGAGAATGGGAGCGGCTCCAAAAGTTGGAGCAGTTCACACCTCATCTGACTGCGCTTGCAAACAGTCCATTGGCCCGACTGAAAGCCCGACCGCTCCGACTGCAGCGCCCCCTAACATCCCGTTACGGCGCACAGACACCGCCTTCGTCCGGTGCCGCGCGTCTCTCGTTTGAAGTCCGGGTCCCGTGATCCAGTACGATGCTGGTTTCTCCCTGAAGAGGGCGCTCCTTACACGTACGTTGTCTGCAGCGCCTTGCGCCTGCGCGCCCAGCAGCACTGTGGATCCCGTTTTGTGTTTTTCGTCGGGTTCGTCGGTGTGAAAGAAACGCATGCGTACTTCGTTGCGCCTGCTACTTCCAGTTGGACACGCTGGGCGACTGGCAGATTCCTAGGACTGATCAATTTGGCCTTCGACTGTAATGGAGTCGTTCTCTATCGAACAGCGCGCCATCTATTGCTGATTGGTGCCCCATCAGCTATTACCTGAATCCTGGCCCGCCCCCGCCTTACTTAAATACCACGGTGTATCGTGGAGCTCCCCTGAGTGGTGCTGACAGCTTTACGATCACCTCCGACCTATTCACGACTCTCCAGCTTGTCTCATCCATCTTATAAGTGGCGGGTTGCTGTTGTCGATAGGTACATCGTACAGTGTAAACCAACCATGATATGTCCAATCTCAAACTACCGTTTGCATAAAGAGCCTCACAGCGATGGTGACAGCTGCTTCCGTCATGAATATCCTGGGAGCCTTGATGCCTCTGCATCATTGAGCAGCTACTCCTGTGATAAAGACCTTGTGGAACCATGGGATTATGACGTGTAAATGGTGCCGGCAGTATTTTCCGTCATGGTCTGAATAAGAACATAATCAAAAAGTGTTTATAGGACGGAGAAGTGCATACCTCAGGCTATATATTTGGGATGAAGTTGATAAAGTATTTCAAGAAATGGGTACCTCAGCAATATATAACAGATTCGAAAATATGCAAGGTACTGGGAAATTTATAACTACGCGCTCACAACAACAAAATTTTCATCTCTGGTGGGTACCGACCTGGGTTTCACCTTTGAGATTTTTATTGTGGAAGAACCTGATGATATCGAATTTTAGCAAATGTAATGAGTATGAAACATGTATGTTCATTTCATAGAAATTGAAAATTAAGTGGTCCTCTGGCTTTCACTCGATTCTTTCGTCCTGGCAAGTGGAAATGTAAGATTTTGAAATAGCATAATACGGAAATATTTCACCAGTAATATAATTTGACTTGACATGCGAACATCGGCCCTATCCCTTGTTTATGTCATAACAGAGCCAGAAAAGGGCGAATGTCATTGAGGAGCACGTATTTCATCAGGCTTGCTTGACATGTCCTATCACAATTAATGTACCTCAACCCCTTCGATGCTAACTAATTAGAGAATGATTGACATATCGCTGAAACTCGTATTCGTTTTTGTCATTCATATTTGTCAGAATCATTACTTAAGGCCAATTCTTTTTATATACCATAGAAGCGTTGATAGTAATTACGCATTCTACGGTTCATATACAGACACAGCAAAAAATGTTCGGATGATTATCATCCGTCATAGGCTGCCTTATATTTTGTATCTTCTGAGAACCTTCACAATGAACTCTTTTTCCGTTTTTGCTTTATATATCTAATATCCTTTTCAAACGGCCTCTCGGTAACCATATAGTTTTCCTTTTATCTTGAAGAGATAGTTAGATTACTTTCTAAGAGAGTCTCCATTGAAAGAGAGGGACTTGCATATATAGACAAGACAGGTCGCTGATATTCAATTTGATAATTCAATAGTTACAAAGCTCTAGTATCAGTGGGAATAGGTTTAATGTATCTCTGGAATGATTAGTGCATTTGGGAATGTATCACAAGCAATAATTAGCCATTCCAAGAGTGTGTTCGTGTGAAAGATTTTGATGATTACATATGATATAAGTCCTCTTGGTCAAAACAGTACTCACAGTCTATCACTTTCAGTTATTGTTCAATGTCTCCTTGACTTGTGGATATAGATGATCTAAGTAGTGGTAACAGTCATCAGTGTCTTTTCCTCCAGTGCTGGGGTGGTAGAAGATCATGGAGAAGCCCAATCCTCAGTAAAGACCTCTGTAGCATAGAGTCCTATGGTGTTTCAAGCCTGACACTGCAGTGGTGGTAAAGCTGAGCAGCATGGAGATGTTGACGCCACAGTGTCTGGGTTCCAAGTGAGCTGTGAGTGCAAATCTGACTCCTTATATATCCTATCGGGGGGTCAGTCCAAACGAAGACAGGGGATGGTTCAAAAGCTGGGGGTGGCAGTCCAAACGGTTACGCCTCGACCACTATCTAGAGCGAGGACCTGTTAGGAAGCACCCTGTGATATTCTTCTTTTTTTTCTAATATCATACATCAAGAAATATGTTATACAATATAATATATGGCATTCTGCAACATACATTTACCTTTTTGTCAAAATTACATTTAGTACCTTTTACCATCTTTGGGTAATAACACCTAAAACCATAATATGTACATTATCAAAGGAAACATTTAAGAAGCTCGTGACAATGCATCAGCACAGACATTGTCTACACCTCGTACATGAAAAATCTCAAGATTGAATTCTTGCAACAACAAACTCCAGTTTAGCAATCGCCTGTTTTTGTTTTTCATCTTCTGCAAGAATGTCAGGAGGTTGTGATCTGTATACACAAGTACTGGATCTAGAGGGGATGACACATAAACACTGAAGTGTTGTAAGGCCAACACTAATGCCAAAGTTTCCTTTTCAACTGTTGAATAGTTCTTTTGGTGACAAGTGAACTTCTTTGAAAAGTAGCATACAGGGTGCTGAACACAATTGTCATCATTCTGCAGTAACACTGCACCTACCCCATGGTCACTTGCATCAACCATCAAAACAAACTTCTTGCCAAAGTTTGGAGCCATCAGAACAGGTCCAGAACACAAAATAGATTTTACTTTCTCAAAAGCATCATCACAATCTTTGGACCATAATAAGTCTTTCTTTTTCTTTAACAGGTTTGTAAGTGGAGCAGTGATGTCAGCGAAATTCTTACAGAACTTCCTGTAATATCCAGCCTTGTTCTCTTGTTTGCTGGAACTGGATATTCAACAATACTCTTGATTTTGGCTTTGACTGGTGCAACCTGACCTAGACCAACAACATGTCCAAGATAAATCACCTTTGCCTGTCCAAACTCACTTTTTGTCAGGTTTACAGGTAGGTTTGCTTGTTTGAGCCTCTCTAACACAGATTGCAGCCTGCACAAATGCTCTTCCCAGGTGTCACTGTAAACCACAATATCATCAACATACACTTCCACACCTGGCAGACCTTTCAAACTCTGGTTCATCGTTCTTTGAAAAGTGGCTGGAGCATTCTTCATACCAAATGGCATCACCTTGTATTGATACAAACCATCAGGAGTAACAAAAGCAGACACTCACTTTGCTCTATCACTCAAAGGAACAGCCCAGTAACCTTTGAGTAAGTCACACTTGGTGATATACTTGGCTTTGCCAATTTTGTCTATGCAGTCATCTATTCTTGGAATAGGATATGAGTCTGTCTTGCTGAGATCATTTACTTTGCGAAAATCAGTGCAAAATCTAACAGAACCATCTGGCTTGGGTACAAGTATACAAGGAGATGACCAGTCACTGTTGCTTGGCTCAATGATGTTATTCTCTAACATGTAAGATACCTCTTTGCTCATTTTCTCAGCCTTGTGTGGGCTAACTCTGTAAGGATGTTGTTTGATAGGCAGAGCTTCTCCCACATCTACGTCATGGATGGCAATATCAGTTTGACTAGGAACATCAGGAAAGGCGTCCTTATACTCTCTGAGCAATATGCTCAATTCCTCTATCTGTACTGGAGGCAGGTGCCCTAACTTGGCATCTAGATTTGCAAGAACATTTGAGTTGTTCAGTTTTACACTGTAGTCTATACCGCTGCCAAACGCCACCTCCCTGGCACCACGGCGGGTATCCCACTACTCGCTTCGTGCGCTTATGCCCTGTCTCCACTGTGCGATCCAAGGTACATAGGTACGCCCAGTCTGAGACTGGGCGTACCTTCAGGATCGCAACGCGGCAAAACGCACAGTGGAGACAGCAAGGTACACACCAAGGTACACACCATCTCGGTGCCACCCTACTCCTGCAGGATACAGGTAAAACTTCGGAAATACTCAGTTTCTCCGTAGATATATTGGTATTAACATGGATCAGCTACCTGACTCCCCGAATATCATATCTAAGTACATGCGCAGGATGGACGGGATTCCCGACTTCTTTAGATTGCCATCCGCTTTGACGGTTTAGAACTACTTCATGTTGTTCTGAATTCTTCACATTATTCACCACTTCTTCACATGTCACGGGGGCGGACTCCTGTCTGGACGCTCTCCTGGACGGGACGGCCATATCCTCCCCTCCAGTGATGCCTCACCTCGGCTTCAAGACCCTCATCGGCTTCATTCAAGATCGTCCCGACATCATTGATATTTTAATTCCGCGCTTACCGGATCCTATGATGCCCGGGAGCCTCCCCCCAACGCATCACATATCGGCCTTGGATTTCTACACCTCCCTCACAATCAATCGTCCTCACAAGTGGTTTAACGTTGGTTCAATTATTTTGTATCTTTTGGGATTTAGTCCGATTGCTGTACATGAATTGTAGCAGGTTTATGGGTTTTACACTCAATTTACTTATAACATGAATAAAGCATGTTTATTGTATCTACCGCCAACTCCCGTGTCACTGTTCTTTGTTATTCAATGAGGTCTATCAATATGTATATAAATATATATATATAAAATATGATTTAACCAATTGATATCACTATATACCTACTGCCATAAGTAATGTCTTGACTACACGCTGCACTCTAAAATTACTACAATGGTGTGCAGAAAATCACGGTACGTTGTACGGTGTCAACGAATGGAATTACGTCATCATTTCAAAATGGCCGACGTTGTGTACCGTTTTGATACTGGGATAAGTATATAGGTGTATATATGAAAATACCCACCCAAATACATAGAAATACAAAATATGCGTAGTACAACGCTGTGTCCGCTGTTACTCCCCATCGACTTTGAGATTCTTTGCGAACCAAACTTGTTCACTCAATATCATTTGGAAAGGATGTGACAAGAAATTAAAAAACAGTTGAATTCAACAACTTGCATCACAATGTTTAGACTGGCATTATATCAGCAGCAGCTGTCACCCTTTCTTTGTTAAATCCTCCTTTGAATCCCTGAATGAGGAATCTCCTCAATCAGGCATCCACCATTTTGAATCCTGTTTTAAGTTTGGGGTTTGAGAATTGAGTTGGTTGCCTAGTCTATGAGTCACCAACAAGCTACCAATATGGCAGACGTTTGTTGGGACTAACTCTCCATTCAGGGAGGGAAATAGGTTATCTGAACAGTATCAGCCTTTGACTTAACTTTTGGGTTAAATTTACATCAATTGCAGACATATATTCATTGTTTAGGATGCAATTAGGTATTCCTGAACTGTGTCTGAAAGGAAAAGCTTTCATTCAAATAATCATGATCAGCTCTTTTTTTACACCCTTCTTACACGTTACGACGCACACCGATACATTCCGAAACGCTACGATATGGACCTCCCAGTATGCTACGATTTGGTAATTTTTGTATCTGCCTGTATCGGTAGGTTTATCAACGTATGTATTGGCGTGGGTGGGTGTGGGCAGTAACTCACTTATTAAAGAGGGGTGTCCACCTCCTACGATTTGCGCATTGGGAGCATATCGAACGGTTCCCTATGAAAAATTCTATCGTGCCGGGATGAAACGTGAAATCGTAATAAAGTTTTCCTTATGTGGTCTACGTGTGTGTGTGTAGGTGTGTGTGTTGTATGTGCAGTGCAGGGGAACGCCATCTTAGTTCTTTTATTATCAAGGAGAGTTTATTATCAGTAAAGAATTGGGTTGTATACAATTAGATTCCATGTCGTCTTTTGTGATATGAATTGACATTCTACATAATCTTTAATACATCGATTATTGCTACTTGGAACTTTTTCTCCTAATTTTCTTTTGTATACAAGATTTAAAATTATAATCTTTTAACCAAGCTATGTGTCCTGGAGGACAGTGCATGTGCTCCGCTGGTAATGTCACTTACAGATCGAGAGTCCATCATGTACTGTTTTTATCAGAAGAAATACATTACGAGGAAACAAAGAGGACAAGTACACAGACAAGTACATAGACAAGAACATGAACAAAAATCTGTGAACGAGAGTAAAGATCCTGTACATATTGCAAAACCCAACATTTCTTTCTATTTAATAAGTTGGAAAAAGGCACAACCAGAGACAGAGAAATAAAGTTGGATAACAGGGTAATGTTTATTGCTTGCTTAGATTTACAACGTTTCGGATATTTTATTATCCTTCATCAGGTATATTTCACATAGGTATTTTATTAGGTTATATCAATTATTGAGTTGATGGGGAGTGATAGTAGTGGGTTGCTAAGCAACCAGTTTAGGTACATTACTTTTTTAATAAGTTAGCGATTGGTACAATTTCAATTCACGTAATTCATTCTGGATTTAAAAAAAAAAATTAGCATACATGTATGATTCGTTATATTCTTCATATATTTCAGGCAAGTTCTCTTTGTTAATTTGAACAGTATTAGATATATATTTACATGGTAATAATTATGTACAGTTTTGTGATAAATAGTTAGGAGTATATACATGGGTATATTTGGGTTTCATTATTACAGTAATATGGTTCTAGATTGTTAGTGGATGATTCCTTCATTTATTAGAATGTCTCGGAATTGGTATCCTACTCTTTGGTTGATTTTACTGATCATGTATGACAGATCTATTAATACACCGTTAGCAGGGATCTGCGGGTTTGGTCTTGGGCGGTGGAGTGGGTTGTAGTGGGACCTTGGGTGGTGCTCACTGGTGGATGGTTTGGGTGGTAGGGTAATTGGTTGTAGTTTAAATGGGGTCTCTGAATTATTCTTCAAGTCTGGTCTGGGTGTTGGGACATATTCTCTAGTTGAGATCGGGCGTCGGGATGTCGGGATGTATTTTTCTGGGCTTTTGTCACTATTTTTTGATGAGGTTAGAGAGGTGTTGGAGGTTGAGGGGGTCGTTAGGGTTGATTTGATCAAGTCTTGATTGGTGTTGAAACTAGTCTTACTTGATATGGAAGACAAGGAATCGTCTTCATCTGATAAGTACAAGTCTTTGTCCAGAACATCTGGTTTAAAGTTCTTATCATGGTTGGCAGTCTTGTTTTGTGGTGGTTCGGTCATCGGTCCTGTCAGCGGTTGGTTGGTCTCGATATCTTTTTTGTTGTCTTGAATTGGTGTAGTATCCCTCCAGTCGGAGTTGCAAGGCACTTGGGTAGTGGTATCTAGTGGGTCGTTCTCTTTTGGCTGTGGTTCGTCCTTCTTAGGGCTGGTATGGTCTTTTTTCGGTGTGTGGATCATTTCTTCTAATTGTTTTGCGGCACAGTTTAATTCGTTGTTATCGTAATCATTTGAGTTGTCAATTACTACTGGTTTGTTGTTGTTCACTCTATTTTTTAATATGGTGTTGAGTGGATGTTCTGTTCGACGTCGTTTACGAATGGTTGGGTCATCATCTTCGGGTTCTATTAAGTTAATAGTCTTCCTAATCGGATTGTTCATTTTTATCTGTTTTTTAATGTCATTTAGTCTTTTTTCGTTGGTGGACATGGTCTCTGATTTGTCTGTTCCCTTGACAGGCCCCACGTGAAGCGGTTCTGCGAGTAAGGACAAGGAAGGTATACTAACCTAAACTTGACTTTTGATGGGTCCAGTATAATATTTGAAAATTTGTTGTTAAAGACATTTTTAGTTTTTTTAGGAATTTCAGTTATTAAAGTTGGTGAGGGTGTGCTTAGTGATATATCATGTTGGCTAGTTTGATGACGTTTCAAATTCCATGGTCGTTTGAAGTGTTTAGAACATATCACACAAGAGTACTTACTTGTGACTTTGTTGTTGCTGTCATTGTTCTTAGTGTGCTTGCGAGTTAGATGAGATTTCATGGCCTTGCTAGTGTCTTTAAGCCATTCCTGGCATAAGGGGCATGTTTTCCACCCCGGAATAGTGAGATCAGCCATATTTTAGTATTTCTTTAGTATTAGTAGTCGTAGTACACAGCTAGATGTCGTACTGTCAAGTCGGCGAGTGCTAGGGATATCGATTTTTGAGTCTGTAACGCACGTTGGTTTGTTATGGTTATCGTGCGCGCTGATTGGATGATGCCGGTAGGCGTGGTAACATACTGCGTATTCATTGGTTGACCGCCGGGTCAGTAGAGGTCACGGCCGTGTCGCGACCTCGCTCCTATAGCTTCCGGTTCAAGCCATTTGGTGTCATCGTGCGTAGGACACGAATCCATGCTTCCTCAAGTCTAGTTCTGCTGTTTTTATCGTTGGCGGACCCATCTAAAAGGATTACCTCAATTTCCTCTTTGTCAATGTCGTGACAAGCGAAGTGTTGAGCGACAGGTGAGTCCCGATTGTGTTTTGCGATGTCATTTTTGTGTTCCCGTATTCGTTCGCGTACCGGGCGTCCGGTTTCGCCTATGTACAGATGGTTGCACAGGCGACATCGGATCGCATAGACTATGCTGGCTGTTTCACAGTTGTTGTTACCGATGATTTTGTAGGTTTTGTTGGTTGCGGGTGAGTAGATATTGCTAGTAATCATTATGTGTTTGCAGTAATTGCAGTTTCTGCAGGGTTGGCTGCCGATCTTAGCTGGTGGTTTTGGGAATTCTGACTGTGTCAGTAGGTCACGTAGATTTCGTGAGCGTCGATAAGCTATAGTGATCGTATTTTTTCTGAATTTGTATGTGTCAAGTCTGTCAGTGAGTAGGGTTTTTGCTCTGAGCAGATGTTTTTTTGCTTGTTGTGTGACAGGGTTATTCTGTAGTATGAATGGTATTATAGGTTTTTCTTCTTTACAGGATACGGATAACAGATCGTTGCGGTTTTTGTTTCTTGCACGTTGGACTGCTGCGATGACAGTTAGGTGGGGATGGCCTCTGAGGGTGAGTGATTTGATTAGTGCTGAGCAGCCTATGTTGAATTGTAATTGTTCTGAACAGATCATACGATATCGTATTGCTATGCCATAGCTGATAGAGTCTCGTTGTGATCGTGGGTGGTATGATTTGTAGTCAAGATACAGGTTGGCGTCGGTGGGTTTTTTATATACTTTTGTACAGAGTATTCTATTCTTGTCGATGTAGACAGTGGTATCTAGGAAGTTGATTTCTGAGGGGCTTGTTTCAGAAGTAAATTTGATGGTATCGTGAAGGGTATTCATTTTATTTAGATTTGTTCGTAGTTCGTCTTCTGTGCATCTAAATATGGCAAAGATGTCATTTATGTAACGTTCCCAGAGTCGTGGTTGGATGTCAAGTTGTTGAATGATGTTCTTTTCAATTTGTCCCATAAATACGTTAGCATATGTGGGTGCGACCCTGGTCCCCATTGCTGTGCCTTGTATTTGTTTGTAGTATTTGTTGTTGAACTTGAAATGGTTATTTTTCAGTACCAGTCGAAGGAGTTCTACGCACGTGTCAACATCGATGGTGAGGTTATCCATCTCTTCCCAGGCTAGTCTGCAGGCAGCTATGCCCTCGTTATGTGGGATGGAGGTATACAGGCTGCTGACGTCGATAGTGGTCATTAATTCGTCTTCGTGTAGGTAGGTGTAGTCTTTAATTAAGTTCAGAAATTGTTTTGTATCTTTTAGGTAGCTGGGGATTTTCTTTAGGGCAGGGTTGAGCAGTCGTTCTAGTGTGCCAGATATTTTGTCGGTGGGGCAATTGATACCTGAGACAATCAGTCTCCCTGGGTTGTTCTTTTTGTGGATCTTGGGTAGCATGTAAAATAATGATGTTCGTACATTTGTTGGTAAGAGGCGTTTGTTGGCCCCTTTGGGGAGTCGTCCTTCATTTTCCATTTTGATAATGGTTCTTTTGATTTTGGTTGTGACTTCTTGTGTCATGTCTGTAGCAGTTTCTTCATAATGTGTTTTGTCATTGAGTTGTCTTTCTCCTTCCTTGATGTAGTCATTTGTATTGAGAATTACAATGGCGCCTCCTTTGTCAGCCTGTTTGATGACTATGTTGTTGTTATGTTGTAGGCTTTTTAGAGCCTCATATTCTTCAGTGGTATAGTTCTTTCTATGGTTGATTTTTTCATTTGGTATTGAGTCCATGGAATGTAGTATGTAGCATGTGAATGCATCAATATCCTCATTGAGTCCTGCTGGCGGTATCCATCCCTTGGATTCTGTTGGTAGTGCTGGCAAATGTCCTTGTGTGCAGTTACTGTGTTGGAAGAAATGTTTTAACCGTATCCGTCTGTTGAATAGTAGTGTGTCTTGGATGGTATGAATGTGGTTGGGTAGTCCGGGGGTGGGTGCAAATGTCAGGCCTTTTGATAATAAACTGATTTCAGATGAGGTCAGTTTATAGTCAGAGAGGTTGTGGATGTAGTCGGGGACAGTCGTGGGGTGTTGTTCTTGCTGCGTCGACCTTTTCTGGTATTGTTTGAATCTCCGTCCTTTCTTTCTCGGCGTTGCTCGAGTTGGTTCTTTAGTTCTGTTTCCATCTGGCTGATGGTGGTATCGATGTAGAGTATCGTCTGGTTGTTGCATTTTTCTTGGAGATGAGTTTTGGCTTTCTCAATTTGGGGTTCTAGGGTTCCCACACGCTTAGTATTTTGAGTAGGTTAGTCATGGTGCGGGTGCATGTGATTTGGGCTTGCTCCCATCCAATGATGAGATCCCAGTCTGTATCTGGGACTTGTGGAGAGATTTTAATCTGTAGGCCTTTTGGTAGAGTGTCATTTTCAAGTGCAGTAGCGAGAAAGTTGACATGGTGTCTGGCTTTTATGAGATTGGTTGCTAGTTTTCTTGCTAGTTTGTAGTATGGTAGGGCGTCGTTGGGTATTCTTTGAGTTGGAGTTATGATGGTGGGGATATTTTCAATAGGTGTAGTTTCATCAGTTACTCGTTTTCTTTTTTCTGTCTTCTTTACCATTTCTAAATTAAGCAGTTGTTTGTCCTGTTCATCCGTGTTCATTTTGGTACCGTGGCGGCTGTTAAGCTCGTGGAGTCTGGATCGTGATTATGATACAGGGTCCAAGGGGGTGCCGAGTAGGGTTTAGTTGATAGAAGTGGTCCCAACAGACTCAGTAGGTATGATCAATGTCTTAGGGATCTTGATAAGGATACAGTGCCTTAGAGTGTGAAAAATAATAAGTTGGAAAAAGGCACAACCAGAGACAGAGAAATAAAGTTGGATAACAGGGTAATGTTTATTGCTTGCTTAGATTTACAACGTTTCGGATATTTTATTATCCTTCATCAGGTATATTTCACATAGGTATTTTATTAGGTTATATCAATTATTGAGTTGATGGGGAGTGATAGTAGTGGGTTGCTAAGCAACCAGTTTAGGTACATTACTTCTTTAATAAGTTAGCGATTGGTACAATTTCAATTCACGTAATTCATTCTGGATTTTTTAAAAAAAGATCTATTTCCTTAGTAGATTCCATAGATCTTTCTACTCTGTCGTACTCTGTTAACGCGCATGATGAAAATCCATACATGTGTCAGAGACTTTCATCAACAGTCCCTTCTCTCTATTCTTTGTTTTCTTTTTATCCGCTTATTCTCTCAACCGCCTCCTCTTCCTATCCTGCTACTAATCTTTCCTCTCAAAGGAATTTTGATTTCAGTATAGCTAAACGTGGAAATGAGGATCAGACTTACATAGCATATCAGATACTGTGATTTCTTCATCTGGCGATCACACTTGTTTACGATTTTGAATACTAACAATCCCAACAAGTACACATTCAGAGAACTTCATCAGTGAAAAGTCTATCGGGTTGGCTTCGGTAATCTTGTCACAGCAGCTGCTGCTTTCTTCAACCCCATCACGGCAGGTGTTGCCTCAAAGCATTAGCCGCCGAGGTTAAGTGATGCATCGAGACGTCGTATGTGTAATAATTCCGAAATAGATGTATACCCTACGAACCTATTTTGCTGTATAAAACCTGTGTTTATGGTGGCAGGAATTATAGGTTATCTAGGAAAACATATTTGGTAATATGTAAAGCTATGCTGTATCTAGGTTCCTCTTGACGATGAGGGTATAGCCTGATGGAACACATTTTGTCCTATTTTTGGAAATGGCCAGGCAGATATGGTGCCGACATAGCAAGTGGCGGTTAAAGTTGATACCTGGCAGGAGTAAAGCAAATTTAGCTCGAGTTACCCTGTTGCCTTTACATCTGTGTCATCCCACCTAAGGACCTATCCTTTTGTAATAGAGGTATTTCGTAGAAGGTTATACTCTCACATGCTATTTGTCAGAAGCACGTAGAATTGCGTTACTATCGAACTCTTCATTTCTTATTGATAGGGTACTCGTCTGTCTCCTACATTCCCACAACAAGGAAAGCCACACCCGAAGCTTTTTCTGTGCGGCTAAAGTCTGTTCCTAATAGGTTTATCGTCCCCACCAAGCCCCGGTTCCTAAGAGCAATGCTTAGAAGTGTCCGCGGAATGTAGTGGTCGCATTCCAAAGCTCTGGATTCCACTACGCTGAACGTGTGTAAAAGACATCCAATCGCATCGCTATTTTACAGAATTCAATAATCTTTCATGCATAAGCAGGCTTCCTTTTAATAAAGGAAGGTCTCGTCAGTTGGAGACTGCCTGAAGGACATTCTAAAGACTGACTTTAGGAACGGGTCCTTTTGTTTTGTGAATTATGCATCCACCATGTGTTCTACGTTACATCAGTCCTTTAAATTCAGGCAACGTTACTTTGGGATTTCACCATTAGTCGTAAAATCCCCTTTGGAGCCCTTAGATTGAATACAAAATGACAAACCGTCCTGTGAACCGAGGCAAAATGCTACATAATAAATAGAAATTGCATAATGCAGTCGGTCGTACCGGTTGGAAACAACATGCAGTCTGTCACATGTGATAGTATCACATTTCCAGGGGTCTTGCTAGATCTGAGACTACCCAGTAAACACAAATATGTTCTAGCAACGTAAATCTACGTATTTATTTGGGAGGATTTACGTACATTTTTATGTAAAAGGGACATGGAAATGTTCAGGTTTTCTTACGTCTGTAAAACGTATGCATAGATTTATGTAGGTTTATGTAGATTTATGTAGATTCATATAGTTCAGAAACGTAAATTTACGTTTCTAAACTGCATGAATATATATATGTAAATATATCAACAGATAAAAACATAATTTTACGTAAATGGTAGGTTATTTTAGGTCTTTTAGAAACGGGAATCCAATTAATTATACATAGTTTTATGTCTTTGGTAGGTTTCTCTACATAGAAACGGAATTAATGTTTATTTGGGGACTTCTCTGAAGGAGAGAAGTGAGTATAATTAGTCATGGATCATACTCAGCTATACTCAGGTAAAGTTAATTATGTATACCACAAGGAGGTGACAATGATACTATCATATTTCCCAGGCCGAAGAAAAACTGTCGCAGACAGAATAATCAAGTTCTGTTTAACAACTAGGATATAAGTGGACTTCATATAAAGCATAGTGAACAAATAACACATTTGCATAAAAAAAATGTTACATTTGCGAAATGATACCAACCATTAACCGGAAATAACAGGGAAACTATTTCCTCAAGTGTCCATCATTATGATCCATATACTTGCAATGTATCTATGCGTTATACTTATGTCATGCCCTGTTGTTTACAGTGTGTGTCTTACCCACAATTGGTCAAACCTATATTTACATCTTGATTGGGAATGTGCGTTGGGGTGGGGGGGGGGGGGGGCTGGTCTTCTATACCAGTCAGGGAAGGGCTGGTGGTCACCTGTCCTCTCTCATTACCTCCCCAATTGGCCTATCCCTATTTACCTGGTTGGCCTAGCTGGTTCATCACTTGAGCCACTAGTTCCTGAGTCCATACGCCACAAATTGTCCATCAGTGGACACCCGTGAGCCTTCTCAGCTCACAGTCACACCTGGCCCACCCCATTCAACGTGTGTTCCTTAACCCTAAAATGCTCTGCCCTCCTTTTCCCATCCCGTTCGTGATTTTGATCCAGGGACCAGGGGCTGTCTCCTAAAACCAATACTTTGTATTTTCTCGATGGTGAACAAACTACATTCTCCAACCAATAATGTGCATGACAGATTGATTATATTTAATATAGTTAAAGATGCGATTGCAAACTATTCAAGCCCGTTCTGAACACTGGAAATGTAAATTCTTAATTAGCTGAGGTCGCTTCGTTACTCAGGAATTTTCTGAGGCTACCTTTTAGCATCTTCCCCTGATGAACGGAAGGACGCCTCAAATTGATCCTATATACGCTCGGTGCGAGACGAGCGCCACCTGAGACGCCGGACCAGGTGATGCTAACACTGAAGGGACTTCTTCTGTATTATCGCTCACCCATAAGCAGACGCCACTTTTTAGTGTTAAAGTAGGAGGTGGAAACCGCACCATGGGTCTCATGGGTAACTGAATATAGAAAATCATTCGTTTGAGACTCTGGTGATTAAAAATATGAGACATCGATGCTCTGACATTACATCTTAAAGTGTTAGGCCTAATCATGATAAGATATCAAAACAGAATCAGTGGCCAGAAGGGAGAGAAATAGAGCTTTCATGTTAGTGACATTCAATTGATGAATGATATCTCAAAGCTTTCTATTTCAAACACCCATTAATACCTGAAATACTAAAGAAGTACACATTCTCTAATTGGATAATTTTTATATGGTATTGAGACGAACATTCGTTCGCCAGTGGTGTTTGACTCTGGTGGGTCATTGAGCTGCGCAGTGCGATCCGTAGTCACTCCGGCTACAAAACTATACGCCCAGTAGGGTGCCATGCCGCTCACTTTATTATCAGAAATCAAATAGATTGTATTGTCCCACACTTACTCTTTGTTTTATATGTTCACGAGCGTCGCGCTGTAGCCTAAAGAGGTTGGAAGCTAGGATTGATATCAAATGACCGATAGGTAAATATCTTAACATAAGGAGTAGCTCGACACAATTATGGTTATTAGGAAATGTTTTGAATTATCTCACCCCTGGTATTTTATGTCTATAGACTTAACTTTGGAAATTCGTACTCAATGCCTATAGAATATCGTAAACAGATATTCAATGGAGGTGAATGTCATAGATGTTACAATTAGTCAAAGATAATGGGGTAAGATCAATTGCTGATGTCGATGCAAATCCTTCTTAGTTGGGCGTATACATAGATATTTGATTGGTTACCCTTCCACCTCATGCTACTTAAATCATATTCTACCATTAATTCTGTATAAGGAGAGAAGTAGTGAATAAGTTACCGATATTTCTAGGTCATTTCATCATGTCTACTTTATTGTACAGGACTGTCCTTGATAACAAACATTGAAATACGTATCACTATTGAAAGGGTAACGAGATGTCAGCTCAAAACCTCACCAACACCTTTCTGTAAGTACAGACGTATATATTGCATAGAAAGCCGGTATCACTTGCAAAGACTTTCTTGGCTGCTGGCCAGTAAATTGAGAAACAAGAAACGTATTTTGATGGGGATGGATCTTGTCTTATTAAATGATGAATCTGCCTGTGAATGTGTCGTGCTCCAAGACAATGTGGTAAACACAAGAACAATGAATAATCTTTCAATTTGGAGGCACGTGTTTGAAGTTGGAACCGCTGGCTGACTTACAATGCAATGAAGCACAGAAAGATAAAACACAATATCTATTGAAGAAACAAACCTGCGGAAGTTTACCCTGAGATGTATGTACATCTGGCATATGTGTCATTGTATTTACTGGGATATACTAAAGCATTTCCTTAAGTCTTTCTTATTACTCTGTTCATGTATCATCATTTAGGACAGGTTGTTTTGTAAATGATTCATATCTGTGGTTATTTATACTGGCAGGTCGATGGGAGCGCAGGAAAACCTACTTTCTTCACACCTAGGTTTGCCTCAATGACAAAAACCAATCCAACACGTGCCATAAAGCCTACCCACTTGACGAGTCTGGAGATACGCTACATAGCCCTCACTGGAATGGCTCATTACGGGCTAGTCCTGGGAAGCCACATCTGAAGCCATCTCTGAAGCCGTGTTATGCGGAATGGTGCCGGGGCTGCTCTCAGAAATTGCTCACAGACATTCCCATGGTTCATTGTGCTGCTCCTAGTTATGTGCCAGAGCTGTTGTTTGCGGCCACCAATGACGCTGCACACCCTTTATGACCTGCAAAATTCATTTCCTCTGAAAGGATTGGTTTTGGGGGCTCTTGATAGAGAGAGGTGGCAGCACAAAACCATAACGCGAAGGACCCATATACGACGTCTCGACAGAATCAATTTATCAAGAGATGATGCCAACATGATAAGCATAGACGCATTTGGGGGTGGTGGGATTATAGACAATGATGACTGGTGCTTTCCTTAGCAAAAACATACTAGGAGGAATGACAAATTATCCAGGGATATATAGGTAGAGGAAAGTAGTACTGAATTTATGAGGTGTATCCAGATATAGATCTACATTTTCCTGATCAAGTACACTTATACCAAATGGTAACCAAGAATCATAGCCTGCTTGCGATCACCTTATCGTGGTGCTCAGAGATATGATTATACATAATTCTGTGTTGTGTATTAACAAGACTAATTGTATGTAGGTGATAATTTACACAGAGTTTTGGTTCCTATGATCATAGCACTGATCATAGCAGCCTATATATGTTAAAAACATCTAGGGGTATTTAAACAGCTATATCATGTGAATCTCAAGTTATTATATGAGTGAACTCTACCAAAGGTAAATTATCGAATCAGATCACGGCAGACAATCATACAGAAATCTGGTTTACACTGTTCACATACCAAAACAGCGTTGCAGGGATGCCTATATATTTCAGCATGCCCACACTATCAGAGAAAGGCTTTGCCATTTTGTTCTCGCACCCTCCCCGGAGCATCCCATACAATTCTGCGGGCTGTATTGGCTTTGGTAAAGACAAGAGTTCCCCTATTGGGCGCACGATAATACCAGTAGAGCAGCTGTACACACATCACCTTGTCTCAGGCTGGCGGGGCAGTGGACACCTCAGCACTGCCCTGGAGGAGATCGGGCAGGCCCGGACAGGGGACCGGCCTCTGCCCGCGGATGGGCCGGGAAGGGCCTCGGGGACTTACGGGCCGAGAAGGTCGCTGTCCTGACATCTTAAAAGGATGACATCGATCATTGATGGTCTGGACACACAGCGCATGCGCGCGGCTCTGCGCTGCGGAAGTTGTGTGGTGACGGTGTGTCAATAATCGTGTGATCGCGCAGCCGTTACCGTAAATGTTATTATGCTGACCCAAGTTCATGAATTGTTACTAAACGATACAAGTGGAGTCCATGATGTTCTTTCCGTTTAGTAATGTCAGAGTCGCACCCACTAATTCTTTCTCTTTTTGCAATTATATCATTTTTGCCATATGAGATTATGAAATTCTAAAACTGTTTTACATAATCACCGGGGTGATGTTATGACAGCCCTTGAGACATCATGCTGCTTTAGGTTTATGTATCAACGATCCTTTTCCTGGAATGGATGACGTTAGTGTTATCTAGTTGAACATTTTAAACAATTCAAAATTTCATATTCAATCTAAGTTCGTAGCTTAATGCAACACTCACTCATTGTAAGCAGAGCTGGTGGCGACATTGCCTGATCAAATCCCGAGGCCTTATTGTAATTGTTTTATTTCTCTTGCTGCTTACATGAGTTTTGTTTTCTATTGTTTAAATTTCAAGACACTTGCTTCTTTCCTTCTGTAATTTAGTTCAAATAAGGATGTTAACAACAGAGAGATCAAATTCCTGAAGGGAAAACACTATTAATGACAACGTCACTCTCCCTAACTATCCAAGTTCTTTATACCAATGAATAAGCAACATTTTGAATATTGCAGTTTTGCATCACAGCCAAACTTGGTGTGCCTCAGCCAACCCTGGTCAGTGTCACTTTCAATACTACCCTTCCAGAAGACCGTGAGAACCATTATTCAGATATAATTAAGATTACTAGCATGAGCATATAAGTACCTGTATATGGGCACAGGGACATAAGGTTAGAATATTAGAGATATATGGGATCCAGGTTCATTATTTTCATTATCTAATTCCCCCCATGACAAAACAATGAGGAGCAGGCTGGGAATAAAATTGTATTAAACATAAATTATTGATAAGTTGGGTGAATATATTTGGTAATATGATAAAATTATCATATGATGGATTATCATTAAATGATATGATGAGAGATACATAAAATTTAGGGTGATCGAGGGTTGTGTGTAGAAGGGTGGTTGAAGGTGAGGTGGTGTAGTGAACGTGAAGGACGTATGTTTGGGTGAGTGCGGGGAATGGGTTGGGTGTAATATTTTGTGTTGACGTCCTTTGCCCCCAGGGAGAGACAATGACTTCTCCTCTTCCCTACAGAAGATGAGTTCACAATTATTGATATACAGGAAATGAGACAGAGGTAGGAGGGTTTGGGAAAATTGGAATGATTAAATAACCAAAATCTATACATTTGTATATCTAATGGCTTCTCATAAATCTGGACGATATCCTTTACCCTTTAATTGCAGATGACTTCAATTAAATCTCTAAAGTATAGTAGTGCATATCGGAGAAGTGATAATCTGAGATGACTACTTAAACCTGTTCAAACTATCTGACAACTTAAAAGCTACAAATCATCCTTGACTGGAAAGGTAATGGATGTTTCAATGATATAATTGTGTAATAGATTGGTCTCGTTCGACCTACTACTGACGATACATACAGGATACTCTGTGTGTACGACGCTCATCTTGAATACGAACACGAATAGAATTGTGGAGGTCGCTTCGATAATGTTATAACTCCATAAAGGGGTCTCTTTAAGTTTTTAATACTAAGTTAAGTGGAGATTAATTGTAGATCGATTATAACCTTTCGTCGGAGTGCTGGTTTTTCATAATTCACTTTCCCGACACCTGCGCGTGTCACATGACATCTCCTGACATGATTTCACCCATGCCGCTGACACAGATCAAGCACGCTGGACGTTTTTTTCCCATCCACCACTCCCACTGTTTAATCTATTTCTCTCCAAACTTACTTCCAGATTCATAATCTTCATACTTCAGTCTTAAAGTCAATGGACTGACTTTCGTCACAATCTCTTACAGGTTAACCCCGGTTATTTTATACTTCGATTGTCTTTTATATCAAATGTCATACTCTTTTATCACGTGTTCGTACCATATGATTTTATCACCAGCTACATGTATGTGTGTCTCGCTTGTTCTTATCAGTAATGAATTTATATAATGAATGTATTTATTGGCACTCCGGCCTTGTTCATAATTAGTGTAAATCGACACCACTGGGAGGGTCTTGCATAAAACGTGCGAACTGTCGCACGATTGCCGCACGACAGTTTCACAAAGTTTTGATTGCATAAAAAAGGCTCGTAGAATAACGAAGAGAAAGTTACCGTAAAATCAGCTACGACAAAAAAGCGCTTGCATAAAAAAGATTCGTCCCTGAAGGCTTTTCAAACTGTAGTTCACCTGGACGATCGTAAATGGCCTTGCATAAAAGAAATATAGCCTTGACATGATTTATCATCGTTGATGGACGAGTGTTTGTATTGAATAAAACTGAAATGAGATGAAAATATGTGCCCCAACCTACCTGAAACTGTCGGTAATCTAAGACACATCAAGTGGTATCGTAGGCTATTTTTATTTCTTTTTTAAATGTTTATTTTTGGCCAAAATGCATCAAAACATGCTTAGTGTTATCTAAATTGTTGCCAATGCTATATTTAGGAACATTTGTAAGTGTGAAATTGTCGTACGACAGTTTCACATTCAAAAATTTTCAGGACCGGTTTTACGCAAGCGAAAGGGTAACTCTTCCCGAAATTTTACGTTAGTCCTGACCAAACATTCGTTCGTTAGACCACTGTAAGGAAGATTTTTATGCAAACGGCCCCTGGTCTTGGAAAAACAGAAGGAATCTCTAGTTGCTATGTGATGTGGATTTTCCTCAGAAGAACCTGAGGGACACAGTAACAGGGCAGTAAAGCTAAGGGTGAGTCATAGCAGAATACACTCCCATAAAATTCTAATTGAATCGATAATAAACAGGTTATGCGTATGTACAAATGTATGAGGAATGTATACAATATCATCACACATGGGACACAGTAATGCGAGATCCTAAGTATTTGGCCCATTGGAGTGATAGGAAGTGAATTGTTAAATCTCGAATCTATAGATCTTTTAAGGAAAATGGGAAGGGAAAGGAGCAAAATCACCAAAAAAGAAAAAAAGTAGCTCCTTCTTGAGTTAGTCATTGATATAAGACCAGATACAGTCGATTCTACCGCCGATAGGCCTTATCAGGAGGTGAGACAAAATCGTATCAATATACCACACGTCTACGATTGACTCTACGATAGGCCACGGATGGCTCCCGAACCCCATGATTATAAACGCCAATCGTAGGCCTGCTTATAAGATCCAACATTTTTCGTAGCCTATAGGTGTATTTCAGGAGCCTATTCAACTAAAAAAATCGATTCTATGATATGTAGATAAAAGAGTATACACGATAAGTGAATATCGTCTATGATACATATAGTTACCATTCTCATACTTCGTGTATAGATGAACTATTTATTTCATTCAGATCCTACCGCTAGTTGCAGTAAACAGATCGAGCCTCTCTGACAGCTGAAGACCTCTTTACTATGTAGAAGTGTGCAGCAGGCAGCTCATCAGGTGCTGGGTCTAGGTACGAGCGCGTGTCACTCACAACACGGTCATTACGGTACGACAGGTCGGCAGTGAACATGCTGAGTCCATTTCGTGATGAATAACAGAGGCTCAGAAGCCATCCTACCTTTCACGACGTCTGGCAGGTGAGGCAGATGTTTGGAAAAACACGACTTTTTCGGGAAAGAAAGCAATGTCTTTCAGTACACTAAAATATCGAGCTTCTCATTTTTGCTCTTTCATCTGAAGAAGCGGATTCTGGAGCATGTTAGAAAAATACTTGTTAAGCTATACATATCTATATGATACCTGCCGCTAGGAGAAACTCAATTGGCCTAGAACCTGAATATTGACCTGCCCTTCAGTCATGCTGATTACCTGAGAATAGAGCGTACCATTTATGCTGCAGAAGAAAATGCGAAACATCTATTGAAAAGGAAAAGAATACTTTTTCTATGAGAACTCTGATATTTCCAGCCTCTTTATATATCCTTGCTGAAGTCTGACGATAAAGTCAATGATGCTCATATTCTAGCCGGTCAGAAAGAACCTTTTGTGCTGAATATATGTAAAATACATGAACCTTCTGAGAAGAAGGTTAGAACTTGCACTGTAAAGACAGGTTAAAAAAAAAGTACATTTGGAGTGGTTAAACCCGTCTTCATTGGCCGATGAAAACGGCGGACATTTTTTTAGTTACCCAATATATTCAATTGGTATTGTTAGATAACCCATGCAAAAATACTCTCTGAGTATTCTCTGCAGGTCTCCTATATCCATTCACCAATGTGGCGTCAGTGTACCCAGAAGATCTATCGATAGATCCCGACTGCAGTTCTAAGGTACCGTTGATAGAGATTTATACTTGACAACAGAATGATCAAATTGGTTCAATGTTGTAATACCTCAGACAACAGCTGAACGATTGTGACTCCTGCCATTTTTATTGACCATTACGAAATCTCACAAATTTCAACATCTGTGACCCAGGTAAAAGGTTCTTTTGTATTAGGAGAAAACGACCTAACTGTGGCCGAACTATGTCTTAGTTCGAGGTCACCTATCGCCGACGTTCGCCACGACGCCGTAGGCGAAGGGCTAAATGTCGGCGATAGGTGACCGAGAACTAAGACATAGTTCTGGCCATAGTAAGGGCGTTTTCTTATTATTACATACCTTTATCCGATCAGAAAGACGCCATTTATCGAGTTCTTAAGTCACAACCACTCCATGTTGACACTGTCTGCTACGAACCGGAAGTTGCGCAGGATGTGCGCATGCGCGATAATACCGTCACTCGCGGAACGGATGTTAGGTTGCTATTCAGTAGGCGTGCACTTAGCAGAAAATACGAGAGCAGAGGGAGTATCGCCCGGGAATCAGCGTAATCGTGTCTGTGCGTCCCCCGTTGCCGCCCAAGTCGATCGGGTTGTTGTTACTATCGATCGATTTCGAATTTTTTAGCTCTTTAAACTGTTTTAGGTGATAACCACACGTTTGCTACCTTGATAAATGGTCATCAGAAACTCGTAGTTGATACGGGGGGCCTGTATCGAGAGTTTCAAGTCACGATTCGAAGTCGTCCGCCATGTTTGTAAACATTGGTCGCGATGACGTCGAATATGCACGCCTATCGAATAGCACTTGGCTACATGCACGTTAGAATCTTGCAGTGAGACGAAGCGCACCATACTGGGCCATAGTAGACGAATACTACACCCCTGGGAGAGGGTAGTATTTCACTGACGTTCGGCTATAGGTATGTAATAATACCTCGAAATGACCATTTATCATGATAGAAGGTTCAAACCCTGGACATATGAAGATAGAATGGTCATGTATTTACTGCCATACGGTCCATTAGGAACACTCCTTTGTTTTAATAGCGGGGATAATGACGCATGCCATCTCTTGGGACCGATCAGCACTATAACCCAGACTATCTATATTCTGCAATGCAGCTTGGACAATGCAGCTGAGTAATCATGTTATAGAGTGAATCAATGAATATGAGTCAAGCAAAGAAACGCATGACTATACAGAAAAGCAACATTATAGACGCTGAAATGAATTTGGTACGGTATAAAAAAGAGTATATTTGAGATCCACACTACTGTAGTTTTCGATTGATCTTTTGTTCTTATTCTATGTTAACCTACAGACGGTCGCTGGATTGTTCACCCCTCGCCACCCCCACCCCCACCGCACCACACGACTGCCACCACTCTCCACGTGATAGTACCCAAGACAATTCGCCCAGACGATTGTCCTCTTGCTGATTGCAGCTTTGGCTGATTGCTCTCAATAGGTGTCCCTGGGATAAGTCTACTGTAGGACTAAATTGTCTTGGGGTTCACCAGAGTTGAGCATATTTGTGTATATCATAATTCAAGTTACTTCTATTTACCCAACGGTCAAATCAAATCTATTACACATCTAAAATTTAAGATTCAATTCACTTCACATATATAATCATTATAATCGCATGATCGATGCGATTCAAATGAATAAATGATGCATCTTAGCATCTATAGGCCGACAATTTTTCATCTAAAGGTTATCTTCCTTTCCCCACTCTCATTCTTACACCAGATCTCAACCCCTCACGAGCCTGTAACGAGGAAGTGCATGCCCACAGTCTTATATGCATATATGTATATTTATCTCACCCCAGATATTTTTTCTCCATAGACTTAACATTGGGAACTCGTATCTAACGCCCATTAGATATTTAGGAAAAATATCCAATGGGGGATAATGTCACAAATGTTAGCTCATTAGTCAATGTTAAGGGTGAGATAAATTCAGAAACCCATTCAAGTTTTTGGTCAGAGCTCGATCCCATCTCATTTGAATCACACAGTAATTCACGCGGCTTCGCCTTGTGAATTACTACGTGATTCAAACTCGATGGGATACGGGCTCAGACCCTAGACTTTCATAGGTTTCCTCTATAATATATGTATATATATATATATATATATATATATATATATATATATATATATATATATATATATGTATGTATGTGTGTGTATATATATTAGTATATATATATATTAGTATATATATATATATGTATATATATATGTATATATATATATATATATTTATATGTCCACAGAATGTCTCCACCAATATTAGACATGGCTGTAGACAAATATGATTACGAAGGACTCGATGGGGTGTCAGCAAAAATTGACCTGAAGAAAACTGAGCATGTACATGTCTTGGTATGTCAAGCAAAAAGTACAAGAAAAGGGAACCAGCGGCACGGCACAAGTCATCATCCGGGGCCCGCACAGGGCGCGCAGCTTCTCGCTAGATATCGAAAACACGAGGTTCCAACACTCTAAACCAGCACAGACCAAAAACAATTAAGCTGCCAATTTATCTTGGTTGTCGGTGGTAGGCAGGGCGGCTGGGAGCAGGTTGGTAAGCCGGTTTGTCTCCTTATTAACGCTGGTATGTTCCGGAGCTGACGCTGTGTGGATGCGTGGTTTAGTGCGGGTCTACCATAGGTCAGGCAATAAATATGTTTCACAGGCAAACATGATGGTGACGTTTATTGTGAACTGCCGGACACAATTTGCACTGACAGTTGCCCAGACAGGTAAGACACAGGTCCCAGTATTTAGGGTGAATGTAATACTTTTTTATAAGCGTCTGAACATGCCACAGTCATACTTTTAGTAGTAGTATTTAGAGTATTCAGACTCCTCTTCCTGTCGTTAAGCCAACAGAAATCACCATGTGTAAATGATAATGTGTTTATTGCTTGTTGAATTAATTCGAGCCTGAAAAAGGTTGGCAATGGATGGCCTTTTCATTACAGCTACCTATATTTATATTGGTCCAAGAAATAGAATCATAACCAATCCTGAGACTTAAGGAGCAGATAATATTTAACATGTTGGTCCTTGTGTAGTTTATGTAGAAACAATAATACTCAAGTTGCATCCAATAATAATGATTTTCCCACAATTGTTTTATTAAGGAAGGGCAAACACTCTAGAGCTTGGTTGAACAGCGCTTTGCACAGCGGAAGGACCTTAAGCCGGGCCCCCACCTACCACGATTCTGGTCCCGATAGGCCCTACGACTGCCTTCCCGACACCATACCGATTCTATTGGGAGGTCAGCAAAAATCGTGATAGGTGGAACAGGTTTCTGCGATGGCGTCTACGATACCTCACGATAGGCTGCGATCGAAAACGTCAATCGTAGAGTTCCCGATTAAATCAACATGTTGGAATTTTTATAGCCTGTCGTAGGGTATTGTGTGTGATTTATCAGGAAAATATCTGTCGCGGGTGAAATACTTAGCGGAGAATTATGAAATTCTGGAATTAGGTAGGGTGCATATAGATGTATGATCGCTGTAAATATGATATTATTTGATGAAGTCTAAGTGTCTGAAGATAATAGTTTCATAACAGAATTATGATTCTATCACAGTTATATTCTTCAATTTGAATATATTCTTCAATTTGTAAATATTCTCCCTATAGTTCACATAACCAGATGGGATCCTTTGCAGTTCACAGCGTTAGGAGTCCTGATAATATCCACTCCATGTGCTGTTTCATTGAGAGTTGGATTCACAAATGTCAGTTTTTTAGGAGCGCACCGAGTAAACCTGCTTTACACACACACCAGTTAGCAGGGCAAGTTCACTCCAGATAGATTGAGGCCTCCAGTACCTGCTGAACATTCTATTAGGTGCAAAGCAGCAAGCAATGCTCACCTTGCTATCATCTACATGGTTCCTTCTTACTCTGCTGTGCAGAGTGGGGCAGCACTCTAATGTACTTGAACCTCTTTTCCAATCATCTGAACATCACATGACCAACCACTGCCTTATAGGGAACACCTGTGATTTTTATTCCTTCTATCTATAACTCTAGTATCATACCACTGTGTCTCACTTCACTCACACTAACCTATGTTATAACACACTCTTAATTATAACAGAACCCATAAGTAATTTTCGTACAGGCACACAGTGCAATTATACACTTCTCGTTCCATATATAGGCAAGGTGCCTGCTTAATGAATGATAAAACAAAAGAAGGCAATATCTTCTCTTGGGGTTTAAATCAGGTAATAAAGACGGCTGCTCCTTAAGGAGGGTCATTCGAATATAGTGCTTTTGAGGGGGCACCATATCTGATTTTTCATGTCATCGTAAACCATTCTTCCCTGTGAGCATTGAGAACAGGGGAGTCGCCTCGAGCTCAGAATGGGGCGATGGTAGCACAACCAGTAAAAGACTATTGGAGATCCTTCTGTCATCGGGTTCCAATGATTGTGGCCATAGCCCCTCTACAGCTCCATTGCTGGCTATTGAGCACCAATCGACTCACGACCAAATGATCACCCCTCAGTCGGCACTAAATCACCATAGGGTCAGGTGCAGTAGAGCACTGTCTAATTGTGACGTCATCGCCGAACCCACAACCAGCACGTTGAAGTCGATTCTCGAGCTCCATACCCACCTGTATCAAAGGATAATGACTCTCAAAACTTAGATACTACTATCACGTTGTATCTTTCTAGGTCTCGCCTAGCCATGTTAATTGTCATTAGGACTAACAGGAGGTTGGCGGTAATGGAGACAGAAGAGGACCCAGTAACTAAGGACACCTCGGCCACCCACGGGACCGCACCGATCACGTGCACCCGCTGGTCAGGTGGCCAAGCACTTTCATACCGGCCTCTCTGCACTCGACCATTGACTCGCGGACCGTCAGCCAATTCTGATAACACCCACCTACCCTAGATGAACTTTCTGTTATCTCTTATTATCTACTACTATGTAGGGCTATCTGGAAATCCAAAGAAATTTTGGAGAAGTATTAAATGTTGTTGGGATGGTGGTAAAACTTGCAATACAGATTTTCCGGTTACCGACGGAGAAGGAGAGATAAATGGTAAAGTCTCAATTGAAGATCAGATGAACTTATACTTTGCTAAGGCAGGGGAATGTGAAAACCCAGTTGTTTATAATGATAATGAAGACTTTATCAATTTGCAAGATATACACTTGACTGAATATTATAATTTCTTTATTGATAGGGAGAAAGCCAGTTTGTTAATTAAAAATCTTAGTAATGAAAAAAGTTCTGTAATCTTGGAAGTCAAAACTGGTATTCTTAAAAAGATATTGAGTAAAGGACCGGAAATTCTTATGGACATTGTGAACCAGGTTATTGAAAAAATACTTCCCAAAAGTTTTTAAAATGGTATCATTGCACCTATTCCGAATAGTGGATCATTGATGGAAATAGGAAATTGGTGGCCCATTACGGTTCTGCCTGCTTTATCAAAACCTGTATAATAGAACTCAGCAGACGAAAATAAATGGAAGAGTTTCAGAAGAAACAAATGTAAGCATGGGAGTTCCTCAAGGTTCTGTATTAGGACCACTGTTCTTTTATTATATTCATTAATGATTTGGTTAAAACTGTAAAGAATGAGCACTAAGGTAGCAATGTATGCCGATGATTTGCTTTATTAGTTCATGGGGAAAACCAGAATATTGTTCTAGACAACATGGAAATTGATCTTTTCAGAATTGATTCTTGGGTTAGGAATAATAACTTAATGGTGAATTACAAAATATCTAAGGTTATGTGGTGCGGGAACAAAAGGGATCTTGACAGGATTAAACCAGCTAGAATGGGGAATTATAGTTTACTAGCAGTCCAGTATTACAATTACATAGGACTTATCATAGATAATAGACTGAATTTTGATAAACAGTATAACAAGATTATAAGGAACTTTAATCTGAGGCTTTTCCGACTATACTACGAAAACTGAGGTATTTTATAACGGAGCGAGCTGCTATTCACCTCTTGCACATAAGCGTGGCGTGGCGATCGCCGTGATAACGGGTTTCGCTGGTTCTATGTACTTGATAAAGTACCAGCCGCGCACCAGCGAAATTTCCGCACTTCAGAACGAGGCGTGCACTGTCAGAGTGAAGCCAACACTGTAGCAGGTGCCTAATACCTCTATAATAATACAAATAAAAATCGCTCTTCTGTCATAAATAAATGGCCGAATTTTATAATCAAAACATGGTTAGAAAGCTGAGACTTAGGGCTATCTGCTGGTACTATTTATGGTATATCTGTGGTATGGGTAAGATTTCCTCTCATAGATGGAAAATCAGAATTGTTTTAGGCAAAAAAAACTAAAACATGTTACCTTCCTGTATTTACACTGATTTCATGAAAAATCTATCGCGATGACCTCTGGCAATAAACATCCCATCTTATTAGGCTTTTCAAGACGATTAAAATGATACCAATATTACCAGGTTGTGATAGATATTTCCTGAGGTAATGGACTAATAATGTATTAGTCAATTGTTAGGAAATTTTGGAATTGGTCAGAAAAAATCTAAGTTTTGAAGCTATCACGGGAAATCTTTGCCAAGGCATAGGTATATGATATATACACCAACAAATAGTTTAGAGTCTTAGCTTTCTAATAATGCTTTATTTGTAAAGATCGGCCTGTTATACACAAAGCCAGAGCAAGTCACATTTTTTCAAGCTAGAAAAAAACTTAGATTTTTGCTAACAAATTCCCAAATTTCCTGACAATTCTCTGATGCAGTATTAGGCCATTACCTGAGGAAATATCTATCACAACCTGGTAATATTGGTATCATTTTAATCGTCTTGAAATGCCTTAGAAGGTAGGATGTTTATTTGTATATGTCATCGCGGTAGATTTTTAATTAAACCGCTGTGAAAAAAGGAAATTAACAAGTTTTAATGTTTTTTACCAAAACAGTTCCGATATTCATTCCATGACAGGAAATCTTATCCAAAACATGGTTATATCATATATATACCAACTGATAGGCCTAGGTCTCAGCTTTCTAGCATTATCTTAAACATAAAATTCGGCCGATTATTCATGAAGCCAGAGCGGTTTATATTTTGCATCATTATAGTATTAGGCACCTGCTGCAGTGTGGGTGCTACATGCCAGAGTCTTTCGCCTCGTTCTGGTGTGATCTACATGTCGGCCATTACAAGATGGCGCCAGTGTGAAGAGGGTCTATATGCTTTGTCGAGCATAAGATGATACCTGTTATTGAGTATTGCAACTTCGTTTCATACATTTGGACTCAGCAACAGCAACAAAAAGTGCAAACATTATTAAACAAAAGTATAAGAGCAGCTATAGGGATTAGAAGAGTATGGGATATGCATATATATTGAAGAATTGCTTCAAAGGATTGGCATTAGTCCTTTGAAATTCAGAAGAGCTAGTCATCTCTTGACACTAATTAAATGGAGAAGCTGAAGAAGCTACTAAACAGGCAAAAAAGGTTATTCTTAGAGTTAAGACTCCAAATACTGCAAAATATCGTAAATCACCGTTATATGAGGGAAATATTCTTTGGGGACAGCTATCTAAAGAAACTCAGTTTTTACCAAGAGGTGACTTGTTTTAGATGCCAGTTAAAAAAGACCTCTTACAACAGCGCCAATTAACTAATATGTGATCAGGAGATTTTCTTTTTTTATATAGAGTCTTTTTTGCGTTCGATCCTGTGGATCATTCTTCCAGGCAACTATGTAAATATCATTAAGTGATCAGAAGATTTGCTATGTATTACTTGTATTACTTACTTGTATTGGTATATCTATCTTTTCCTAAACTTATGTGACTGTGCATTGTGCAGTAATTGCAAATAACCTAAAATTTACTGCCGGGCTGTGTTACCTTCTATCTAGTTAAATAATCGAATGCACTGTGGTGGTTAATCAAACACTCCGCTAATGTATTCAACTGGTCACATGACCAGCAACGAACACTCATTCCTGTCTTTGCACTCACCGCTGGTGCACAGGAATTTTTTCTTTACTGCGGTGCTACTGCTCTACTCTTGGTACGCCTGCTTTTCATATTTTTACTATTTACTCTTATTCTACCGTGACTTAACCACCTGCAATATGACAAGACGTAAGCAGCCGGCTTCTCCGAAGAAACCGAATAACCCCCGGAAAAAGACTCAAGAAAATCCGGGAACTCACTCCGACGAAGATGGCGACTACGACAGCTCTACCGGGTCGCCGGCGTCCTCAGCGGTGTCAGGGCCATCGGCCAGACAAAATGCCACGGTCATTCAAGATGTCGCCGGAAGAGTGGACACAATTGACAGGAGGTTGGACAGCATTACTTCAATGTTGTCCCAGCTCGTCCGAGACAAGACGCCAACGGACGCTTCTAACAACGCGCCAGGGCAGCCCGACCTGTATGTAAGGAACTCGACCGCCCGGGCCCGCTCACCCATCCGTGACTGTGATCAGCGCACTGGCCTATAAAACCACCCTCGCGGCTCTGGGGTTTGGGAAGTAAACATGATGTTTTCTATAATTCTAGTAGATTGGGAAATGGACCGAGTAAAACCCGTCATAAACATACTGATCTACGCTCTGTGCACCGACCCGTTCTCAATACACCAAGCCTCTCCTCACGTGTAAACAAAAGCCACGTGCTTTCACCAAACATAAACAATGCTTGCGGGCGCCCCGGTCACGTGCTAACTGGTCACGTGGTCGTCAAGGACGAAAACAAAAACAAACGTGCACATGGTCGTGCCCACACGCAGGTTCTATCTGACATACACTTTGACTGCGCCTCTGATTTCTCTGGTGTTGAATGTATCTCTGAAAACAATTTTGTTACTCATGCTGATGTTTCACGTGTATCTTCTGATGTTTCTCAGGTTTTTATGCATCGTGTTGTTTCTCATGTTGTACCGACCGCTGCCGATCCAGCTGGCCCCTCCACGCCGGGCCAGTCGGGACGCACCCTCCTCTCAACGGCTGGAGGGAATTGGGCCTAGGCTGGACGATGGTATCGAGTCCTCACTGGAGGAGCACCCCGACCCTGGAGTAGTGGTCTGTGCCTCGATACCCTCGGTCTCTTTAATTTCTAATGTTTCTCCGGCACGGGATTGCCCGGACAATACACAAACCCTCGCTTCCCCGGCCTCTAACGCCCTGGAGGAGACTATGGAGGACATTGTCTGCGACGCATACCGCCGCCCGATTGCAACTAGCACCCCCACAAGGGACACTGCCCCCGCCCCGGTCGAGATGGACGACGAAGTTGACTGTCATGTTACTGGACCGGCCGCCGGAGGCGCGCGGGCCCTTCTGGTAAACCCTAAGAAGTATATGGAGTTGGTGCTTAGAGCCTGACCACACCCGTCTGTGGCGGCTGTGGATCAAGCCCCCACACATATGAACATGTGGTGGTCGCCGCCTGTCTAGCAGGTTGGATGACCCCAATCCGGAACGCTAGTTCCAGGCAGGATCCCACCCTACGCACTCTACGTAGGTTGGTTCGGTTTTCGGTTAGTTTGCACAGACCTAGTCACACTTAACACAACAACGTCTTTTAATTACTACTTTCCGGAAAGATCTAGAAGATCTTTCCCATAAGTACAGTACCCCAGCACGTATGTGCCAGGTAATGCTGGAGAGGCTAATCTGGAAGACTCGCCTAACCACCAGGAAGGTTACAAGAACCCGCCTTCAAAGTGAGGGCCCAAGGGTCTGTTCCGTAGAAGAGACGCGCGAAGACAGCCTGTCAATCTACTGTGAACGCTGAGTATATATACCCAGCGTTACGTAATCCTGGTCTCCGCCGCGCCACTCTCGTGTGCGGCGTTGTCCGGAATCACTACACAGTAAGGATCGGCATGTCGCGCCATCTTCCGTGAAACATACGAACACTGCTGGATTCCCACCCCACTACATTCATATATCATTGCGTGAGACAAACCGGAATTCCTAACTACATGGGAGCGAGAATACTCGTTCCTTTGAACATGAACTGCGACGCCTGGAGCGAGGCTTTGGCTGGTTATCACGACCAGGAGATTGTCGACTTTCTCTGTTTTGGTTGGCCAAGTTTGTATTCAGCAGACAAGCCCCCCGTCCGTACATACAAGAACCACGCTTCTGCTACCGCTTTCCCAGTGGCAGTCAACTCTTTCATAGAAACAGATGGGCGCCATGCTGGGACCTTTTGAGTCCCCGCCTTTCATACCTTGGACCCAGGTCAACCCTTTTTTGACCTGCCCCAAGCCTGGCGACCCCCTAGAGAGACGAGTCATCATGGACCTATGTTTTCCGAAAGGAGGCAGTGTTAACGACGGGATCTTTAAAAACTATTTCCCAGGGTATGAGAGCCAGTATACTCTCCACACGATAGTGGACCTGGCTACTTTGGTGTTACGGACTGGTTTTGGTGCTTTGCTGTGGAAGGCCGATCTCCGGAGGGCCTACCGCCAGCTCTGGATCGACCCTCTGGATTACTCTCTACTCAGCCTTCAACAGCGAGGAAAGTATTATGTGGACATCTGCCCTTCATTTGGATGCCGGTTCTCCGGGGGCGCCCAGCAGAGGGTATCCAATGCCCTATGCTGGGTTATGAGCCGGAAGTGTGACGCCCATCTTCTCGCCTACGTGGATGACTTTGTCTCTGTCGAGCATGATTTCTCCGCAGCGGTCCGATCTTTCGCCAGTTTCGAGGATGTCTTCCAGCGGCTGGGTGCGGAATTGGCTCCAGAAATATCTGTTTTCCCCACGACTCGCCTCGAATGGCTAGGCTTCACCATTGACACTATCGATATGCAGATCACAATTCCTCAGACCAAGCTCCAAGCCGTAGTGGACGAGTGCAGAGCATGGGAGAACAGTACTCATGTCACCAAGCAGCAGCTGCAATCCATCTGCAGTAAATTAAACCATATATCGCAGTGCATTCCTCCGGCACGGCGGTACATGTCCCGGCTGCTGGATACTCTGCGCAGATCGGATGACGCGGCGCCGGTCGAGCTGGACCTCGAGTGCAAGAAAGATCTCGCTTGGTTCTCCAACTTTGCGAAACAGATGAACAGGAAGAAGCTCATCATTAAGGACCGGCCTTCGGTCGAAATTGTGTGTGATGCTTGTCCGAGAGGCTTGGAGGCTTTCTGCGAGACCGCAGGGACCTATTACAGCATCCCCCTGCCGGAAGCGTATCGCGAGGCCTACCACATCAGCCAGATAGAGGCAATTAATTGCCTTCTCTCGGTCAAATCACTGAGGCCGACCGGAACTCGAGGCCACCTCATACGTGTAACCACGGACAATTCAGCGGCCATGTATGCGCTCAACTCCGGAAAGACCCGCGACCCCGTCCTTGCGGCATGCGCGCGAGAGATTGCCTTGATCGAGGCTCTACACAACGTGATCATCCGGGTTGTACACAAGCCGGGCGACCAACTCGTCCTGGCGGACGCCCTCTCTCGCGCCAATTTTGACCATAATAAAGCTAAACTCGCTCTGCAATTAGTCAAGGATAGTAATTTATCACGCCGAGATCCAGCCCCCTTATCGTATGTTTTATCTCCAACGTAGCCTTTTTATTTACTTTCAGATGCTGCGAATCCCCGCCTCATCTCACGGAGCTCGTGGATGGCGGCAGCATCCGTAGGTACGGCCGACAACCTCCACCGCCAGATGCAAGCCTATGTATCGTTCATGGTTATACATCACTTCAACTTTCTTGCTCCGTCCCCTACTCAACTCGCCCTCTTCATTCAGTTTTTGGCAAACAGCTTAAAAAGTTTGGCCTCCGTCCGGAACTATTTCTCGGGCGCGTGCACTTTCCTACGTGCACATGCCGTCGACCACGGAGTTTGTGACTCTTACCTAGTAACTCGTGCCATCAAAGGCACGCAGGGCCTCTCAACTCATCGGTTCTCTCCGGCCACGCTGGTCCCTCTTCATATCTTCAAGGCTGTCCTCCCAGCCCTGGACATCCCTGGCCCGGTCCCACTGGCAGCCCGGTCGGTCCTCCTCCTTGGATATACCACCCTGCTACGCCAATCGAATCTCCTAACGACGGGGTCCTCGTCTCATACCCTTCACCGAAGAGATATCACCGTCTCGGAGGAGGGCCTCGCACTCACCATCCGATCCACAAAGACCTCGGCTGGACCGGCGAGTTGCTTCTCCATCCCCGTAACGTGCACTCTTGGCCCGTTCTGGCCGGTCGCAGCGCGGGAGAAATACCTACACTACACCCCGGCGCCTCCCTCCGCTTCGGTGTTTGTATCAAAGACTGGCGCCCCCCTACACGCTGACGCCATACTTCCGGTTGTGTGTTCAGCCCTCGGGCCGGCGAACTACCCTCATTGGCACCCGTTTACCCTCCACGCACTTAGGAGAATGGGGGCACAACAGGCTGCTGCGTCCGGAGTACCTGAAGACAAAATCATGGCCCATGGGGCCTGGACCTCGGTCGGGGGTTTCCGAGCTTATGTTCCTAAGCCGGTCCCCCCTCATACTTCAACCGCCCTAGCCTCCTCTTTGGCTCTTAATGTATAATTGTTTATCTCTCTTATCAACTTATCTTTTATCTGAAATGTATTTATATCGCTTTTACCATGCAATGTTTTTATATATTGATGTGCAATAAATACATTTTATCTGCAGCCCGGCGTTAGTCAATTAAAGAATTGTTTTACAAAGGCAGGTGAATCAAAGCTAGATCTAAAATGTTTATTTGTTAGTGCTGTCTGTCTGTCTGTCCTGTCTGTTCATGTAATTGTCTTTTTCTGTGACTCTTGCGAGGAAGAGCGCCTTTGGGCGATCGCTTGATGTCGTAAAATTAGTTACTGAATAAAAAATCAATAAAAAAATCTCATGACAACTAAATTTCAATTGTTATTTTTCTACAGTAAAAAGGTAACTCAATAAGTTTTTCGATAAGTAAATCCCTCTGTGTTAGTTGTTTATGATCGCCATAAATATCAACCAAGGAAATAAAAATGTTATTTTCTCCCCACTTCTATCGTTTAACGAATTATGTAGTGTTCTACTCTTGTCACTGGCCCCTAATACTACCGTCGTTTGTAGCTTTTAGTGGTTAGTAGCTTTAAAAGGTTTTAAGACTAAAGTATCACTAAAGAAGACCTACTTAACTTGATGCTCAGCAGGCACCACAGAGTCCATCTTCCCTCACCAGAAGAAATGAAGCACTATTAAGCGGAGTGGGGGAAGATATTATCATAGACCTGTGCCAGTACATTAGACAAATACCAACCTTTGCTAGGGTTTTGGTATCAAATATATACCTGCAGAGTATGGTGGTATAAAATGATGTATCACCCTACTTTGAAAACACATTCTGATTGGCTGAAAAAAATCGCACTTATATTTGAAGGTATATGATGAAATAAAAATTTATTACCTTACTGGTACGTACTCGTGTACCTTTTTTCTTTCTATAAAGATATTCCACTCGTTCTGCGAGTTCGTGGAATATTTTCATTGAAAGAAACATGATACGCGAGTATGTACCAACTAGGTATATACATTTTATCTTATTATGCCATACATTCAGTAACCAATCAATGGACCAGGATCCAGGATCCTTTGGAAACCATTAAATCAATATAAATGGTACAGCTCTAAGATAGAATATCCTGGGTAATGACATATACATGTGTATATGAAAACATGGGAGAGATTTTGGGCGGTATTACATTTTAATGAATACTGATTGGCTTTATAATGCTAACATATAAACGTTGGTCGTTATATTCCCACAATTAATTCAATATTCTGGTGTATGATAAAATACCACGGAAATTTACACTCTCCGAGCCTCAAAGCCAAGGCAATGTAACTCATTTACTTCGTGTTGTATTGTCCACGAAGTTGGGGTCTTAATCCCGATATGTACGGCATTTGTCTATAGCAGATTGCATATTGTGTGTATTATTATGCTCCAGTCATAGAAAATGTATTAAGCCAATTACGCCATATTCATCGCAACAATACCTTTTGAATATTGTCGTTGCAGAATGCCATTACGTCGATATTTTGTAGGAAGTACTTTCTGAAACGGATGTTACTTGCTGCTACACATCCCGTGCTTTTTATGCTATCAATCGGAAGGCTAAATGACTTCAGTGCCCGCAAGGCAACCCATAAAAGACCCCCTTGATAATCAAATCTAGGAACATAAGGCCTCCTTCCCACCATCTTAAAGGCCTATAGTTCAAGGAACGACATCTATATGACATACAGTAAAGGCCAGGTCACACTGACAAAAGTGCTACTGTTGCACACGTTACTGGTTTATTTCATCCCCGGGGCACACTACATCCGATGAATCACTACAGTAACTTTTAGTAATGTTAATCAATATTCAAGTTCCCTGTTATAATTCAACCAACTTGTTTGAAAATTCATGTCCATGAAAGTGATACTTGTATTTTGTCGTATTAAGAAGCGGTGATTTACTTTCTAGAAAATAACTGTTGGATAACTATAGAGTAGTCAAAAGAATAGTCAAAAGAGGGATGCATAAATCCAATAGACAAGATAAAGTTCCCATAGTGTGAAATATCAAGTCTTATGTTTTACCAGCTATTTGATGAAATAAATGTTTATACTTTTATATGGATACCACTAATATTGCTTTATCAGCAGCACCGATGGAATATCAATGTGAAATGTGATATGGTCAGCGAAAGAAATACCTACCGAGTTTATAACTTCTTGGGCCTTTAACATTATCATAGCTTTGGTACATCACTGCAAACGTCGAAGGTCGATGCTGGAGAATAGGCCTATATATATCATCCACTTTGTGTTTTTCATAAGTAGCTGTGTCTCGGAAATCCAGTCTTTTGGGTAGACATCATGTGCAGTCTATCCTTGTTATCTAATCCACTTTCGAGGAACTAGCATGAGTGTCTCTCACCTGCGCGCCACCTAGCGTCTTTAATCAGCAGTCTCCAATAGGGGCGCATCAATCAGCGCTTAACAGGCCCGGATGTAGCGACGCTGACCCGCCGGAAGTACTCGGGTGACTCGTGCGCGTGCGCCGTCGCTCATCAGTGTGCGTCGCAGCGCATGCGCACAACCTGCTACTCAGGTAGCGTGTCTCTGGGATGGGGAAATCGATGCCTCCGTGTTTATTATCATTACCGGACGCCTTATATGTTGGTGGCGATTATTTGCACAAGAATAACCAATAACCAAAGTAATCAATACTTTTTTCAGACGCTCCTACGTCTGGCGTCTTCTTCAGTAAGGGCTTCATTATTTTATAGGGAATATACAGTATAAACCGGCCAGTTATGTCGCAGAACCAACAGAGATGGGCAAGAGTTAAAGACACTGGTGAAGCCGCTTCGTGTTTCTCACGTTTGTTGACAGACCTCTCTGCAGAATTCTTACGCAGACGAACGGTTACGCCATCTAGGCAGTCATCTACATTCAGATGTGCTGTCCACCATGCATCAGAGGTAAGATACACCAGTACAGTGGGGAATGTAAACAAGGCTCTGATTGATCTGATAGCCTGGGCAAATAGAATTCGCCATAACGTCCCTGGGAATCTCGGTGTGAAATACTGTGTTCGATTTATAAGCATGGCGAAACAAAGGAGGTCCGGGCGGCAAACCTCTGGAAATGTGTCCACTTTGCAATCAACACAATCAGGAATTCGTTATATGCTGTATCAAGTAAATATGGATGTTATATCTATTGAAACTAGGTTATGTGTGCACTGAACTAATTGGCTTTGTAGAATATATAGGATAAGGCCCACGGTGATATAAATACGGTGACACGGGCATTCTATGAATAACATATGTTATGATTAAAACGCTACATGGCAAATTATTCGGATGGGGTTGGACGTGCGTACCTTTAGTCATTACTCCAATTTGATGACAAAGTATTTTTGTAAAAGCAGTGAACTCCATTTAGATAAAGTAGAATAGAACAAAAGGAGTATATGGAATGGATGTTTAATGGATTATATATACAAGGGGTAGACTAATATCTGTGTGTCCTTATCACCAACGAAACACAATTTCCATTACACGAACGTTATGAAGTGAAGAGTGATCGGTGTAAAAGGCTGATTCCACCAACAGGATGGATTCGTCATGATATATCTTGTTATATCTTACAGTGTTGCGGTGTGTCGTACCTCCGTTGTCGCAAAACATAGTCATGCGTTGTCTGGTGTATGTTTTGGTACTCCACCACCACGACACCTCAAGACACATCCCAACAAATAGGCACAAAATTATTCAAACCTAGCTCGACTTACCAAGACACCCAAATCGTGGCTAATCTCACTAGATCTTGTGTGTTGGTGGAATCACCACTTAATTAGGGTTATTATCCTACCCCTAATATAAAATCCCATAGGCTTTGATAGCATTGAGTTTCTGTATGCCACACTGACTGACATGCTGGGTTTTGTATGCCTCTAGTGACATATGGAACTTTTATCATGTGACAAAGGAATTGACCAATCAATGACCAGAACGTGAGCCACCACAAAAAAGTTCTGGTTTCACTCAAAGCACCCATTCAAATGTTTGCTAGCATAATTAAGAATATATCGAGTGATTTATGAAACTCGCCATACCTGAAACGCCAATCTAGTCAACAACAAACACACACTCAAGAAAATCGAGTTATAGTCACATTATTTGCCATTTTGACATCTTGTTGAAACTCGCCGATGAAGCTTGGGGCTGGTGACATCTTTGTTGACACTGTCGAACTAAAATAGCTATTCCACCAAGCCAGCACAAGCCCCGGCAGGGCGTCTTGTGTTTGCCTATTGGTCTTTGGCAGCAATATTTGACCCCTCGCCATGCCTCCAAAACCCTGTCGCCGGCCAGAATCAGCTGCAGTGTTGGTCGTCGCCAACCGCCCACCAGCGGCCAAAAGCCCCTTTTGAAGCTGTTCCACAGATAAGCATCAAGAAAGCAGGCCAAGCAGCCGGACCTTCCGAACACAAAATTGTAAAATGTCTCCTGCAAACTACTTCCGGCAGAATACTGTTTCATTTGATTTCCCTGAACAGGCCGGCCAGCTCCGTGAGCTTTCCCGGGATCTACATTGACTGCTCCCCCACAATAGGTGCCCCTCTATCGCGACTCACACCGTCAACATGGAGCAGGCGATACCCACAATACGCCGAACCACGAGCAGAGACAGAACATTCTGACAGTTTACGTACTCTGGACGAAATCCTGGTGCCAGAGCGTGTCATGCACATTCATAACATCAAGCCTTATCTTTATTTACCTTCATTGCTCAGTTAAACATATTAGATTTTGGCTCCTTGGCTCTTGGTCATTTATGTAATCTCGTTATAACACTATATAATTGAGGTCGTCACACCAGGCGTTACATATATACAGGAAAAGAATCCTTGTACGGGCACCCCTGCAAAGGAAGCTGAAAATGGCTTGCACCACCTCGGTCGAACTACAGCTGTGTGCCAATAAACTCAGAGAATGAAGTGTGTCTATGTATATTTTTCTTTTATAAAAGAGCAGTGTTTATCAGCAATCTCGATACATGATTTCGATTACAGAATATGAGGCACTAAAACCACTGCCCTACATATAAAGAAAGGCCCCAAGCATGTACTCGCGTTGTCATATTTTGATATTAAAAGTGCTGCCGTAATCTTCGACCTTCAGGTTGCAATCATTTATGGATCGCTCGAAATGTATTCCTTCTTTCCCTAAGGGCACAGTGCACAGACCTTCCCTTATGATCTGACGGTCTTCACACACATCCATGAACTTCTCCAATATTGAGCCGATGTCACAAGTGTACCAATACCTTCATTAAAGTGATCTTTATATTGTATGACAACTTTGTCCAAAATACAGGAAAGGGCATGTCAATAATTCCCCTCAAGTATTTATAGAAATAAAGGGGTGAGCATGTCAATATATTCCCTGAGGTATAGGAATGGTAAAGGGTCAGACCTCTAGAAGAAAACTCCTCTAGTGAAAGGAGAATAAGAGAGCCCCTGGCACGCAGGGTTTTCCCGTTCAACCGCAGTGTTTTCGCCTATATGGACATCATGTATGGCTTTTGTACAACTATTTTGTAAATGCGTCTAGACAAGAGCAGAGTTATTGACTAAGGAGAAGAAGCGTGTGTTCAACGTTGATATACCTCCGGTTATATTGTTAGTCTTAATTGGAGAGAACAGGAAACACAACAAGCCAGCATCAATGCTTTGCCTACGATGTTGATTCCAGGTACTGAAATATTTTTTATAACTATTCCTATCTATGTGTGGGTGTATGCATGCATTCATGCATGTATGGATGTATGCGTGCATGGATTTACTATATACCCATGCTGTATATACTGCAAATATGCACTTTTTCGCCAAATAACGTAAAGATATCGCACAGAACGGTTTCCGTGCGGCAGCATATGGAACACTGTTCCGTACAAGTCATTTAAAATATTAGTTAGAATAAATTAAGCTGATGTCATGGGCCCCTTTATTGGCATATGGAAATCAATCTTCGTGAAAGGAAGTACTGAATGAATTGCTGATCACGTCAATAAAAAAATTAATGAAAAACAAATGGATTGATGAATAACGAGGGGGATGTAAAGGTCTTATTTTGTGTCTCGTGGGAGTAAAGAGAAGACGCACAGAGTGACGACATCCAGCAGTGTCAGGATTCTCCTAGACAGATAAGAAATTAGCGCTAAAAAGCAAGGTAAAGATCCAATGGAGGAGGAAATGGAGAGAAACAGAGAGAGGGACAAGTGAAGTGAAAGCGATTATTCTGCAAACGCTCTAAAGCTGTAAATTAGATTTTTAAACCTTACAGCTATAGTGTTACGTTAACAACACCGGCCCAGGAGGAATAGAACCTCACTGTGTGGATTCAGCAGTATATTCAGGCCCATTCCTATCCGTCTCGGGTATCGCATTTCTCTATATCTGTGTAGTGTAGTGTAAACATGAAAACAGCACTCGCTGCAGGATGCTTTATGTTAGAGGTACCCTATACGCTTGGATAGCAAATTATCAGGAATGTCTTTTGGAGTGTTTGAAGTTAAATGAGGTGGAATCGTTCCTTCTTTTAGTGAAAGCACATATGTTTGTTCATGTGAAAAGTCCTGCTTTAAATCAATATTTTGCAAAAGCCTCACCTCCATCATTCCTATTTAGCACAGTCGCACGTTGATCAAAGGCATGCGAGTGCTTAAACCGTAAGATATGACACATATACTATCTGAAACAGATGTGAAACTGCGTCATACTAACAAGACCATTGGCATTCTTCCTTGTGGGTAGGATACGTGTATACATAGTCATTGCAGGATGCTACCAGAGGCGAGTGTGAGGTGTGGGAGTCGGGAAAGAGGAGTGATAGAGAGGGAGGGGCAATGATGAGGTAGGCCAGGTCTGGGTGGATCCAACGGAACAGGAGGTATCCAGGTGTGGCCAGGCAGAGTGAGAAGAGAACTCACGTGTATAGTGCCACTTCCCACTGACTTCGACATTACCAGTTCACTAACATCCTGGACCAGTCCGGAGAATTCTCATCTATCACTCAGCGCAAGCATCTCCGCCTCAATGAAGGGTGATAGGGGTTGTTCTAGGCCATTCAACAATCGGTATGTTATATTCACTAGGAGGCTAAGATTAAAGTCATTGGCGCAATTAAAACTAATCATAATTCATTCCAGTTAGTTAACGCATGTTTAAAGCAGTGTCTGTCGCATATTGGGACTTTTGGGGTTTTATACAATACAGTGTCTTTTAGCATATTTCCAAACCCTTGAATCAGCAGTGTATTTAATCTTTAGGTATATGTTGTTAGAACAGACGCTTCATGCATCACGAATAACAATATGGACGCCTATTATCTCCTGTAATAGGGTTATAACATCAATCAAATAGATAAATGTTCTACATGTATTTATTTCAAAATGACTGTATTCTTTATATCATTTTGGATAGATAACTCTAATATATGCAAATACAGGTATATATAAATACATATTCAGTGCTCAGGATAATTCTAGTATTCGCCTACTGAAAGAGCAGATATATTAACATTGTGTATTAAAGCTTGGGGAAAAGTTGATATCGTTCTGAGAATCCCCAGAGGAGGTGTGAAGCGCAGCGCCCCCTATAGCGACTTGGTTCATATATACGATCGCAGCTGCCTCACAGCGCCACTTTCAAACATGCCAGCAAGAGGGAAGGAGCTCTGAGAAGAGCCCACACTAAAACATGCAAAATGCAAATAGCTCTTGTGTCATGAATAATAGGCCGATTTTGATAAACAAAACATTGTTAGAAACCTAAGACATGGGCCTATTTAGTGATACACATATCATATACCTGTGCTATGGTTAAGGTTTCCTGTCGTAGGTTGAACATTGGAATTTGTGAGAAATAAGGCTGCATTACCCCAGATCCCCGAATGAAACAAGATGAAAGCCGGAGTGGGCTTATAAAATTTTATTAAATTTTATATGTGTTATTGATATGAATAACTGGTTACACAATGAATATCAATAATAAGAATAAATGTATAACTGACAGATGTATTTTGTTGTCAATTATAAAAAGTTTATGATAACATAATGAAGTTATTATGTAATATTACATAGTTATGAGGAACATGTAATAATAAGATAATAATAATAGCCCCTACGAGTGGAAGGAGTAGAATAGATAAAAGGAGAGGGTGGGTGGGAAAGAAAAAGTATGTGTGTGAGGTATGAGATCTGAGAAGCGTATGAGGCAGAGTACAGTGTCGGCCTAGCGCACTTTGATGTTTAGTGCGGCCGGTAGTGGAGAGGTGGCGCAGGGGTGCGCTAGTGCAGAGGTGTTTCACCAGGGGGGGCAATGACCACCCCTGACCATAGGCCATGGGTATCCTATTCCACAACACAAAACAACCATAAAATGTGGAGCTCTATTGAGCTCTATTGTGGTTTGGAATAAATTAGAAGCCACTCTATCAATATCTGAAATATTTTTGATAGAGCTCTAACAGATTGTATGTAGTAGCTGTTCTTAATTAGCCCATTTTTGCAATATTTACGTATAGGAATCTGCATCAGCTGTCATTTAAGTCCAGGTCGATTTACATATTTTCTAAATAATGACACTCCTAAAACAGGCATTAGAACAATAAAAGAAAGTAATATGGACCTTTTGGTGGCGAATCCTCATCTAAAAACACTCTAAAACACTCTGTATAACTGATTCTGTGTGAGTTACATAGCAGCCTGTCAGAGCATTCGTGGTGCTTTGTTTTGGTTCTGAATTATCGCTCAAAACAATAGGGGGCGCTGCGCTTCACACCTCCTCTGGAGAATCCCATTACTGTTCTCGGTTTGCTTTCTCGCAATGCCCCTTTCCCGCACAGTAGGTGTGATAGAAAAAAATATCACACCTGATTCCAGCTGAGTAACAATGGTACTATTCTTGCAGGTTTCCCGCAGATACACAGCCCACCTGTTCCGGCAGCATTTGACCTGAAACGACTCGGCTTCAGTCGGTAAATAAACGAGAGGCACACTGAGACTTCCGACACACCACCACCAGGCCAACCTTTTAATGTAAACACCTGAGTTAAACCGAGAGCAGGAGATATATCATCACACAAAAGTCGATTAGGAGAACATAAATTCTTTCTTAATTAAAAAGGACCTTGACAATGGTCTCATACAACTATTTCCATAATTAATTAGATAATAGGAAAAACGGAGCTGGCCAAATGACAATAAGGGACAATTCCACCCCAAGATATGTCGTGTACTGCACCAAATATGATAATTTTTCTGTATATCACGAAATGAAGTAAAATTAGAGAAGAGCAAATAAAGATTGCTCCCCCAAATAATTAATGGAATTTGCTTAAGGCACATGGAGTGTAGCCGACGGAGATGTGGCATATCCACGCCTCTTGTTCTTATCAGGTTTGTCAGCAGGACATAACGTTGTACGAGCCAAGTGGTACACTAACGCTTTAACCTGACATCTACTCTACACCATCAGTTGGCCAGTTACCCATTCACTCCTCAACACATTTCTGTTTAGTAGATAGAGTGTTGTCGTTTTAGCTTTTCCCATGAGTGCAACGATGGCGTAGGCAGGGTGGGTTGTTGGTGGCAGCCTAACTACACGCCTTTATTACATTCCTCCTCTTTCTGTAGCCCTAGTGCTAAAGTAACTCTTAGCACACTACTAACCAGGTCAGAGAAAACAGGCTCTTGCTCCGATCACTTCGTTCGGGTTACATGTTCAACCATCTCCAGATCAGATATTGCATCACGGTATCAATATGCGAACCCCTGACAAAACCTTCTAAAGAAGAAAAAGAATTAAATAGATGTGTACCTAATCCAATTTTATCATCATCAAAGTTGAATAGATTTAAAAGCCTTCATTGTGGAGAAAGAGTCCTATAATCTTGATAAATGTATTGACCTAATTAAAAAAAAAGCTTCTTAATTAAGAGTAGCACTAGATCAAGATTACTGTTTGATAAACATATGAAAGGGTTGAATAAATCAGTTAATGATACATATGCGGATTCGGTTTCTAACGATCTAGCACTAAGGATACTGTGACTATCTAGACATTAATGGAAGAGTGTAGCTACCTGTTGGAGATGGAGGAACCACAAGGGAGATTTTATGATAAAGCGTCTGCAGGATCATACACTGTTTTGTTCAAGGTCACAACTTGAAATGACAATCAATAATTAACTTTCATAGACAATAATGCCTTTTAGGTGGCTCTCATAACTAGGATGTAAAAGATTGCTCAGAATGATGGATGAGAATTTGGATACACGTGTGAGAGAAACAAGAGGTGACTCAAAATAGGCTGGAAGAAGGTTATCGTCGTAGAAGTTCATGTACCGAATTTCTGAGGCAGACTATTGTGGGAAATGCTAGATGAAGACGTTCAACATTTAGATACTGTTTCTGAATTTCAAACAGGTCTCTGCACGAATCTGAGGTAGATTAGAGAATACCGAATCGGTAGAGTAGAACCCAAGTACGATATTACCTTTCATATTAAAGGCATATCTTACAATTCACAGTGGCGCCACCTGATGATTCTTAAATAATGTCAATTATTAGTCAAAGCTGGTTTCTTTGGATCTATTTTAATTCTACATAATTAGATTTTTATTCAATGTTAATAGGTAAAATAGGCCAATTTATATTTGCTTGATTTACATAGGAAATGTACTAAAAATATGGTTTCCTTCAATTCTTTCAAAGACAAGGACGGTGACATCCTAATATTGATCTATAAATCAAAAACAAGCACGGTGACCCGCGATTTTTTAAGTTTAATATGTATTCCAGAACACTTGGAGACCATCTTTTTAGATATTCGGGAAATTTAATTTTCAAGCCTGATTGTCCGATATGCCTTTAAACTATCGGTGTCTCGTGGAATCATAGAGCAGCTGGTAATTGTCAGATATGAGCAACCCAATGAAAAATGACTCTACCTAGCCTGCAGAAAGTAACTGAAGGGTAAATTGTGATGGCAGTTAGTTTTAATCTAAAGAAATTTTATATTCCGAATAGTATGTACGAAACGCTGATTCTGCAAGTAAAACCCAAGAATGAGGACAATAACCTTTGACTAAATGGAAGGCTTCGCCTCCATGACGATTGCGGCCCAGCCAAACTCGTGGAGTATTGTCTATTTATATGATTCTCGATGCAGTTCTATATAAGTATCATTGGACATTCATTATATGTGGTGTTGGCCTCGGATGATCGCATGTACGTAGTTGGAGCATTTGTCAACAGAGATTATTAGAGAATAATGGAAATAAAGAGAGCTAAGCTCAGCTCTAAAGATGACAAAAAAGGAAATAAACCCAAAACGATGGGTAGTCATATGTAAACCAGGCTAAGCAGGACGATAACATGTAAAAGACAGTTTCCTTTAAAATCGTAATTAGATCTAATCTATAGATTTTCCGCTAGGTTATAGTTTTCTATGAAGACAAAATTACATCTCGTAATTCTATCACTTAGTGAATTTGATAACGGTTCATTACCTGTCCAGCCACAAAAGAGAGTGAAAGATTGCTGGCTGTGAGACAATATCTATATTGTCTCTGCCACAGCGCGAAGAACCCTAATTTACATATTTATCCTACCCCTAATATAAAATCCCATAGGCTTAACATTGGGTTTCCGTATGCCACGCTGACTGGCATACGGAGTTTTATATGCCACTAGTGGCATACAGCATTGTTATCACGTAATAGTCCAAAATTGAGGAGATAGGGTAGGATAAAATCAAAACCTGATTCGTTTTAATCTTGGCCACCGCATTCCACTCCTGAAGTTTTTGCTCCGGACTTCACTCGGCTTCGCCTCATGAAGTCACTTTGCCAAACTTCAGTCGTGGAATACGGTGGCCAAGATTAAACCTCATCCAGTTTTACGATAGTATGCCTCAGGCATATGGCTATGAATAAGCTGTAGTTGGTTGTAGTTGGCCTTGTGACACCAGGACCCTACTGGGACAGCCGCAAGTCACCAGGGAAGGATCCGTAATCTACCGGGATCACAACATAAGTCCCCGCATGGCAGACCGCATGGCAACACCACGATGACACCACAGCTACACCACGACGACCTGCGGCAACCTATATATATATAGGCCCGTTTCCATTGGCCGACGAAGATTGCTTAGATTTTCTGAGTTACACAGAAAGTCTGTCGGTGATGGCACTGACTGTGCGTCGTTATAGAAAAATCGCTGAGGGTAGTAGATTTCACTCAGTGACCAAGCTTTCACTCAATGATGGGTGGTGCCACATTGCATAATCTAAGCAGAAAAAGTCGTGGGGCATTTCATGGCCTTGGTTGTTTCCATTGACCGATATTGTGTCCACAGTGCCAAAAGTCCGTCGGTGGTTCCTGACAGTAGATCGGTCACGGGAAATCGGCCAATGGAAACTCACCTTGGTGGGCCTCAAGTCGCTGGGATATTTGGGGCCGAGCAGAGTAAAGGCCATAAAAAGGTCATAATAAGTCACGTTTACTTATTGTTTGAGGAAAATTGACTGCCGGGACTGTTGGAGAGATGGTGTAAACCTAGCAATTATTTGTATACATAGACTACACACTCGGGTATATACAAGAACACACCAGTCATATTTTCAGTGTAGGAGGGAAGCGAAACTTGGATGTAGCTTGAAAACTGGTATCAATATAATTGTCCCCAGTTTTAGGTCATGTTTGCAGACGTGTGACATTTATCTCATTGTTCCGAGGCTACGCGACCATTTTGGGGACCAAAAATTATATATTTTTGTCATGGTATACAAAGATTCTGATAACTTATAGGCTATAAAAAAGATACAGATTTGTAAATGGTAGTCAATTAGGCTAGAGATTATGGGCCTTATTGTCATATACATTTTGAAATTATCTAAATAATTCATCTGTTTTTATTTCTGACGTATCTTCTCAGAAATCACGTTAAAAGTAAGGGAAAATGTTTGACTTCAAGAATATGAATGATTCTATAGAATTCCATCTGGATACAAAATCAAAACCCTTTTTTTTTTACACTCATTTGATATCTTAAATTTTGTACTCATAGTAGAAGTCAAAATGGATTGTTTTGTTATCAAAATAGAAAAGTAGCAAAAAGCCCTTTTGTACTATCTGCCAGTTGTCAAAGCAACGTCATGGTAGGTGAAAATGAGAAAAAGGCTTGATCCAATATTTTTGTGTTGTAATTTCAATGAATGTTTAACTTGAATTGTTATATAAATAAATGTTTACTTAAACTGATTAAATATGCAGCAAAAGTCAATCTATAAGATTTTTTAGGGAAGCACCATTTGAATCTGCAGTCCACCATAGTCTCTAATATGCCTTTCTGGCGTATAGCTGCAATGTGCTGGAATGCTAGTTTGTGAACAGTCGTTATCTAACCCCTGGTATTTTTTTGCCATAGCCTCAATGTTTGGATCTTGTACTCAATGCCTATGGAGTATTGTAAAGAAATTCTTAATGGGGGATGCTGTCAGAAATATTAGCCAATTAGCCAATGATGGGGGCGAGACAAAATCTGAACCACATTTGATCCATAGCCACTGAAAATTAGCAATTCGCTTCGGTCTGCTACGTAATCTCAAAACACAAGGAACATTTTCAGTTGCTATTGAACTCGATGCAATTCCTTGGATCATGAAATGTTTATAAAACCATACAGAATGGCAATTCGGTTTGGGAATTGGCGATAACTGTGAAAAACAACCATGTTGTCCCTGCATCTAGAAATGCGACACGAAACTAATTCGAGTTGGCACTTTACACGAAGAATTCACTGTGTCATACTTCAGATGGATATATAATAAAATGCATTAATAGACGAAACTTGACACATCAACTGTTAAGGTAGAACATCCTGTCAATGAGCATCAAGCTGGTCATAGAGTGTATGATGCAGTGTTGATAGGGAGGCACGTAGGCACCCTGTACGTGTTAATAAAGGTCTACAACAACCAATACGCCTGAGGAGTACCACCAACCTTCCACCAGAGGTCCGAAGTGACGTCCAACGCGATCCACAGAGGTAGCTTGTTACCATGGATACCATCAAAGAAAAACAAACAGGAGAAGGAGCTCCAGTCACATGTACGTGCTTATATATATCCTTCCGCTGTGAGTTCTGCTCTGAGATTTGTTCTGTGATTTGATCACTCTGCTATCAGGGACACTGTACAGCAAACCTATTTCACTGCATCTTATTTTATTGAGTTAGTAAGCACCTCCTGCCGTGGGTTGAGCGAAAGTTGGTCTCAGGAGGTAAATAGATTTACAGGGGAACTCAAGTTTAAAATATCTCATACGAAAGAAGTTCACATACTCGGAATATAAGTGTCCCAGATGTGCAAGCACATGTATATCCACCTGTAAAGACGTGATAAGCATCTTGAAACATGGTCTGTACAGAATAATGTCTGCACAGAATGATATAAGAGATAGTGTTTAGACAAGCCATCACCAAGTTTCAACTTTTTGGACTTGGGAACTACTTCCAATATTCTGTATACTACCCTTCAGTTAATGATTATCATGAAAGAGTTCACTCATACATATTTTTACCACTACATGAATTAAATCAAACTAGTAACTCCCAATAATTAGAAATAAAAAGAGAACAAGTGCGAAATAAGATGAACATATGATTACTTTAGTTCTGGTCTATATTCTGTTCTACTTTGGGATATTAACCAATTTCGAATTGCAAAGGTGATGTTTTAACATTTCTATTGAAAAGCAATTTCCATCGAACCATTTCACTTGTCTATACCTTTAAGGAGACGCGAAAATATTTCACGTTCGAATGCCATGCGATTAAGCACAGAATGGTAAAGGATTGTATAATCATGTAATGTAAAGTACTTTTGCGCGCCAGTGTCTCTAGCTACCATGTAACTAAGTTTTCACTTATCCTATAAGGTGCGCTATAGATGGAGCCTAGGTAATGGAGTAGGTAATATACTTACACCTCGCACTTACATTTCCAAATCATTTACCTGAAATCAAAAGTGAGCGCATGTGTGGTGTGTTCGATACGGTCCATTAAGTGACATTAGCACGTTCCAGTGCATCTAATAGCATTGCGGCTAAGAGAATATTCCTCTAAGGTGTATTCTGCGTGGGTACTGCCAATATGAAATAGCCAACTGATTATTAAATCAAGTGAAATAGCACCTTAAGCTGACGTAGATCGTGTTATATACTCGGGTAGTATATGACTATCTCATTTTGGCTTACTATACATGGGGCAGCTTATGCGCAAGCCGTAGGATTGATATTTATAAACAGATATATACACCAGCTTACCTTTGTTTGTTTCCTTTAGTCTAGTTCATTGAGTTCCACATTTGCTGTCCGTAAGCTGAGTAGATGGTCTGATGTTAGAGAACGTGACCGAACTATACGCAGCTCCCGACAACCTCAAACACCAGACATCAATGGCGGCACTGGTTGACGCAAAAGAGAGAGAGGCAGAATACTGCGAAATCACCCCACTAGAAGATGAGACGTTATTAAACCTCAAAGAGTAATAACATTGCGTCGCTAAATGGTCCCTCAACTGAGAGCTGAGAGGTAGTTGATGTTTAGTGCTAGTATATGGAAATTAATTTCATTCTTGGTTGATCTGAGTTAAACATTATCGTGAAAATTGTGTTGCAATATCGTGTAATCGGTGGTGGGATTATCAATATGAATATATAACTCTACATTTTATGATTACATAGAATCTTCTACCTTTTATTCGTCTTTAGTTTTCTTTACCGAATATCGTTTGGAACCCGGCTCGACCTATTAGGATGCACCTCTCTCAAGTTTGAAATCAGTACGTGACATAGGTTTCGTGGGGAATTAGGCCCGGCGTCCACCTACTACGATATGGCTCCAATATGGTCTACGATGCACCTCCAGATACAAAATGCGAATCGCGTCGGAAGGTCACTTAATATCGGGGCAATTGACCACGTTTAGACACCGATAAAAACCCCATACAATGCGTGGTGGATTGGCATGTCTAGACATATTTCTACGAATTTGCACCTTCCCGATATGTCTCCGATATTTGCTTTTTGTATCGGTGCCATATCGGTAGGTCTAACTTTCTATCGTAGTCGGTGGACGCCAGGCCTTTGACGTGGCGCTGTGGGAATTGCCACGATTTGCTGGGCCTTGTCGTCAACTATTAATTCCAGTCAATTCAAAGGAAGAGTAGAAAGTCAGAATAGGAAACCTACTCTTTACCGGTATACGCTTACAGTGATGCCTGACCTGCCAGGCATCACTACAGGCAAAACCTGTAGAAATGAAGGACCTCCGATTGTTACCGTTCTTGCATTAAGATTTCCATATCGACCACAATGCCATCTCACATTAGGATCTCTGGAGTTTCTTATTGACTAGTTATTTAGAAAGATGTTCGTTAAAAAGATAAGTCTCTGTATATTTTATGATGGATCTAAAAAAATCAACAAATGAATATGAAATAAGTAAATCCTAAATCAACCTATACTTCTCAGTTCATAAAAAATGTGTAGTGCTACATATGCGCTATATTCTGTGAAAGTCTGGCGAATACGAAATGGGTTTACTATGTGGCATTCTTTTCAGGATTTCTATACATTTTGTCATGAAGGCATCAACCTTTTTTTTATTAGATATGTCTTCTAGAACACTTCGAGATCATCATATTCAACATCTAGGAAAGTTACACATTGACAGACAATGTGAGATCCATGTGAATTATCTGGAATGGTTTCAAAAATCACCAGAACACAACAAAGATTATTTTCTATGGGAAACTTCATTAATTCTCAGAAAATTACCCCTGTGAGGCGCCATATATTGCGATTGATTTCCTGAACACTAAGCAAATTCATTTGCATTGGTAAATATTGCAAATGTTCCAGGAACCTAATGGAATGCATCCAAAGGAATCCGACAAATAGGAGATTGTAAAAATACATATTGTGACACGTATTAGGTAAACTCTTATTTACATAGACTGCATGTGATATAATTAGATTGTAGATCTGTATGAAGCTGAAGCAATCAGACCGTCTAAGGAATAATAATTGAAATAGAATGATAGATTCTCCGATGAAATTTTAGAAGCATGTCGCAGCCCCCACTGACGCATTATGTCCATCTGGTTTTGCACCTTGCATAAACAAACAAGAATGTGAAAATGAGATGATGAGAAAAACATGCTTTCGCTTTTGAGTTCATAGTTCTTTTTTTATAATTTTAGTTAGTTCCACTTAAATCAAATTACAAAGGAAGATTCCTCAAAGTACTTGGTATTCCACTCTCTATCCATTCAGTTTACACTGACATGTTCCATTAAATTCTGTACAGGTTCTGCGGGTTTAATCTCGAAGTGTGATAAAACATCTTCGTTTTTCTCATATATATCTAATGCCGATAGACAATATCTTATGATTATCCACCGTATACAAGTCCCCGTTGAAAATGTATGGGGAATCGGTAAACCACTACCCATTGTTTAAAAATTGTCACATCCCATAACCATTGTACTTTTTTTAGAAGATTTTATTAGGGTATGATTATGCGCGATACCCAAGCTCGACCTTGGCCGTTCTGCCGCTTGGTCCCTCATATGTCTACGATACATTTGAATCTTGTACGTAGTAGATACCTTAGTAGTTTGTAGTACAAAACAACCAAATCATACAATATTTATAATAGTAATGAGATGAAAGGAAGTGTTTAAATTTGTCTCCCAAAATACATCGCGCACCTACACGCCAGTGCTCCTTTACTGGTCATATAGTTGCACCATTCAATACTCCTGAATTCAAATTTATTGTATACGGCCCCAAAGCCACTTTGTTTGGGGAAATGGTCTCTTGTGAAAAAAAGCTCCCTATTGATAAACGTGTATATTTCAGACAAGGATATCAAGGAATTCGACTTCAGATGTTCCATCTCTATATAATTAACTAAGACACATAATGGCAATAAAAGATTTTTATTTTTAAGACATGATTTCTTTGTTTTGTGAATCAAGTGATAAAACATTGTTTCATGAACATAAAATGAAGAGATGTGTTCTCTTATTGATATAAATTATTTACAGGATTTCTGAGCCCTATAAAAAGGGACTTTTTAATAGAATAATCTTGTATGAAGGTGATGCTGGGGACAGCGGGAGGGAGAATCGGTCCAGAGCCTATGTATGCGGAGATGAGTGAGGACGTATAAGACCCTCTTCACACTGGCGCCATCTTGTAATGGCCGACATGTAGATCACACCAGAACGAGGCGATAGGCTCTGGCATGTAGCACCCACACTGCAGCAGGCGCCTAATACTATAATGATGCAAAATATAAACCGTTCTGGCTTCATGAATAATCGGCCGAATTTTATTTTTAAGATAATGTTAGAAAGCTGAGACCTAGGCCTAGCAGTTGGTATATATTTGATATAACCGTGTTATGGATAAAATTTCCTGTCATGGAATGAATATCAGAATTGTTTTGGTAAATAACATTAAAACATGTTACTTTCCTTTTTTCACAGCGATTTAATTAAAAATCTACCGCGATGACATATACAAATAAACATCCTACCTTCTAAGACATTTCAAGACGATTAAAATGATACCAATATTACTAGGTTGTGATAGATATTTCCTCAGGTAATGGACTATTCCTATATACCTATGGCTGTACACTCTATGCTTACACCACGTTCTGGGGGGTGGAGTAACTATCTGATACTACCCAAGGTTGGTATACTACCCAAGGTTACCGTATACTACCCAAGGTTGACATTTAGACCAATCAGATTGTCTCTTATTAAACCACATTTGAAGGTATATAGGAATAGGGAAACCAAGTACCAGTGAAAGGAAGTCAAAATTACTCGGTAAGGCTTGGAAAAATAACTGCCCGCGGCCAGGGCCTTGGGCAGTAATTTTTCCAAGCCTTACCTCGTAACTTTGACTTCCTTTCACCGGAACATAGTTTCCCTCTAATACTGCATCAGTGAATTGTCAGGAAATTTGGGAATTTGTCAGCAAAAATCTCAGGGTTTTTTAAGCTTGAAAAAATGTGACTTGCTCTGGCTTTGTGTATAACAGGCCGATCTTTATTAAAGCATTGTTAGAAAGCTAAGACTCTAAACTATTTGTTGGTATACATATCATATACCTATGCCTTGGCTACGATTTCCTGTGATAGCTTCAAAACTTAGATTTTTTCTGACCAATTCCCAAATTTTCTGACAATTAACTGATACATTATTAGTCCATTACCTCAGGAAATATCTATCACAACCTGGTAATATTGGTATCATTTTAATCGTCTTGAAATGCCTAATAAGAAAGGATGTTTATTTTCATAGGTCATTGCGATAGATTTTTCATGAAATCAGTGTAAAGACAGGAAGGTAACATGTTTTAGGGGTTTTTTACCTAAAACAATTCTGATTTTCCATCTATGAGAGCGATTTAATTAAAAATCTACCGCGATGACATATACAAATAAACATCCTACCTTCTAAGACATTTCAAGACGATTAAAATGATACCAATATTACTAGGTTGTGATAGATATTTCCTCAGGTAATGGACTAATACTGCATCAGTGAATTGTCAGGAAATTTGGGAATTTGTCAGCAAAAATCTCAGGGTTTTTTTAGCTTGAAAAAATGTGACTTGCTCTGGCTTTGTGTATAACAGGCCGATCTTTATAAATAAAGCATTGTTAGAAAGCTAAGACTCTAAACTATTTGTTGGTATACATATCATATACCTATGCCTTGGCTACGATTTCCTGTGATAGCTTCAAAACTTAGATTTTTTCTGACCAATTCCCAAATTTTCTGACAATTAACTGATACATTATTAGTCCATTACCTCAGGAAATATCTATCACAACCTGGTAATATTGGTATAATTTAATCGTCTTGAAATGCCTAATAAGAAAGGATGTTTATTTTCATAGGTCATTGCGATAGATTTTTCATGAAATCAGTGTAAAGACAGGAAGGTAACATGTTTTAGGGGTTTTTTACCTAAAACAATTCTGATTTTCCATCTATGAGAGGAAATCTTACCCATACCACAGATCATATCATAAATAGTACCAACAGTTAGGCCCAAGTCTCAGCATTCTAACCATGTTTTGATTATAAAATTCAGCCATTTATTTATGACAGAAGAGCGATTTATATTTTTATTATTATAGAGGTATTAGGCACCTGCTACAGTGTTGGCTTCACTCTGACATCGCACGCCTCGTTCTGAAGTGCGGAAATTTCGCTGGTGCGCGGCTGGTACTTTATCAAGTACATAGAACCAGCGAAACCCGTTATCATGGCGATTGCCACGCCACGCTTATGTGCAAGAGGTGACTTTAAGTGCCGCTGATGACCGTCGGTTTTTTCCGCTAGTGCTTCGAGCGTTGCCGCTAGTGCCTCAGATGTTGCCGCTGGTGTTTTATGAAACCCTTCCGCCGCCCCGCAGTGACTACTACAAAGAGATGAGATTTGTTAAAAGTGTGTACTAATGTGTAAACAATTTCCAATTATTGCCTAATTGGCATTGTTGTGACGTGTTATAGACAGGAACATTCTAGGAATGGGAGTACAGAACTACACATAGTGTATTAATCACGTAGAACTATATATATGTCACATCACTGGCTAATGCAGCAACTTCGTAAGTTTAGAACAGGATCTACACCTTCGAATTCCATCATCCTCATCATTCACCACTTACCAGTATCACAGTATACTTAATTGATAGTAATACGGAATTGTTGACGCTAAGGCATTATGCCTGGAGTGTAGTGCCTCATTTTGATTTGATTAAGGAATTATTCAATTATTGCATGACTTTACATCAAGGGTGAATTAGGTAAATGGGCTACTAAATTGGCAGCAGTATTTATGACTATGAAATACTCAAGGTTAAGATAAATAAACATAACAACAAAAGCATGATATTAGTTTCGCATTACAGGTTGCAGCGTGGAAATATATTCTCTAGATAAATTAACCGAAATACTGGCAACAGATGCCTTTCAATCAAAGGAAATCTGGCTAACTTTTGTTAAAACAATCCCTTCCTCTGTTAAAGATCCCCGGACTCTCAGTGTGATTCTATCAACCAGCCTGGAGGAGGGGGTGCGGATGATGATAGGCAGACTGTGTTGTAGAAGATGACACCACGTTCAGCTATGTACATACACGTCCCCAAACACGTCAACACGTCAGTAATACAGGAAGCCCGTACTTCATCATGGCCATGTTCACAATAGTTGCGTCAACTCCACTCACATCCCCAACATGACACCTGCATGACTATTTTAATGAGTGTATCCTGCGGCCAGACCTGACGGAATCTTGTCTTTGTTTATTGGTCATATCGATGTCTTTAAATTAGTAGAGGAGCAAATGGCCTGAGAAATTGGTCCCAATGACACCCGAAAGCCTATTGCATGAAACTTGCCATGTAAGTCAATCATGACCTCAGGAATCTGAAAATCTCCCCCTTGATAGAAATTGATGAGATAGTATGATGATATGATATGTCGATGGGTGGTTTTCTTTGAAATTCGATTTCTGCCTATAATCGGTGAATCCCAAAGCACACTTACCATGCGTTTACATTGGACGATTAAAACGTGAAGACTGAAGATCGTCTAGCCCATAGTCGTCAGGTGGTGCTCAATTACGTAATATCGGTCGCAATAGTCATCAACCCAAGAATTTCCTCAAGCGTTTATACTTTTTATATGTATTGATTTCTAGCCATTGAAGCTGAAGGTCGGCAGGTTGTGCAAGATTTAAGAATCGCCGCCTATAATCGTCCAGTGTAAACGCTGGGTTATAATTACCACCTGACAACTGATTATTAACAATTATTAGCACTAGGGTAATTTCATTCTGCCATCGGTTATTTGTACCTGGAGACATTTTTTCTGTGAGGTAAAAGTTCAGCGGGCGGTACCGCATTGCATGATGTTTGAGACAAAAATTGTTGACCTGTAATTTTCAACCCCATTTCCACCTGATGATAATTTTGCCAAAAGCGCCAACTAATCGATGGGCGATGCTAGATGCCATAATCAGTGGTGGAAAGCCTGCAGGTGGAAAGCCCACATGATACAGAAATTGTCTAAACGGAAGGCTTCCGATTAGATCCCTCACACACTATCACTATTAGACAGCATGGTGTCTCTGAATTTCGCAATAAACCGTCACCTCTGATGTAATACGAGAAGTTCTCCGGGACTACTAAAATAACCCTTATTTTGCCTTCACCTGGACTCTGGTGATCACTATTTTACATATCATATATGCTGACAAAACTGATATAACAACAAAAGCCCGTGCTCCTAACAGACGACAGTAGCGGCTAATGCTCAAGCGAGGGATGATGCTGTGAATGAGGGTAGGCCATTCATGTTTTATCACCCGTGTCGTCCCAAGGTAGAGGAATCTTTGTTCATAAACCACCTCCCTTTTTGGATATAAAATTTGATATTGTTGCGTCTCATGGACCTGTTCTCAAAGGCCCATTCATATATAACAGGTCTTATCAAACTACCATATAAAATGGCAAATAATTGGTTGCCGTTGGGAAATCCAATAATCGGTGGCAATGATTGGCAGGTAAATTAATTGCACACTCCTCATGAGCAGTTCTAGATGCTTAGGAAATGTATTGTCTACTTTCCACATCACATGGTTCATCCCCTTTATAACTGTCACGACCTATCATCACCTTTTTCTTATAAGCGACTCTTATTTCAGTTTATATTGCATCATAGTTTCCAAAAACAAAGACTATAAAATTCTAAATCGTGGATTACGAATTTGTACACATACCCTGATAGGCGAGCAGTCATTAAACTGTTTACATGAGGTTTGTGATGTGCAAACGTCAGTCAATACATGCATCTTTTCTATGCGTAAAATATGTAGCCAAAATTTCTGCCTGAGGATGAGCCTAAAACTAGTGGGCAGGGAAAGAAGACTATCAGATTGAAAAGACCCCGAATTGTTTTCTTTGATAAATGTACATTGTATTTAAGTAAGGATTCGGGGACCAACCTGACAAAATGGGCCATTACACTGTTACAAAAACATGTATAGATGAAACTGGACCAAATACAGTATACCAAGCACAAACCCTTCTATGAAAATTGTCCGAGTTCAACGTTGAAACATTTAAAGTTTCTCATAAGAAAGTGCTTAAATCTCAAATTCCCTAGTCTTATAGAAAATATGTTAAGGTATTTACAAATATATAAATATATATTTATATCATTATAATCCGTATACATTTTATATACGTTTGGCGTACATGTATATGTATACTAATAAAAAAAAGATACCCCCTCCCCCCCATGGTGGTATGTAGATGTTAGGCCCACCACCTGACTCCCTACACTCACTCAACCAACACTGAAGTCCCCACACAGGATTCACTCGGCTACCCCCGATGACCCCCGGGTACCCCGCGGCCTAATCCCCGCCTATCCACCCCCGCCTCCCCTCAGTGTGTGTGGATGGATTACCCGACCGCTCGGCTGCCTGCCCCCTGCCTATCCTCACCACCAGCATCTGTGAGGATAGGTGGAGAAGTCCTAATCCTAGTGGTAGTGGTTGTGGTGGGGAGTTAGGCGGGGGTTAGGCGGAGGTTAGACGGAGGTTAGGCAGAGGTTAGGCGGCGGCGGTATGGCTCTCAATATCTATAGTCTCAACTTCTTAAAGGCTTATAATATCAAGAGACGTCAAGAGTTTGAGCCTGAGTTTATTAATGCTACGCATTTTGTTGGCTCCATAATTTCACGAGTCGAAGACGAGTGACATTACGGAGCCAACAAAATAAGTGGCATGAATAAGCTCAAACTCAAACGAGTGGCGTCTAGATTTTATCCTACCCCGTTTCCATATTTTTTCAGTATCAGAAAGTAGTGGCATAAACAACACTTTATGTCACTACCCGTGACATAAACAAATCCCATGTTAAGCCTATGGCGTTTTTTATTAGGGGTAGGATAAGGGCTTACATCCAGAACCTTACAGAAGACTGGTGATTGAAAGTAAAATCTATTATTTTGTAATAAAAATTGATAATATAACATTGGATTTTCCATATACCCAGGACTTAATAACTAATGGCATATGAGATATACTATAGTGGTGTCCCCAAGTGGCAGAGACCGGAATTATTGGATACTGGCATAAATACAACAGAATCAGGCGTATAGGCCTTTATCCCACCCCTGGTACAGGTTGTGCCATTGAGTTAACGTTGAAATAAAATACGCCACGCTCACCTACGTAAAGTGTCAATTCTCTGCCATTGCAGTGGCGGAGAATCTATGTATGGTGCGACCAATGAACGTCGCGGAAAAGAAAATAGTTCCGGCGCCATTGTTTGAACCCCAGCTGCAGCAACAATAGTTCCGACGCTATTGTTTGAACAATTCAATACATGATTTTATTATTGCTTACAATCGACTGTAAGGTCCGTGTTGGGGGTGAGATAAAAACAGAACCGCTTTCGAAACGTATTTTGAACCACTACGCTCACTCGTTTGGATGCTCCGTATCATCACTCGGCTACGCCTTGTGACGATTACTACGCATCCAAACTCGTGGCGTAGTGGTTCAAAATATGTTTCTAAAGACAGTTCTGCTTATATATGATGTATATATGACCGCAACATGGACACTTATATACGCCAATAGATAAGGTGTATACACAACGGAAAACAGGTCAACTTGTATACACAAAAGCATACCTATATACGTCGGGCGCATTCATATGTAAAATGGTGGTTCTCGTGCAGTGTAATCAATAACATTTTTCTGATACAATTGTGTGGTGCATAGATGAATTTAGTAGAACCCTTAGGTTATCTATTTGTTATCATTAATGGCACAAGACATACTAACACCAATAGTTTTGAGTGCAGTTAACATTTCATTAATTGTAATCCTCTCAGCAAGGAGTTTATATTTTTGTCACATGTAGAAAACCTCCAATCTTGGGAGCTTCTCTGCTAATTGGTACCCATTATTGGAAAAGTATTTCTTGTTATAATTACCTGTCTCGTTATTATCATAAAGATGTGCCTTTTATGATAATACTCTATATCATTTAAACCTATTATAACTTCATCAGTTAACCATGTGGTCTCTGGATAGAGATACATATAGATCTACTGCACTGATGCAGTAACAGCTTTTTTAATTCAGATAAAAAGAATGGCATTACACACAATAACCAATATACATGTCGTTCTCCCTTGCGCCTCCATTAAAACATAAACGTATAGAGTAATGGGTTCTCAATATTTTATAAAATAAATACAGTTATAGGGCAGGTCATGTTATTGCAATATTCGTCTTACGGGTATGTTGTGTTAGTTGTTATTCACTACCACAATGAATCGTGTATGATATAGTCCAATTACTAGTATGTAGCACATTTCACATATTTCACATACATAATAGGTTTAGCATCAGTCCCTTGGGGTCTTGCTGGCTCACTGCTGCCCCTGAGCGCTTCTGCTTCACACTCACCACACAATACACAATACATACTCCCCACAATTCAACTTTCGTCTTCTTCACTCCAGTTGCCATTGTTCAGAACATACGTATTTCATTTTGCCCAATTTTTCTAAGATAATAGTACCACTATCTATAGGTATTAAATTTCATGTTTGCATATTTACACACAATACCCCATAAATATACACAAAAAGAGGTGATCACGGTCGCAATATACCTCACGATACAACGAGTGCTCCAATGCAGATGTTGAGGTAGCATTTTCATTTTTAATCATATAACGCACTTATAAATCAGGTCTAAAACCCATTTCAAACGCACACTAATGCTAGATTTACACCATCTCACCACCGTCCCGACAGCCTCAATTTATCTCGACGGGAACTTCCGAATTCGCTGTATCTCGTAGTGGGTAAGGATTGTAACCCGGCGTTTACACTAGACGACTAAATACGTGGCGACTGTAGATCGTCAGCCACTAGTCGCCAGGCGATGGCAATGTCCACCGCAAAAGTCGTCGACCTCAGCATATAGCTGAGAGTTTACAATGACGACTCTTGAGTTTTACCAGAGTCGCTGCCTATCTAGACGACTAAATCAAGACGGCTTGAAATAGTCGCCGGCATCAGAGCATAACCAGTAGTCGCCAGGTGGTGCCATATTGCGTAATCAGACGTAATCAGACGATCTGCAGTCGCCATGCGCTTGGCGTTTACATTAGACGATTTCCAGACTTTTATGGCTAAAAGTCGTCAGTTTCAAGAATCGCCGAGTATAATCGTCTAGTGTAAATGCCGGGTAAGTCAACTTGGCTGTCAGGGCTTTGCTAGGGAAGGTTTCTGACTGTCAGAAAATCTGCAACAACAGTCCTGGCAATCCCTCATGGTTTATGACCATGGTGACTACTGTAAGTGACCGTAATTGAATGTAGTCCACCTTGGGTCATCGGGATTGTGAATCGTATGTCGACTTGGTCTCCACCGGGATATTCATTCAACTTTCATCAGTCACAGGCAGAGAATACATTGAATATGATATATTCAAACCACCGGAGAAGGTGAACAACTGTAATCGGTTGTGAACAGGAATGTTTGGTGAATGTTTTTTTTTTGCTTTTTTTATGAAACCTATTCACTTCTGTTTTAGAATAGTGAATTATGGGAAGGAACATATTTACTTTATATCATACATATAGATATATAATATCAGTAATCCAATATGTTAATATGATAAGTTAATTAATAATGAATAATTCGAAGACAGGATTGGCGGAATAATATTTAAAACCAGGCATTATTACCAAATGACAGTGGGACTTACCCTGACCTACACATCAAAACGTACAGGAAGCTAAGATCAGATACACCAAAGGTAAGACTAAATCGTGTCCGATACCGGTGAGATATTGAAGCAGAGTGACCGTTTATGGAGCCTGGTAACCAGCATCTGCAACTGGTAACCACGTAACTAGGAAAGAAAACATGTGACGATTATTAAACAATTACAGTCATGGATTGAATAAATTGATTAATACAATTGGATATAATTCATATACATATAACAGAGTTGATATTTAGATTTATGTAGGCGTCTCTGTGTGACCTCACCATATGTTGTCGGGAACTGCCGCAATTCACCGCAAGTCAACTTATGTCGAAATGCAACTGCCGTAATCTGCCCTACGTCGTCGGGCCCGGCAACTTTAACTCAACGCATTACACCTTAAGTCGATGGGATATTTGGGGCTGAGCAGAGAAAAACCATAAACAAAACCATAAAAGTCGTATGTCGTCAGGACTGCCGCAAGTCAACTTATGTCGACGGGAGACATCCGTAATCTGCCGGGCTGAGTATTGGGTACAATACTTTCACGGCCGTGGAGTACGAGTTCCTAACGTTAAGCCTATGGAGAAAAATACCGGGGTGAGATAATTTATAGAATACAATTAGCTATAGGAATTAGTTTGCTGGATACACGTATGAGATAACTTAAATTCATATAAATTGATAAACATCAATAGAATTAAATCCTATATGATGCAATATTAAATTTAAACTGACAATTAATATGTAAGATTTTGGTTCAAGGGTAAAGGTTGAACCAGAACTTAAACCCATCTCTTGAAATGAACAGTAGAAGACTACTTTTTTCTTCTGACTACTCAGTAGTGGACTATAGATATTATACCAATTGATACCAATTATGATTTGGTCATATGCTACAAGTGTCTTTTCATGTAAGTTGCCTGATACAATATCATTTCCCTGTAGTCTCTCTGGTAACCTAAATACTGCGAAATTGTATGGATTAAATGTGCAATTAATTGTAAGGCCTTCAGGAACACGTTGATTTAGTAACATAACATCCACTATTCTGAAGGCATCAATGCTGATATTTATCAACCTCCATATCCTCATTATGACCCCAACGATTATACTTTGAATATAATAGAACATATCGCTAGTCCCCTTGATGTCTGTACGGAAGGTATATGTCCCTTGTGAGGTTAATCTATACACCTTCAAATAAGAAGGATCTGTATAATCAAATAGCTGGAAATCTACAGTAATATTGAGACCTTCTATGAATTTCCTATTTAGAAGTGATGTACCAAATTTCCTGAGAAACCCAATATCACTAGGATTGCAAGCAAACATGATAAGTAGGAAGCCACTTTTAGGTATCTGTGGGATTATGGTTTGAGGTAGGTTATTCTGTTCTGATTGTTGCTTATATTTCCTTCCTACTATACTAAATTGACTTAGATTGAGTGATAAATCCTGTAGTTTAGATACGAACATACATTTAGATGTTAAAATATCATAGACATAGCCTGCTTTGCACATTTCTTTACTGTCGGAGGAGGCGACAAAAGCCAACCCATCAACAGTAACGAACACAAAAACTAGTGTTTGATGAGGATAAACTTCAGGGGTATCATAGTAGGATGACGTTCTTCCACAAGTCAAGGTATCCTGGACACCATTGCAGATAGCGCAAAAAGCATTCTTATAGATCATGATTGTGCCATTTTGTGATGCGGTCACTGGAGACTGGAATGAACGACATGCTTTCTCGACATCTATGAAGTTGGGAATGGAGTTCTGAAATCTCGCATTGCATCTATTTACAAAATTATATTTAGTCAGATGCATAATTGCAAATGATGGGATATGCGAGAAGAAATTACAATGCTTATTTAGATAAGGTATGACTTTATCTGGATAAAAGGGTTGCGAATTTACTATCATCTGAGCATCTGTTCTTGCACAAACAAATATTGGTACAAAAGATTCAATTAAATGATTCTCACTAGACATAAGGTTAATATCATCAGCACAATGAAAGCAGTGAATATTTCTATATAGAGCTCCCCAGTTTCGATGTTTAGATAATGCATATATAGGAACACCCTCTGTCCTTTCACAGAGGTTTCTAAGGTGTGATGCTGACCTATTTGAGCACCTTGTGATCATTTCCATGGGGTAACTATTCCCGGAGCTCATTATATCAACTACACTAGAAAACTCGTCATTCTCCAGTATTTTAGGAATTCCAGTCCTTCCCAAAGAATAAACATAATGAATTCTTTGAAGTATGTCATTCTTCGTGTTGAGCTGGGTTGTCAGGTTATGGACTCTTTCCGATATCTCAGGGCATTCTTGTTCAAAGTCCAAACAGCAGGTTCCATATGTGACACACGTTGGTAGACAACTACAATCAGGCCCACTGTTCAACCCTTTTGCTGTATCGCAGCGATTTTGACAAGTGTGTATTTTGCATATGTTTATTGTATGTCCAAACAAGGTCATTGTGTCACTCTGAATTTTAGTCGAAGATGCATTCGACCTTGTTATCACATCAGATGTCCAGTTACTGTGTGATCCATCTTCAGAGGTATACAACTTCATGGTAATTTCTTTTTTTTTCTGTGTTGAAAATGATGTGATTTCCGAGGTCCAATTCCAGAGTGGCGTAGTGACTTCATAAGCAGTACTCCACCTGTCCACATTACCTGTTGTCTCTACGAAGTCTTTCTCTTCTCTAGTTGGTAGATATTGTGAGGATAACTCTTCTGGCCATTCACTTGGGGAATATAAATTGGAGAAGTCATCAACTAAATCAAAGGTACTTGCACCTGCTGGATCAGAGGAGTGAGAGTTGGCTATTGTTACAGCCCCTACATGATCATTGAGTATTGGCCTGCTGGTTGATGTAACTTCCAAAGATGACTGTTTTAAAGCTGGATTGTCCTCTGTGTCCACATTGTCGTGAATGTATGGCTTAGTACTAGTAGCCACATGACCTTGCATTACAGATATCGTTGGATCACTTTCATGTAATTTTTTTGTCCTTCCAAGACCAGAGTCATATTCCTTTAATTTGTCCGTGATCTGTGTTGGTTGGTGACTGTGAAGCGGATTCAGTTCAGTGACCAGTGCTACATCAGACAAACTGTCACTGTTGTCAGCCCTACGTCTGCCTCTAGCTGTTCTTCCGGGAGCTTGAGGATTAGCAGGAATTGTTGTCTTTCCAGAGGGTTGAGAAGGGGCCGATGTAGTGGCACACGGCTCCGAACCCTGACCTAAAAGAGTGAGAATGGACACATAGATTTTCATCTTGCTGAAAGGAACCATTCACAATCTCAATGCCAATCTGATGGGACAGACGTAACCATATAGCATTCAAACCAGAAAGATATTCTAGAGACAGGGAAAGAGACCCAAACAGAATCAGCTCCAGAGACAGGCATCAGCTATACGGGAAAGAGAAAGACAGGCAGTCAGTCATACAGACAGACACAGAGAGACAGCCAGAGAGTCAGACATATGTACAGACAGACAGGGATAGCGACAGACATAGATTCAAACACAAATATAGACTGGGAGAAAGGGACATACAGACAAATTCTCAGAAATACAGATAGACAGGGACAGAGAAAGAGATACCTACAGATATAGTCCAGGAGATGAGGGGTGATTTTGTCACGAATGAGTCCGAAAGGTATGATGGTTATTTCTAAAGCAGAAAATCATGCTGATTTCAAAAACTTATTTCTTACTCGCCACAGCCCGTGGGTTCAGCCTGTAAATTGACGTTATTTACAAAAAGTTGGAAAATATCTAAAATATCAATAAAAGGTCCTTACAATTATCTGTCCCTACTGACTGAAATTCCCATGAAAATTTAAGAGTTTTATATATGTTTTAGCATCTGTGACCTTGACCATAACTGCTTCAAGAGAATGAAATAGCCACTTTAACGAATAGAATTATAAACAAAAAAACGAGGCTTGCTGAGTTCGGCAGCTTGTATTAGCAAGCGCTAGCGCCGCAAAAGATCTGGGACGAGAGTGCCGCAGTCTGTGTGTGTTAGTCCGTCACGTGTTAAATTGGCTTTCGGTACCAGCCATGACGGCTGCTTAGCCCTTTCAGAGGCAACACATAGCTTCATTCTTGCTTTTACAGCCGATTGGATGCCAAGTCAAACCTGGAAAGGATCCCAGCTCGTTTCACTCACAGTACAAAGAAGACCCTCTTTACATGCCACATTAATGTCAAAAGTCTATCACTACCTTCTGACATTTCAACAGTTGTCTGCGCTCTGCGCTCAGCTGCGAAATTTATAGCATCGATTAAGTCATCAAGAATGTTTCTACATGACCCAAGTACCTTCAGATATGCAATGTGCTACATACCCACTATGGCCCCTCGTGCATCAATTCATTGGTGTGCACCCTGCTGCCACATAACCAAACTGTCAAACGTTATAAATACCAAGGATATTATATTACCTGGATGGTTGTCATAAGATAGCCTAGATCTATTCTATTTTCGGTAATGTGTACCTAAAAAGCGAAATTAAACTGATCCTGTAATTATTTACATCATTGAATACTAGGTGTCAATAGATACCAGGTAAAAGAAATTTCACCTTTATTGAATTTTTTCTAAAAAGAAAACATAGTCATGTTATTTGCTTTTATTATCCATCGAATATGGAGTCTCCGTACTAAGCCTATGAAGCTTACAGATGGCTACTGAGTAGAATACGGACCTCCGGAATCTCCTAGGAATCTCCTAGGATAATTCACCGATGATATCCTGATAGCACGAAATGTTGGGCAAATCACATTCGCAATATTTGTCGACCTTTGTAAAGCATTCGATACTGTCTACCACCCAACACTGCTGTCTAAACTATCCCGTTATGGCATAAACGCTAGAGATCTGAACTGGTTTGAAAATTATCTATCTGGAAGAAATCAATCTATACTAGTAAATGGCGCTTTATCCGATCCTCTTCCTGTGATCTGTGGGGTGCCCCAGGGGTCCATTTTGGGACCCCTGCTCTTTCTTATGTACATCAACGACATGTGCTCCATCCTAAAAACTGCCAAGTTGTGTCTTTACGCAGACGACACGGTATTGTATGTGAATGGTAAAGACCCGAAAATAATATTTAACAAACTGCAAGAAGACTTAGATAGACTACATCTTTGGTGTCAATTAAACAGACTAACGATCAATGCTACCAAGACAAAGACCATGTACTTTGCTCCCCGTCATAAGGCTGCTAATCAACCAAACCTTACTTTCAGTCTGGGTGACCAAATTCTTCATCATGTGCAGTCTTATAATTACTTAGGCATAAACCTGAACACTCAGCTTGATTATAAAACTCATTTCTCTAGTTTATACAAGACGATCTCTTATAGACTATACCAACTTCGGAAAATGAGAGATTATATTTCCACTTCTGCAGCCCTGCGAATATACAAACAATGTGTACTCCCTTACATGGACTATGGAGATGTGTTATATATGAACTCACCTTTATACCTCAAAGATAAATTACAACTGTTACAAAACAAATGCCTTAGGGTTTGTCTAAAAACGAATAACAGAACACCAATTATAGTTCTACATGCCAGAGCCCATACCACAATGTTGAACAATAGACGTAATTGTCACCTCAGAAACTTTATATTTAATATAAAAGAAAATCGGATGCAAACTATGTTGTTACTGTAAATGCTCCAACAAGAGCAAATGATGCGCCACTTATTCACCAGTTCAGACCGAATTGTCAAGCATACATGAACTCTGTGCACTATACAGGTGCGGCAACCTGGAATGCCTTATCACCAGTAACTAGAAGTATACCTACCTACAAAGAATTCAAGTTTATATCAAAACAATGTATGCTGGAGAAGATCCTGATTGTTGCGACATAAGTATGCCTGTGATAGGATAAGAACTAGCCCTATTCGTATTGTACTGTTGAACATGAACTTGCCTGTATTTGAATGACTGCTGCTATAGTACCCTGCCCTACACTCCTTTTGCCACCTTCCAAAGTGTAAATATTGAAGTGGGGTCTGTCATGGTCCTGTTTAAGGTGTGGCCCGGTATATGGTATCGGACGGTGTTTTGTTGTCTATTTCTCACAGGTGGTGGCCTGGTGATGAAAATCAGCTAAAATGTATAGCTGACACTTATGGCCTCTTTGTTGATGCTAACTCGCGACATGTACCGCAAACTTAATGTCAACCAATATTGAGTATCAATAAAGAAAGTTTTGAAAAAAAAAATGAAAAAAAATATGGCTTTTCGGCCACCTGATGGGCTTTATAGGAACTAATTTATATAAACAATGCACGGCGCTTGCATCAAATTAACAAGATTTTTTTTTCTAATAATTACTCGAAAGGTGAGTAATAAATGCAACATGACCATGATTTCGACCTGTGTTGCAGTATTCTCCTTGTAGTCGACACTACGTAATGCTCCTCGCTATCGCTCCGAGTTTTACGTTGCGTCAACTACGCGGAGAATGTACGGCCACTCAGATCGAAATCATGGTAATATTGTGTATGTGTCTCTGTAGGATGAATGTGTGTCCTGTCTTGTCTCATGATTACCATCGCTGGGAAGAACGTCCCTGGACGACAGTGTATGTTGTTGCCAGCTAATCTTTGCTTGATTATGGACATAATAAATATATAAATAGCAACTGACTAGTGCTGAATGAGCACCTGCAGAGCCTTACATGGAAAAAATGATGACTTTGTTAACCCATCCATGAAGAGCAGGGCCTGAAGAGTGATGTCTTGAGGTATCAACCAGGGTTGGCCGGGAGATGCCTCAGGGCACCGACTGGGGATGTTCAGGCGATGCCTTGAAGCATATTTAATATTCTTATGGGAAATAGAAAATGATATCAGAGATCACATGGCATGTCACGTGATGACAAAATGAAATGTTCACAATCAGCCTCTGCGACCTGGCCCCCAGCATTATCCACTGACACTACTACCCGGCCCTGCATCTGGTATCTGGCGCAACAGGGTTTATGACTTTCTAGAGCGGTCCAGGGAGCTGTTTCAAAAGTCGAATGAGGTCTCGCCAGCGGCACGTCATATTTTGAAAGCGAGAGGCCGGCAACAGCGAGCGGCTCCTCAAATTAAAGCGGCAGCAAAACTACAACCAATATCCCATAGAGAGCGGCACCTCCACCTCGACAGCGACGCCTCAAGTTCCATTGTTGGCCTCTCGCATTGGCGATGAGTACTCTCGTTTAGCACCCTACCGACTTTTGAAACAGCTCCCTGGTGAAACAATGTAAATCGGAACGTCCGACATATTTATGAATGGCTTTTTTTTGTTATGGGTGATTTTGAACAATTGAATATTCCCAATGAACCATGTATGACTAGTAAGCACATGAGGCTTACTTATGTGGCGTTTCCACCTGCTAACGAAAACATTGATCAATTGGCATTTTCAGATGGAAACCGAAGTAGTCAGGAACTTTTTGACACTTAAGTGGTTAAATTGTTGACCCTTTTTGTTTCCACGATTGTCGCGCCAAATGTGTGATGAGCAAGAGGCCCATGACTCAAAGTGGGCCTCTTTTTCACCAAAATGACATTTTCTGGTAAGATTTCCAAGGTAGAGAGATATGAAGAGTGATATAAAGAATGAGATAGGGAGATTGATGGGGTGAGACGCGAAGGAAGAAAAAGGTGTAGGTACAGTCATGACGTAGTTATATAGTACTGGAATAAAATTCTTTCGACGTATTTAACACGCAAATCCATCGTCTGAAAAAACATCAAACTAAGTGGAATGTCACGTGCAATAGTTCAAACGTGATCTATTGCATAGAATGCAAAAGATGCAAGATGCAATATGTTGGTCAAACAAAACGCAATAATCAAGGAAAGGTTGTATGAACACCTACGGAACATCGCAAAGAAAAGCACTCAAAATGATGTTCCAACACCCTTTAACAAGTGTGACCACAAAGGAACGGAAGATGTAGAAATTCACATTTGGACTTCATCTTCAGCCATCCAAACAGCAAAATAGCTGCGAGTCTGAGAATCTGGGTTGAATTCAACTGGATACACAGGCTCAAAAGTCAATCCCCCTGGGGATTGAACACAATGAACAATCGGTACGGCTAGGGATATCCTTAATGCCACGTCAAAATTGTTTTTCATGCGATGGATTTGCATGTTAAATACATCAAAAGAATTTTATTCCATATATTACACATGGATATAACCTGGCCCTACCTCACTTGAACCTCCTATAGATGCTCAAAACCGCACGCTGAACTTAGCGCGCTACCCTCTCCGACGTGACCTACTCATTAATTTCCAAATAAATTAATAAAGATCACATATTAACCCTCCACAGAGGTAGTCCTACTACACCTGACGAGAATTCTATAAGATTCGAAACCACAAGTCCTTATTTGCCCCGAAGGTGAAAGCAGAAAAAAGTTCTGGAGGCGGAGTGACAGTAAAAGTGTTCCCCAACAAAGCCCACCACCTATAATGACCTGCCCAAGGAATAATTAATGGCTGGTCCATTACAAACCCTGACTGACCCTGACAATAATCCAAGAGTTTGGATGTACCTGAATCATCATCGAAGCAAGGCTGAGTGACGATTATGGCGCATCCAAATGAGTGGAATATTGTCTATTTTATGACTCGAGTGCGGTTCTGGATTTATCTCACTCCTTTCTTTGATATTATAACATCAGAATATCACAATAGTTTGAATATACCTAGCATCAGAATATCACAATAGTTTGAATATACCTAGCAAATCCATATGACGTCATCTCACATTCACTATGCAACAACCGATGAGCAATATTGACCTCAGAAATCAGGGGGACTTTACCTCCCAACACCACTCACAAATGGTATTTGAAATGGTCAGCAAAGAACAATAAAAGAGCTGTCAAAATGTTGTTTCCTTTTCACCAAGGCTTGAGAAACCTATTGTTTAGTCTTTGCAAACTATACCAAGTATTTAGGTAAATATGTTTGCAACTTTCAACGAGTATTTAGTGGTTAAATATAGAAAACACTCTGGCGCTATGGTGGTGCCGCCCTGGTGGCAAAAACGGGAACTAGAGAACAGTTGCGAGGCATTTAGATAGTTAGGCCAGCCGTCCCGTGTTGCCAATCCAGGTCATTCAAGTCGGTGTACAGAATTAGGTGTATAAATGACTCCAAATAGGTGATAGAACTAAATTATCTATGCCCGAGGAAATATACCCGGAAATTAAACATACGTAAGCTGACATTTACGTGCTCTGTTGGAAAGATCGCTGGTGATCCAGGAGGCTGCAAAGGCTCCCTTTGTATATTATCAATTATAGGCCATTGTGGCCATATGTGCTAAAACTGAAACGTCAGAACTAGTTGACCAATAATTGGAGGCACGTTAAGACCAGCCATTCCAGATTTCAAGAGTGCCCATCCAGGCTAAATAAATGTCTTAAAAGCAACAACTTCTCTACATAACATCAAGCAAAAAGGAATTATGTTGGCTAAATAATAAAGGAAGTTATGATACAAATAGGACTTACCTTGCATTAGATATTTTGATAGAAATAGGATGACTAACCAGGAGCTCCGAGCACAGGCCATGGCTGCCAGGTACGACACACAGGTTTGATAACACAGTTTTATATCACAGCTGAAAGAGAGATGTATACATACACAGCGACAGGTGGCACGAAGTCGTGGTTTACAATGATTATAATTACTATAATCTAGATTATGACATAGCCTATGATCACAACAACAATCTCCAAGATATTAATGTTTAGCTTAACAATGCATACACACCCTCACTTTACTGAGGCTATTATTAGTATAGTTATAATGCAAATGTGCAAATTGTCAACAAAAGGCAACATAAGCAACCTACATTTCTACAGAACGGTAAACTATCAAGCAATCCAATGATTATTTTCAGAGAAAAAAACCCACTTATTCTCATTCGTCATCCTTGCCAATCACTGAATTACTGTCATTCAAATTCATCGACTCGTGCAAACTAATGCCAATGAATTATGATCTTGTTACCATTTCTAGATTGAATAACTCAGGCTCGTACAGGACAATAACAACGGCAACCACTAGAACTAGGGGAAACCTTATAAATTTTGATAAACAAGGGATTGGTAAATACTAAGTTGTTTTTATTATATATATCTGTGCCATGGCTAAGATTCCTTGTTCTAAATCGAACATCAGTATTTGTTAGGTACGAAACACAAATAAATGATACCTTCCTGTCTTTACAATGATTTACTGAAAGATCTATCGCGATGAGCTATAGAAATATAGAATTATATCAATATTGCCAGGCTGTGATAGGTATTTCCTGAAGTAATGTAGCATTATGACGGATGGCAAAGAGTCCAAAGAGCACTACTAACGTGATTTACTGATATCATTGCATTTGTATCACATTGCATGGCTGGAAACTGCAAATGATTACCTCTAAATTACGTTTAATTAATGTTTTATGGGGCTTTATCTACAAAGCTCTCTTCATTTGAAGCCTGACTAAGATATGACCGAAGGAAAATATAATCTAACTTGCTTTTAACAATGCCAGTATTTCAATATCTGATGTCGGGAAATTTGATGTCAGGTCTAAAGTTCTTCGATAAAACGACAGACCTTGCCAAACTGTCTGGAAAAGACTACACGTAAGTGAAAAAAAATCTGAATACTGTCATTAAAACAGATGAAGGAATATATTTGGTTTATATACATCTGTCTTTCAGTCTTTCTCTGTTTGAATTGTTCTCTATCTACTGAAATCCAGCACTAAATGTAAACCGCTTTTCTAAAGGGTGTGCTCTGTCGTTCATGCAATATACCAGTATTTTTTCTGCATGGGCCCAGACTCACATTGTTTTTTGTTGTGGTTTCCAGTCAACAGAATGGTACCTCGCAGTAAATTCTGAACACACATGAACCTGGACGTGGCCAAAGGCCAACTGTCATTTCCGCACCCGATGCCGCATATCGTTTTGGAACGGTTGCTTGTTCCTGGTACCATACAGCAATTCAATTATAGCGTGTTCTCGGAACGTAGGAACCTTGACGACCTTTCTGGTAATAACGCGATTACTGATGAGACTCATAGGACCTGATTCAATTTAAAAATATGCAATATTTAGAGATCAGTAGAGGTGCATTACAATGTCACCCATTACCTTTTTTGAAAGGGAGAGTACCTGCATTGATTTCTCTTATCTGGCGTTTACACTAGACGACTAAAAACATGACGACTGTAGATCGCCTAGCCAGTCGTTAGGTAGTGCTCGATTTTCTTCATATTTGGTACGATTATGGGTTATATGTATGCCTTACTCGTGTAAAAATGTCATTGCTTCATTCTCACGGGCAGTGGGTAGGAATATTCTATATACATAACCAACGAGAGGGTCGACCCTCTCACTTACAGCAGCTCCACAGTGGCACTGACCCGGCGTTTACACTAGACGATTATAGGCGGCGATTCTTGAACCTGACGACATTCAACCGTAAAAGTCCAGAAATCGTCTAATGTAAACGCCAAGAGCGTGGCGACTGCAGACCGTCTGATTACGTCTGATTACGCAATAAAGCACCACCTCACGACTATTGGACACGCTCTGACCCCGGCGACTATTTTAAGCGAGCTTAAATTAGTCGTCTACATAGGCGGCGATTCTGTGAGAGTAGAGTCGTCACCCCCCTGCACTTTGGAAACAAAATGTGTGCTTTGCTTCAACCATATTGGGGTTGAAGGGGGGGGGGGGTGAGGGGGGGATAGGTGGGCGTGGGGGTTTTGGTGGGGATATGTACATTGTCCAGGTGCTTTTGTGTTGGGGCAGGGAGTGATAATTTTTATGTGATGTATTATATAGGCAGTGATTTATATTGAAAACTAGGGGGAGGAGGGCTTATTTTATCCCTATTTCTGCTGGGGGGGTTCTTTTTTTGAATCATGAGATGGTGCTAATTTTTGTTTTGAAATATTTTCAGGGGGGGGGGTCAAAACTACGGGGGTTCAATTTGATTCTGGTGCCTATGTTGGGGGGGGGGGGGTGTATATTCATGGGGGCAAGGGACTTATTTTTGTAACTCTGGGGGGAGCAGGGCTAATTTTACCTAAATTTTTCCTTTGGGAGATTTAAACAGAAATGCCTAATATTTCCTGAGGGGGTGAGGGGGGTGGGGTTGGGATTTAGGACAAAATATCGGTGGGGGGGGGGGGGGGTGGGGGGATGTAGGGCAAATATTTCCTGTGTTGGGGCAGAGGATTTCATATCAATTTTTGGATGATATTTTTTCCCATATATTTCCTGGGGATTGGGCTTCAACAAAAACAGGTGATAATGTTGAGGGTGTTTGTGATTTGTGTAATATATATTTTGGTTTGAGCAGGGAACCTAAGATTAGTATATCTGTGGGGGGGGGGGGGGACTGATTCTATTTTCCATGGTGGTCCCAATAATTTTTTTATTAGGGGGGGGGGGGCGTTTTGTAGAAAATAATTTGGGGGGGAGGAGGCAAATTTTTTCAGGTGCATCTGTGTAGAGGGGGACGATTTTTTAGTATTATTGTGGTGGAGGTACACACCGTTTTCACAGTGACGCCCATGTGTACACACACAAAACTACAGGGGAAAAAGGGGGGGAGGGAGGAACCCCTATGCCCCTATAGACAGGCACACCGAGGTTAACTCAATCACTCGCCTATGTCCATGTCTATTGAAAGTCGTCAGTGTAAACGCTTGAGTAGAATCTGAGGCTGACGACTTATGCGGTGGACATTGCCACCACCTGACGACTATTGGCTGACGATCTACAGTCGCCACGTATGTAGTCGTCTAATGTAAACGCCGGGTAACAGTCCCATGCGCCGTTTATACTTGCGCTGTTTCATTAGAAGGTGCAGTCAAGTATAAACGGCGCATGGGACTGTTAGTGCCACTGTGGAGCTGCTGTAAGTGAGAGCCAATGGCTTTGGAAGCAAAACTAGATACTGTCCTAAAACAAACTCGACGTTTCAGAGAATGGTCTTGGCAAGTTAGAGAAGTTGGAGAAAGATCTAAGTGGACTTCAAAACTTGAACGATTCTCTCCCAGAGACCCTTAAGAAAATATTGAAACCAAATGTGACCGTAACCACGAGAAACTAGAAGAAACAGTATCCAATTTGAACTCATTGACCGATCAAGTAGGGCAATTAAATACACGAGCAGAATATACTAGAGTAACCCTAGAAGACCACAGTGAGAACTTAAATATAGTGGATGCTGACATCAAGTGCCTTAAAGAAACTAAATGAGCATACTTTCGTATGAGCACACAACACAAAAGTCAGTCTGCTCCTGAAGACTGTACATAATAGAATAGAAAACTTGTTGAGGGAAAAGAACATCATCTTTTCTGGAATTAAGTTTATCACATATACTATGTTCCCTTCATGTCTTATATGTATTATATTGCCTTCTTGTCCGAAATCGTCTGACTTATATCCGATCAATTTGGTTCCGATATCAGGTATTTTATTGTATATGTCAGGACCCGCATACATGCCTTTCATGTTACATCCAACCTGCAATTATGCTACATTTCTGAACAGGCTTAGTATTATGCCTAGTGAACCCTTGCCAGAACTATTCGACAATTTGGTATGGATGATAAAGAAATCCCTCTTAGATCACTTCGTATAGGTTCAGTTAATGTAGATGGACTAAGTAACAATATCAAGTGGAAAGCTGTTTTCCAAAGGATTTGTAGGGATTATGATATTTGTTGCATTCAGGAGACACTGCACTGACGAACTTGCCCCCTTATGGCTATCAGAGTGGGGGTGGAGGCAAGGCTTATTCCTCTAATGGCACTAGTAGTGCCAAAGGGGAAGCTATTTTCTTCACAAATAATACTGACTTCCAAGTCATTGATAGCAAATAAGATCAGTCAGGAAGGCTTCTCATCTTGCAAATAAGCTCAGAACAGGACCATCTGATAATTGGATCGGTTTATGCGCCTATGCAAGAATCAGCCCAACTCAGGCTGCTCTCACTTTTGGTGGACAGCCTGGAATGCTCAGAGGAAATCCCTTTAATAATTGTTGGTGACTTTACAACCTATCAATTTTGACTTAGATAAAAAAAATACCAACACAGCTGTTCAATCTAAAAGATAAAGGGAGAGTCTCACTAATTTCTTGGAGGAATATGACCTCGTCGATGCTCGGAGAATTTTCAACCCCAAAAGCAGGAGATTATCAAGAGACGTCACGAGTTTGAGTCTGAGTTTATTTATGCCACGCATTTTGTTGGCTCCATAATTTCACGAGATAATGGAGCATCAAATATTGTGATAACCTACTGTATTAGAGAGTGTATTACTTGTTGGGCCATGAATACAACTAGTACAGATCTACCTAATTTTCTTAAATATACACAATTCTCAAAAGTGTCAGAGATAGAGACTTCTTTATGACTAGACCTAGATATTCCAGATTTCCCTGACAGCAGTCAATTTCCCTGACATTTTTCAAAACTTAAATTTTTGCTGACAAATTTTCAAATTTCCTGACAATTAACTGATGCATCATTAGTCCATTAGCTCAGGAAATATCTATCACAACCTGGTAATATTGGTATCATTTTAATCGTCTTGAATTGCCTAATAAGATAGGATGTTTATTTCTATAGGTCATCGCGATAGATTTTTCATTAAATCACTGTGAAAAATGTTTTAGTGTTTTTACATAAACAATTCCGATGTTTAATCTCTGACAGGAAATCTTATTCATATCGCAGGTATTTGATTTAAATATCAACATATAGGCCCAAGTCTCAGGTTCCTAACAATGTATTGTTTATAAAAATCGGCCGATTATTTATTATGTGAGAGCTATTTCCATCTTTCAGGTGAGAAAAATACTAGCTTTTCACTATTACTCAGAACTGAGTGGAGAGGGCTAGCCTCGTTTTCGTTCGATCTACTTAGGCGGCCATTACAAGATGGCGCCAGTGTGAAGAGGGTCTATTTCACCACTTGCACATAAGCGTGGCGCTGCAATCGGGTTGCGCTGGTTGCATGTGGCTAGCTAATGCTTTCCGGGAATCAGCCACAGACTCGGATTCGAAAACGAGGCGTGATACGTTACCTGGGTCAGCAGCATGGCTTCACAACTATAAGCACAGAGTTAACTAGAAATGTTATTTGTTGTTGTAACGTAAATAAAAGTCCGAGCTTTATGAATAAAACATTATTAGAAAGCCAAAACTTAGGCCTTTCTGTCGATATAATATCATATACCTGTGTTTTGGCTAAGATTTCGAGTCATGGATTGAACATCCAGATTATTTTGGTAAAAAAAAACACACACACATGTTACCTTTCTGTTTTCACAGTGATTTAATAAAAAATCTATCGCGATGACCTATAGAAATAAACATCCTACCTTCTTAGGTACTTCACAAAGATTAAAATGATACCAATATCACCAGGTTAAGGTAGATATTTTCTGAGATACTGGACTATTGAGACAAGGTGACAAGTGTTCATAAGAGTGCAAAAATAAATGATTTTCTGATATTGCATTTTGGGCGAATTGTATAGCTGGGAACTGAAAATAATTACCTCTTAATTAAATTTACCAGCTGTATTCTATGATAATACAGTTCGGCCATTATCGATGTATTTTATCTTTAAATGTATGGTAACAGTGCAATCACAAGAAGTTAGATATCCATTCACACAAATGTAATAATATTGGAAAATCACATTTTTTTACTCTGTCATGATGCTATGTTTCATCAAGAAATAACCATCACAGCCTGGCAATATAGGTATCAAATTAATCATCATGAGGTACCTAATAAGATAGGATAGTTATTTCTATAGGTTATCACGATAGATTTTTTGTTAAATCACTGTGAAAACAGGAAGGTAACATATTTTAGTGGTTTTTTTACCTAAACAATTCCGATGTTCAATCTATGACAGGAGATCTTAGCCATAACACAGGTATATCATATATATATCAACCGATTGGTCCAACTCTCAGCTTTCTAACAATGTTTTAATTATAAAATTCGGCTGTTCATTCATGACAGAAGTGTGATTATATATATTACTTCAGAATCAATATTGAGGAAATTGACATGGATTTGATTTTCAAGTTAAAATGTCCGATATGCCTTTAAGTGTAAGAGGCATACAAATCTCCTCTGCAGATAATTCTCAGATAAGTTTTAGTTCGTGAAAATCTCCTCTCCTAATAATTCTCAAAAACTTTAGTTTATGCAGACATATGTCATGTATAAGCGTCCGTTGCACAGTGAAGCCGCTCCCGCACAGTGCACGCCTCGTTTTGGCGTGACCTACTTGCCGCCATTACAAGATGGCGCTAGTGTGAAGGGGGTCTAAATACAAAAGATTCGCCAAATATGTAAAGACTGGCTAGGCAGGAAAGTCTGCCTGAAAGGGAAGATAACAATTATTAACTCTTTAGTGATTCCCACTTTGTTATACCCACTCAGGGAAAGACCTACATTGATTGGCTATTTAAAGGCATATTCCTCTGTGAACACAGTACTTCCTGGTCCCCCAGGGAGTCCAGGGAAACTAAAGAGAATTATCTAATTATTTAATTCATGTGGAGCAGCTGGTCGAATTGTATTGCTTACAACACTTTGTGCAAGCCTATTTATTAATCAAGGGGAACTGAAGTTTCTAGACAAAGAAACCATGTACAGATCTGCTCGCCTGAAATGGATTCAAAGGTTGTGCATGGACTATCTATCGCTTTTTTCTGGCAAAGAATTTTTTCGCCAAAATGAAATGTTCATCTTCCTTCCACAATGAGTTGTTACGCAAATGGAATCAGGTTTATGTTTATCCCCCGGTTACAGAAATGGAAAAGCAAAATGAGTCACTATGGCACAATATGTATATTAATATAAAGGGAAAAGCTCTGTGTTTTGAGGCTTGGAAGAGAGCGGGCATCATCAAGGTAGGGGACCTCATATGTGATAAAAAAATTCATGTTGCTAACCGAAATAAAGGAAAAGTATAAAGTGAAAGGCATGTGCTTGGACCTTATTACAGTCCATAAAAATATTCTGTGGGCAGGGTCGATGTCTTTGGAGACCAACAAAATGGCTTTACTGATTCATAACAAAGAACAGGAAGTTATCAATATTTATTTTCAGGGCTCCTAGTCGGGTCATGTACAATTTCCCTCTATACTTAGAGCATAGGGAACTATCATCCCAGGAGAAATGGTCCAAGGTTCTGGTGGAGCAGAGCCTCCTCCGTTCGGAGGACGACTCCCCCTCCTCCATTCCATGGGGGTAAATGTATGACATGCCTTTTAAAATCACGAGAATCACCAAACACCAATCCCTACAATTTAAAATAAAACATCGTATTGTCCCTACTAAAAGCTACTTATTCCAGAGCAGGGTGGTAGAAAGCCCTCCTTGTGGTTTTTGTAATACTAAAGACACGATTGGACATTTCTTCTACTCTTGTTCAAAAGTGAAACCCTTTTTCTTTTAAAAGACATTTATTTATCCTGGGAAACACTCAACTCCAGAGGGGCTGGTCTCAACGTGTACCCAGCGTTTCCGTTATTACAATTCATTTCTTCATTTATGATTCAAGCATATTGTAATGCAACATATATTATGAGACCTGGCCCTTACAAAATTGTTTTTACAGGCCTTTCTAAAAAAACCTCGAATTTTGCTGCTATCTTCATTTTAAGTATTCAAGAAAAAAGTGCAACTTTTTGTTACTGCAGAATCGCTTTAGCTTAGATCATGAAAATTATGAAAATTATGACCTGATCTGATAACTTTTTGAACATCCTAACCTTATAATCTATACACCATACATTACATATTTTAATCAACTTTCTAAAATACTTACAGAAATACCTGTAACAAGAGCTAAGTGTGAATTTTCAAATAGAATCATTGGCCTTTAAAAGGCCAAATAAGCAGGTGGACGCATTTAAAACTCACTACAAGTAGCGTAACACTTGTTTAAAATTATTGATTGAAAATATTTTGATATTTTAATTCTAATGAAGGGAGGGAGGGAGGGAGGGAGGGAGTGGGGGGAGGGAGGGAGGGAGATAGGGAGGGAGGGAGTGGGGGAGGGAGGGAGGGAGGGAGGGAATCCATGAATAGGGAAGGACCTGCATTGATTGGCTATTCAAAGACCTATTCCTCTGTGAACACAGTACTTCATGGATCAGTGCACACATATTTAGCTACCTGTAGGGGATTCAATTGGCAATTTGCCTCATGGATGAGTGCACACAGACCTGTCGCATGCTGCCTGCCCATGTGGTCCAACAAAAACTTTGTTCCTATATACAACAATAAAGTAGGTCAAGCCAATATCTGGTGGTAAATGACATTACAAATGATTTTACATAATAATATCATTTGACTGGGTCTTGTCTGATTCCTAAAACAAAGTTATGAACCATTTTGACTTCTGTCTGTGTGTAAATATGATGTATAAAATATCTTCTCATACACCTTCTGCCTCCCCCCTCCCATTAATAGATTTGGCAAAAATACATGAATAGCATAACAAATATGTACATTTCACCTTAAAATGACACTTTCTAGGGTGTAAGCAACTGTCAGTGCCACATATGGAGATGGTAAATGTTACACTAATGCTGAATGTAAATCAATATTGAGTAAACATGTGTCTGAGTATGCCAATTTCACTGAACCCCCCCCCCCCCCCATTTTATTTTAACAAATACTTGAATATCTCAGTAAATATAGAATCCACCTAGAAAATTCCACTTCCTAGCACCTACTTTTTTTAAATTCTCTTTCAAATGAGGCAAAATATATTATGATTGAACCAGTTTAAGGGGTAGAGATATGTCCATAAAGGAGTTCTTAAAAATGGACCTGTGACTACAGAAGTCTCCCCCCCCCCAAACTGAATTCTCTATTTTTAAAAATCCATACCAAAATACCAAATATCAAAACCATAAGGCATTGTACCACCATAAAACCTTCTGTCCAAAAGAGAAATGATATTCCTATCTGTACTTAGTTAGCTATAAAAAGCAAAAATGTGGTCAAGTCACTTATTGACTTTACAAGCAGTTGTACCACAGTAGGCTATAGCCATAACCTAAAGACCAACCGTCCACCTGCTAATAACTGTAATTCATTTTGTATATATTACTATAGTACCATCTAGTGGCAATTCGCGGAACTACGCGCTAAACGGTGGTGCCGCCTATGGCGGGTATATGTATTAAAGCGCGGCAATGATCGGCCTCCAGCAGGGGCCGCTTCCCGTCCATACAGGTGTATGTCCATGGAGGCAGGGAGTGAAGCTGAGCACTCGCCGAGCAGTGTGAGCTCCCTCAGTGCGACTGAGACAGCATGGAAAACACATAAATATTGGCCATGGCATGGGGCTCTGGGTCCGTGGGTAGGTTCAAACTGCTGTTTTATTGGTGTGAATTTTATTCGATTTATCATCTTTGCTTCATACAAGAAAACGTATTTCATAAACTGGAATTGAAAACAGGAATTTTCTTGGAAACCTGGAAAACTGCCATTCTTGAAGTAAAGTGTTAATCCTTTTGTGTTTCCTTTACTTTTTTATGTGGAAAATATTCAGGATTTTTCTGATATGAATGAAGTGTCACTTCCAAAGATTTGACAAGTTTTCAAAATACAAAAATTGACCTACTGCTTGCCGACTCCCGTCTTTTTAAAACTGGTCATTGAGTCTTATAGGGGTTCCTGAAAATGTATCCTCCATGGTGACAATAAGGTGACCAAAGGGGGTGCGATCCAATAGGGGGTGATCATATAATCAGGCGGCCCTGGTACAGTTTTCTCTGTAGTGGTGGGGGTGGTAATTGCTTATAAGGATAAAAGAAATTCTCAGATGTCCCGCCACCCTGAGCAACCCTTTTCTTTCTCTATACTCGTTGGTTTGAGGATTTGAGAATGAGATAGAACACAGTAATATACGACCAATATGTGCTTTGAAAATATTTTTAATGTAAATGTACATGCAACCATGACAGATCATGTTTATGCTTATTGTGTTGTGCAATTTGTTGTTAAACAGATGAAAGTTCCTTTTGGGGATTGATGGACTATTACAAAAGTTTGATGTGCAGTAAAAGACAATTCTTTGTTAAACATATGAAAGTTCTATTTTGGGACTGATTGACCATTACAAAGGTTTACTGCAAATCCATATCGATGCTCGTCTTCTGAGAAAAGAATGCGTGAACATTGCACTGTGAACTCGATCTGGATGCATGTCTACTTCACATCATTCCTTTTCAGAGTGAGACCAATACACCTTGTGCGGGACCGGATACCAAGCGTTGATCAAGATTAAATATTTATATTACATTGAAAATATCATGCCTTTTATATATTTGACTATCACATTCTACATTTCAACCTATTTCAAGCGTCTTTGTAATTTTGCTATGATCTTTCATACGAGTTCATCAGGGATAACATATTAAATTTGAGAAATTTATCAAATTCCACAAAAGGAACCTAATTTGTGTATCTTATTCGAACATACTCCATTCTGAAAAAAAAAACCGGAAAAAAACCCACACGAATACCATGTATGGGGATTCTGAGTATCCCAAACACTTGTCAACCTTCATATATAGTCATCACAATGCTTTGGGTCTGTTGGTCAATAGAGAGTGACGAGATTATTTCAATAATTGTATCATTATTTATATAGAACGTCCTGACCATGCTGTACAAGTCACAGAACGAGATATTAATTTACGGTTTGTACGGACCGAGGCGTTTACGTCGAGTTCCGTAAAAACGGTAAATTATCATCGAGTTCTGTGACTTGTACAAGCATGGTTGGACATTATATATTTACTATATACCCGAAATTAAAAAAAAAATCAATTTCATTTTTATTAACAACCAAAATTTTGATAAATGTGTATGGGTAGGTAGTCTGTATTTTGGTGTACGGACCACTGGTCCGTACAGTATTTTTACGTCATATGCCGAAACGGTGCGTATTTACAGTATGCGGCATGGGTATATAGTAATTAGTAGAAACCGAACGAGAGTTAGACTTGACAATGTTTATGCCACGACGGGAAGGTCGTGAACTACTGCACGAGGCGCAGCCGAGTGTAGTGAGGAGCAGACCTGACCAGAGTGGCATAGACATTGACCAAGTCTAACTCTCGTTCGGTTTCGTATTTATCCTACCCCGTCTTTGCTTTTGTATTACTAAAAGATGAATATTGAGTCAAGGACCCACAGAACTTTTTTTTCATAGTAGCTGACATCCTGCTCTCTGATTGGTCAATATTGTTATTACTCTAGTGGCATAAAAAACACTTTATGTCATGGCTTGCCACATAAAATTTCCCTATGTTAAGTCTATGGCGGTTTTTTATTAGGGGTAGGATAATACACTATTCCTATCATCCCGATGTGAACGTGGGACTTGTTTGACCACATATTAATCATTTCTCTAACCAGAGGCACCAGTTATATATATATACATAAAACACAGGAAAATATCCGCACTTCGTGTTGAACAACCTCCATACACCCAACCCCTTTTGCACCGCCAGTCATCACTCGCGAGCCGTCAAGATAATCCGTAGGGGAGGTGAAACATCGTTCTGGATGGGTGTATATTCCAAAGTACTACACATAAGGGCAATTATAAGAATAGAATTATCATATTTTTTGGCAAAGTAATTCACAAAAATTATCAAAACATAAAATGGCCTGGAACTTGGTATCCTCTCTAATAAATCATTCACCACTTACAGAATTAAGTATTACGATAATGCACGTTGTTTGATCCCAAAGTACTCCCACCTGAATTCACTCAGCTGTCGAGGCGTGTGTAGAACATACTAGATGAAATGGGACGACTGCATTTATAGTAGTCTATTTTCCCTACATTTATCTGTACATAATAAAGAGGTCTAATGCTAGAGGAATTACATATATATACACACTTACTGAATCAACTATGCTAAAAAATCAACAGCTACAGGCTTGAATTGTTGACCAATTTGAGGCGTGTAGACTCCATCACAGTAATACTGATACGAGGTCATTATCATCCGAAAACATTGCACAAAAAACGTCCATGGTGGAAATATCTTGAAAATAACTACTGACCGCCAGTTTACTTTGCATGTACAGAAGATTCCAGGAACGAATTTCCCAAATTCATGATCACTCCAGCGTTATTACTTTGGCAATTAATCTTCACAATTCAAATGGATACCCATGATGTATTTACACGAAACTACAGAAATTCCATTATATAGTACACAAAATTACATTTATGTACAAACACAACATTCATGCTGACTGAAATTCTCAACAATATGGAGTATTATAATCCCATATAATTTGTATTCGGATATAATGCATTATACAGCCATACAAGCGGCATTTCCCAAAACAATATATTGTGTTGGTTCCTTATTGGTTGCTATCCAAGTCCGTGCTGAAATGTCTGGTATATTTTACCGAGTAACAGCTAATATCCCTTTCTTGGGATACAAACAACAAGTACATAACTATCTCTGATATTGTATCATTTTTAAAAGCACCAGTTCTGCCAAAGCAAATTATATTGATGACATTTTTCAATCGAATCACTGAACTGTATATAGATATATTAGAGTCGGATTATAACTGTATGTAGCAAATTTAGAATACATTTGGGAACGTCAATAACGATTATGTCGATGCTTAACACCCATCTGTCAGACTCACGACCTACATATGACAAGATGTATTCTTTTCCATCTCCAATGACGTTGCCAAGTGTTGTTACCATCACAGGAACCACTATCCATATACTTCTATGGATTTAAGCAGGAATATTTCGATTTGGTAATCGCATTTCGCACACTTCCTTGTCTCCAGCTTAAACAATCGAATGGACAGGTTATCGCGTGATACATTGGGCCAATGGGTGCCGAGCTAACTAGGTAACATTGTATGAATTGCCCGCTCCTCTAACCAGAGGGCCTAGATCCTATCTAGTCCAAAATTTAGCATTCAAGTTACTGTCTCTTGTACCTTTACATGTGCCACTTAACACTATGTGAATTCCCCCGTATTAGGTACAAACCTTGCATTCATTCCACTGTTTTGAAGGTGGTCCATTCTACTACACCTATCATTCCACATTCCACTGGACAGTATAGAGACACACTGTCCATGTTCAAAGTCACTCTTCAAATTCCATACAATTACCCTAAAAATAAGCCATCTGAAGGTGATAGCTCAGCGGAGTCTAGTACATTACAATCACCGTTCATCTAGTTTTGAGTATCTAAACCATTCTTCGTTCATTCACTCTGGAACTATGTCCACACTTCAAAACGTACACACTAAAACACTCTGGGTAGATAACCTACAATATGACTGGAGTGGTTGTCTCGTGATTGACATATCTGTAGTTAAATGGCATGCCGTTCTACCTACTTTATAGTCTGTTTAATTGCATCTTAATTAACATGGAGCAGGCAGGGGAAGCTTGGCCAGGGAAACAGAGTTGAACATTATTAACAGGCCAAACTAACACATTTAAGGCTTTACTAAAGCATAGCATCTGGATTTAATCATCTCATTGTCGTTACCAAATTGTGACATCTAACTTTCAGAGATGTAAGTATGGATTGGCAACACCTTCAGGGAATCTCATATTCCAATGGAAACACCCTTAAAACACATAAAAACTGTGCACTTTCAGAGGAGTTATATTTTACCTTAAAATATCCTTACAAAGTACTCGCTCATTAGAACAAAGAATGTTACCAGAAGTAACATCAGAATTTGAAGTAAAAAGCATATAAGAATCCACGGAATTAAGGAACTTTATAGAGTGTCGTATGGAATTACTGCTCTAGGTTGTTGCTACCGGAAGCCCAACTGCTTGTATGCCATTTGGTAGAGCAGTAACTAAAAATCGAGGAATCACTGCGACACACTGAGTAAGCCTTTTGAGTGGGAAACGAAGTATAGTTAAATGTCTAATATGTCTGATGAAGGAGGACGTCATACAAAGAACTTGGTCAGCCACACTGTCATGTGTAGTCCCTCAGCCTGTACCAACAACCAAGGGCCTACCTAACCCGTCAGCTCATGGAAAATGCATGTTATATAATTTTTCCCTTTCTAATTCATATAAGTCAGATTTCTGCCAAAAGTCTGAAGACTTACATCCCTGAATATTACTATACAGCGAAGCCAGTGACCAAGATTGGTTCCCACTGCATACAATGTTTACGCGCATCAGGTAAACATTGTTCTGTGTATACATATAGATAGCTTGTAGAATACCAGAAGAGCTCATATTACAGAAACTGGAGACAGGTATCACTAAGGCTATTCTTCTCTATATCATAACCATTTTAGAATTGGTAACTCGTTTACAGCCGTCCTTTTAAAAAATGATTCTGTGCGGTTGTTTAAGAGAACTCTGAAGGAATATGTCACGGGTTCATCTCCAGAGTTATCAAAATAGGCATCACTGATTACTGGTACTATGACACCAGAAGAGTCTCTGTGATCTGCGGCGGAGTAGTCCTGCATTGTGATTTGAGGGTTCGTGTCACAGGAGGCCCGTCCACATGTGATAGAAACATGTGTTAACGAAACCCTCCATCAGGGTTTGTACAGCGAAGGCCTGCAGGTTGGGGTTGGTTGGCGTGTGGCGCTGGTCAGGAATACGCTCACGGTAGACAGCACACAGCTCCTGTAAGACAGTCGTGAATGTGTTAATTATAACTATTATGACCTGCATACAGGTGATAAGTTATACGAACGTAGTACATATACAAACAAACTTCAGGAAACTATAGCTTAGAAAATTTAATTAAAATTACTTTTACTGCGAACAAGAACTAAGTGTGCATTTAAAAAGAGAATTATTGCCCTTTATTTAAACGCCAATTACCGTGTGGTCGCAACTGTCAATGTCACATATGGAGATGGCAAATGTAACACCAATGTTCGTGGTAAATGTGAATCAATATTTTATGAACATCTATGCATATTTCACCCATCCCGCCCTCCTCTCCATTCTTAACAAATACTTGAATATCTCAGGAAATATAGACTCTACCTAGAAAATTCCACTTCCTAGCAACTACTACTTTCCGTTATCTTTCAAATGGGGCATATTATATTATAATCAAACCTGTTTTCGGGGTAGAAATATGTCGATTAAGGAATTATTAAAAATGGACTCGTGACACAAAAAGTCCCCTCCTGCCAAACTGAAATTTCTCTGGTTTTCAAATCAAAGTCAAAAATAATACTAAATACTAAAACTGTAAGATATTGTATTGCAATTCCTTCTGTCCAAAAGAGAAATCATATTCCCATCTGTACTTAGTTGGCTATAAAAAGCAAAAATGTGGTCAGGTCCCCTAGTGACTCTTCAAGCAGGTGTACTACAGAAGCCATAACCATTACCTATAAAACCAACTGTCGCATTCCCATATTTACTAGAAAATAAAAATCCTCACCGTTTTGTTGTTTATACTATCCACTCCTAACATCATGAATGTGTCCAGGAAATTCGGATTTAAAACAACCTGAAAATGTACAATATGAAGGTAATGTGTTTGAAAAAAAAAAAAATCCCCGACTGAATTAGCGTTGCATTTTATATCCGATATGTAGTCTTCAATCAAGATAATATCGTCAGCACTCACAGACATCTAATACTTATTGACTAAAGACCGCTACTCCAGATAACATTAATGGTATATGCCAACCATAATACAGGGAACAAGTCAGATAAGCTGAATGAGATTTGAATACAAGTATAAATACCATAATGTTAGCATTAGGGTCTTATATTTCCCAAAGGCACTAGAGGGAAACACTGTACGATTCCTATTCTACCGCTAGGTGGCACCGCCGGTGTTACTGCGCCTCCACTACAGCAGCTAGCTTGCCAATGGTCAGGTATTGAACTCTGAGAATTTTTATCGGCATTTATCGGGTGGATAAACGTGGCATCCGCCTTGACAAAGTATGGCATCGCGATTACTCTTTTGTTCAGCATGGAAAACAAAGCACTACAAGCCGACAAGACCGCTATAGTTTTTATAAACAAAGGTATTACATATTCTTAATACAGGAATACATATGAAAAACAGTTTCCTATACGAGATCAAAACAATGAGAACTACTACAAAGTGGTATAAACCTGCTGCCTCTACATGTAGTTTGCGGTAATACTCCCTAGTACGGTTATTCAAATTCTACTTGTCGGGTCCGGAGATTATTATATTAAGATTAATTCGGTTAATACCACCAACATGAAATATAATCGCTATATAACTGAAAATTTTAGATAATCAGTCACACTCACCACGTATTGGACGTGTCCATCGGCGCTTGAAAAGTAGCGGTGACTGACTCCGTACTGGTGACCGGGACAGTACTGGAGACGTAGCACCCTCACTAGGCTCAGGTACCAGACAACGTTCATATTCTCCAGGGTCGTGAGCCGCTCGTCGATCTTACTCAGCTGGACGCGAGTCACGATGCTGAGCAGCTCCTGGAACTCGCTGTAAGAGAGCCGCGTCAAGTACTGACAGCAGCGAAAGAGATACGTGTCACTCAGGCGGTTCAATGAATGATATCTGTCACTAGCGACACAGCAATTACAAGTTATATAGGATTATACGTCTTTACAATTGGCAACTTTATGACTGATGATTTCCCTGAGTAAATACAATGCTGGGTTTCCAGACACTCATACCAGGGGGCTGTTGAATAAATTACGAATGACAAAAAAGTATCTTTATAGGATTGTGTTTGGGGCCATAGTGTTATATAAAATAACGTGTCGTAAGCATAAGATGTTTTGATGATATGAGTAACCTAAAGCTTTTATGAGATGTTATATACAAATACGTTCATTTAGAAAATATCTTGTGTCTTGTCATATAATACTAAATGAAAAAAAATCGTCCAGGATGTCATCATTGGAGTTATCTTATCATTCAGATCAGTACCGGAAACGCACGAACTTTCTTCAACAGCCCCCAGGACTTATGTACGATGTATTACAGTTACTGGAAGGATTATATGGTCACTATTCCAAAGACAACGACGGGTCCTAAGTATTGGTGGTATCATCATTCATAGGAATAACATTCTAATAACAAAAGCAATTCAGAACATCTCCACGGGCAACTCTTTACTAATCCCCCTACTATGCCGCACATCGAACGATTGTATTTTTGTATTTTCATTTTTCATTTCAATTTTCGTTAGTTTTTGACTCACAGGTTCTTTGCCCTCGTCGTGCTCGCTGCGTCGCTTACGTCGCCCCTCCTCCTCAGTGACGTTACCAGGTAGCAACATCCGGTGCCACAGCATGTCGCGTCGACACTGCGACATGGCGTTGCCCACAATCTCCTGTATGTTCGTCCTGTAATAAACAAGGTTTTCAAAGTTTTTACTTCTAGGTACACTTGAACCTTGAAAATGGCAAAAGTAAAATCAATATTTCCCGAAATCAGAAAAACTTGAAAAATTATACTTCTGGATATTATAACAAATATAAAAATTGGCGACATGTTGAGACATCGTAGTGATATCTTAACGGTATTACCAAAAAATTACAAATAACTATGTACGGGTAGTGTACTTTGAAAATAGTGTTCATGTTTTTTTTTTAAAGCTTTTATTTATACTGGAGTATACGTTTGGGTGTAATCTACACCCATCTTCCAACGGCTCCAGTTTCAATGGGTATATTGCCTTTGCCTAACTCATAGGCATAGTACAACATGATTTGGAGAAAAAAAATCCCAAGACAACCCCCCCACCACACCCAAACATACCAATGGGTCAAGCTTAACTATACATTTCCAAATTTCAAAGATAGAAAATGTGCGTCAACCTACCTGGCTTGCTCGGCCTGGCTGATGAGCATGTTAAAGATGATGGCCTGCTGTTTGTTAGTGTAGCCCAGGTAGTTGGTGGTCTCCTGCCGCACACCTATGTACTGGACGACCGGTGGGATGATGGGCTCATCTCCCTCGGCCTCCTCCTCTCCCTCTCCTCCCGTAGCCTCCGTGTCAGCTACGTCTTTCTGCTCGGTCCCAGGTACCTCCACCATAGCCACACCTGAAGACCATGAACGTACCAGGGATGTCAGTTGGGGTCAGGAAAAAAAGTGGAAATATTTTTTATGTGGAATTTTCTGCTTCAGAGAGACCGTGAAAACTTGGATATTATGCCCTTTTCCGCCATGGCATGGGGCCGAGGGTCTGTGGGGAGGTTTTAACCACTCTTTTATTGGCGTAAATGAGGCTAAATCAATATCAACCTTTTTTTACACAAGGAAACGTAATGATATATACTGGATATGAAAAAGTGGATTTCCACGGAAAAATGGAAAACTGGCATCTCTGACGTACACAGTACAGATCTGTTGTCATTGAAATGTTCATTATATATGCCATCTATGGGGAGGTTCGTCTAGAAGGGGTTCCCAGGTACCATAGTAAGTTAAAATACCAGGGATGTCAGCATACCTTGATGGAATTCCCCATGTCGCTTGCGGCGTTAACGACGACCCCTCCCCCCTCCCCCAACTCTACAATAAACGAGCCTACTGTGAACTCAAAAACTGTGTCCCTTGGTGAGTAGGACTGGTACTATAATATGAGCTCTCCAAGCAGGGCTTCAATTTTTATGTCATGTTGATGTTAAGTCAACAGTGCTAGATGGTAACAACAGAGCAGGGAATTTAGAAATGATTTCTCGACACAAAGCGGTAGATTTCAAGACTTAATATCAGACTAGGTTTCATTAAATATGTTTCGAAGACTTCAACGAAGCACTGTGTTTCTATCAGGAACAAAACCTGGGATTGAGCAAAAAATTGAAAATTATAAACGTTGAAAACTAAGTATTTTAACATTATCTTTGCGACAGAATGGCTATAAATAGGTATATATTCGATTTTTTTGGACTGCAGTGTTACTTTTAGCACCCAGCAGGCTGCTTATGATTGCTTGGGCTGCGGTGGTAGCACCAGGTGCCTCCCGCCAGTGCGTGCTACTGTGGTGTAAATATTGCTGAATATTTACGTTGTTTTAAAAATTATGAATAAAAATGGATTCCGTCATTTGTCGGCAAATTTGCATCCTTGTATATCAAACGATAAAATAGCATTAACAGCAAAAGTAATTTGATCCTACCAAATGTGAGAAATTTCTAGAATGAACACGAAAGTCAAGAGGCGTGCAGACATCACTCGTAGTGCAGACGTAATCAATAAAAGGTGAAAAAATACGGGCAAAATTGATACCATAAGCCCAGAGCGGACACACGACACTAAGGGACCTACCGGCAGGGAATTGTCGGGCGCCGGTGGTCTTGAACATCCCCAGCCGTTTCTCCAGGGTCTGTTTGGGGAAGAGCTCCTTGCGGCTGGTGAGCAGCACGTAGTAGCGGAGACGGAGCACGGGGCGGTCGGGCTCCGGCATGCGGGAGCTGGAGGTGTCGTGTGTGATCACCAACCCTACGTCGTAGTCGTTCGGCTGAACGGCCATCATCTGAGTCTCGTCCTTGAACTGTTTCACCAGGGCATACTCGTTATCCTAAACAAAACCAGAGAACAATATCGGTTTACTTTATCTGGACATACTCATTACCCTAAAAAAAAACTGAGGACACAACCGAAATTGACTTTAGAGGACACATGACTGTAAGGTTTAACTTTGTTATTCCGATGCATTCTTTCAAGCACGCCCTGGAACCAAAGATGCCATGAGTGGATTCTCAAAATGAATCGTATACTTTGGAAAGCCTGGGTTATAATAAATGAAACCTTTTTTTCCATGAGAATAGTTTCAAATAGATTATAATTGAATTGCACGATAGTACAGATGTGCTTATAGTTTTTGTTGCGAGATAATCTGTTCCAAATGCTAAAATGTGAGATAACTTCTTCATAACGTGGTCTCTGTCTGGGGGAGCAGTCATCCTTTGGGAGTTTTGTATTGGAAAATGTGCTGGATGAAGCCTGACTCACGATTTCCTGGTCGTCGTCGACGAGCCGCACCATGCGGATAGCACGCATCCCGTAGAGTTTGTCGTGGTCCAGCATGTAGCGGAACAGTTGCGTACTGGCGTTGTTGGTGGCCAGCGGCAGGTCACACAAGCCTACAAACACGAGAAGTTGACTTCAGAAAATATCCTTCAGGGAATTTACTTGTGAGAGTAAACTCAATTACGTCCTATCATGATAGATATTCTGAAGCATACCGAAACAACTTCAATATCTCAGAGTTCTAAAAGCTGTTTTTTTAATTCAGTAAACAATTAAAGCCATACAAATACATAATCTGTCGCCCTAAGGCGTTCTTCCCAGTTAACTGGTATAAAAATGAAACGAAAAGAGATCTCATGTAGTCCGTTTTCGTGGGACTTTTGTTTTGAAGTTTCCCCAACTAAAATCATATGACTAATATTAAGGTCAGTTTCCAACTAACCATTAATTACTTTTCCTATATTAATTATGTCATTAATTAACGATCTCTTACAATTTCTAAAAGTCCCCTTAATTAAAAAAAAATCAAAGTTCCCAGACTTTCGGTGAAGCTTCCTATTCAAAATGACAGACTTCTGTATACATTTTTTTTCATATGGGATATACATGTGTATAGGTATGGCGATCTGGTGGTGCCCCTTTTAAGGGAAATGGATCTTCCTACCTCAACGGTCTTCTAAGTTGCATTGAAAGACGGGCTGGTGATTTTTTCCTTAATTTTAGGGGGAAATTTCATAGGGGGGCTCACCTGAGAGCACATAGTTGCGGGAGAAGGACGGGGCGTAGGAATAATACTGGATAAAGTCCTGCAGCAGGCCGCTGAGGTGGTAGTTTTGGCCGAGTACCGGGTGGCGCCCTGTGATGTACGACTGGACCGTGCGTAGGTGGAAGTCGTGGGCGAATGAGTGCACGTGGGTCAGGTCTTTGAACTTCTCACACTCGTCGGTGAAAATAACGGCCAGCTGTTATCAAAACAAAACACCTACAGTTTAGAAGAAACCCACTTTATTTCATCCCTGATACAAATATCAATACCAGGTACTTAGGAATATATATACTTGGGTTATTCCATCTTTGTCTTACCTCCTGATTATACTGGGACTCATATAATGCAATTATTACCACTTCAATTCAATCACAACAGATTTGTATTACTATTCCAACCCAACAATCATAAATCATTTTATTATCACCTCAACCTACATGTATTTTTTTCAACACTGCCTTTATCAAAACAGGGATATCGGTTGGGTGGACAAAATAAGTGGAAATATTTTTCAGGTGAAATTTGGTGCCTCAGAGACCGAGAAAACATAGAAAACACATTGGTGTTAGCTACGATGTGAAGCTGAGGGTCTATTGGGAGGCCCATATACTGAGAGTACAAAAACATTGATTTCCATGGAAATGTGAAAACCATCATCTCGATTAAAAATATACGCCCCTGATCTCCTCAACAGACACCATATTATTATATACCTGTGGTAGTATATCCTACACATACGGCCCGCTCCTACCCATGTCGTATTTATATCCGTACGACACCTAGGTGATGTACGGGGTATGTATGTGGCGTACGGGGCATGTAGGGCGGGGAAATCCAAAAACTTCCCAAGAGGCAAGGGTTAAAATAGGATATTTTATGGTATATAATAATAGAGAAACAGGCTGACTGTCTCCGTACGGATAAAATACTTGGTAAAATCGGCGATCAGATGAACCTCTGCCTTCGGCATCGGTTCATCTGATCGCCGAATTTACCGCGTATTATATCCGTACGGAGACAGTAAGCCCGTTTCTCTATAGTGTAGGCTAGAACCGGTCACTGAGAGGACCTGTCACCCAGACAACTTCTCACTACAAGAAATGGTCACTGAGGAAGCTTGTCTCTGAGAGAACTTATTACTGAGAAAACCCTTATTGCGAGAGCTTCTTAATGGAGAGAACCACTCACAGAAGGAGCTGCTCACTGCTAATGCCGCTTACCTGTGGGTTGATGCTACTGATGGGGAGGCGCGAGCACTCGAAGGCATACACGTAGATGCAGAAGAAGACCTCCTTGAAGCCGACCTCAAGCAACATAATGCCGCCGGGTAGCGTCTTCTGCAGGTAGGTGTAGTTGGGTTTGATGACTTGGCGGACCTCGGGCGGTGGGCGTGTTGGTTGAACGTCTCCACTAAGATGACGGCTTCTGGTGGTGGTGACCAAGTGAATGTTAGATGAGAGAGTGAGCACTTCATAGGATACTAGAGCAGATGTGTTCACCAAGGGAAACTACCCTATCACTGATACTAATGAGAACCTAAATGCAGACATCTGTCCAAATTTCTATTCACACCGAAAATACTAGTAAGAATATACTCTGTTAACTATAATAGTTAACTGAAATAGTTCCATCGACCAGCAGTTCAGATTATTCACAAGAAACTCACTTTGATATACAAAAATGTTGTCCGACACCATGCTTTAACGCTACTGACTAGTTTGCCCCTGTTCCATAAGATCTGATGCACATCATAATAAGGTTTCCAAATCATTCAGAGGAAACCGGCCAAGATGCGCTATCAGGACTAAAATCACTTACCCTCGCTTTGGTGAGGCGGAGCGGGTTCGGACCTGGACGAAGCCGAGTGACTGCAGGTACTGTATGTACTGACTGACGAAGGAGGAGCGCAGGTCTACGTGCCACACCTCCTCTGTAGGCGGCCGGTTCGCCGTGATGTCAGGAGAGTCCACCCGCTTCTTACTGTCCATGCTGTCTGACCGCTTACTCCGGATGCTAGCACCAGAGCTGTGACGAGACCGCTGCAACAACAATCACAGAAAGATATATAGGACTCTGATACGTGGTAAATTGCTCACATGTATTTATCATAGTGTTCTCAAACCGGGGCTTTACCCCGTAGAGACCGCCAATGAGAGCATCTATCAAAGACTACTCGGTGATAGTAAAATAGACTTAAAGAAAATACAAAATGGAGCCGCGACTTGGGTAGTGTCCTGCGTAAAATATTTCACATTAAGCGATGAATAGACTTTCACAATACAGGTTCACAATATTTCAACTTAATATAAAACATATTGCCCTCTTTATCATTCCTCTCGGTAAATTATCAGTTGCATGGTGAACACTGGCCAAACTGACAGCCGGTCTACATAGAGAGGCCCTTTGGTGTCAGGTATATGAACATGCAAAATATGAATAAAAACACATATAGAAAAAAAGAAAATTAATCAATAGGGAGTAGCGTATCATAAAGCATTACTCACGGGTCTGGTCGTGTCTGAGGCGCGGCTGTCGTGCCGAGAGCTGGCTGATTTGGGGAGCACCTTCTGTCGCCAGTGAGGGCTGAGCAGTAGTGGAGTGGCCACGCTGTGAATCATGCGAGACGACGTCTTGAGCAGCTCCAAGTCCGTCTCCTGTAAACGGTGAATCACTCAGTGGTCAAACTTAGCGAGTGAGTGGTGATAATTTACGGCAGAGAATTGTTGATTTCTTAGTCATAACTATATACAGATATAGACTTGGATAAACCTATTATACATTAATATATTGGGCACTTAGTGGAACATGAATAAAAACTACAAATTGTTAATGTACTTGAAAGGACAATTTATTAAAATTTGCCTGAACATCCATTGGGTCGTTTCGTGGTTTGTAGTCATTTTCCCAACATCATCATACATTAATCAACCAATGAAGTGACGCAATACGAAACATGACTGTGTAATATGCTGTAGATAGATGTATTTTAGAAACAGAAACTTTGCCATTGTAAGCCTATAATTTAGGAAAGCAGCCTTTCGATGACATAATTACCCAGAAACTGGAAGATGGAATCTTTGTAAGATTTCAAATGCAACTCCAGTATAAACAAGAGCTAAGTGTGATTCCTAAAATATAATTATCGGCCTCTAAAGGCCAAATTAGTGGGTGGGCACATTTAAACCTCAATAAGTCTAATTGAAAAAAATGTCCACTAACTAATAAAAGCTTTTTAAAAAATGCAAAGAATCCAGCCCATCCTTTACTCATGCAGTTTGAAATGCATATATAGGGTGCTAGTATTCCTTATCTGTATTATATGCATGTAAATTGTAGGCATAACAGTAGGCAAATAGCAGGCATAACAATTGTAGCACATTGCAAGCACCATAGAACAATGAGTATCTTACATTGATTGGAGCATGTGATGGACCCATGCGCTGCTGCCAATTTTCATACAGTTGCATCAGAATGGCATTCTTTTCTTCCTCTGTAAAGTGAACACAGTAATTCATATGTAAACACAATCACACATAAGCTAGATAAGCCATTAGATTTTCGTAATCTTCATACTTCCATGTAGAAAGATTCTATTGGATGAAAAAGAAGCAATGACGGTTCGTTTAAACAATTTATTACTATACACCTATGGCCGAACATGTATGAAATACTGCCCGCTGCTAGGGGTGTAGTATAAATAATGTTCGCGCCCGCTGTGACAGCGGGCCGTAGTGAATTGCAGTAGCCTTGGTGGTCTTTGTAAAGTTAATAAAAGGGCGTTTTAAATGGTTGGGAGGTGTATAGTAATAAGAAAACGTAGTGACTGAGCCTGTACGGTGTCCGTTCTTGGTCATTTGCTGAAAAAATACGGCCCTCCCACCTGCGGTGTCGGGCCGTATTTTCATCATCAAATGACCTCGAACGGCCATCCGTACGGGCTCAGTAACCACGTTTTCTCATAATACATAACACACAACTTCAAACTACACTATTATCCTTCTTTCAATTCACTAATCATTCAATGCCCGGGGATTCACCAGGGACGTCTGTCACATTGACCAAGAGTTGACCAGGGACTGCCCAGAGGGTGTCTTACCCCTTTTCTTGCTGCGCTTCAGTTCGAGCATCTGGGCGCCGTGTCGGTGGAGCGGGTCGCGCAGGTTAGCGTACGGGGACCGCTGCATGGGCATGGGCGGCTTCTGGTCCCTGAACGTGTTCTGGAGGTGCCCCATACTGGAGTGGGCGGAAAGCGGGCGCTGCACTGTGGAAACTAACCGTGTGCGGCCCTGTGTGGCTGACGGCAGCGGGTTTGTGTACTTCACTAAGGACTGCAGGTCACTCAGACAGAGGTACGTGTTGTCGTTCTCCTGTGAGGGCAATATAAGGAGGCACTATATGAACAGCGGCAATACACTTGGATGTACATTCAGGCAATAAACATCCTAACAGGCGTGACAGCTAGACTTTGTGTCTACCGTGCAACTATGTCCATTGAAGAGAGCACTTGAACAGAATAAGTTTCTTTTTCATTGGCTGCAGCTAGAAGGTTATTGCCTTATGTCAAATCATTGAATACAATTCAAGGGCATCGAGGCTTGGAAATCTGTTGTACACCGTAGACTACATATACATGTACACATGTATATAATCATGCTGGTCGAGAAACCCATCTTGGCTAGCTGTCTTGGCTAGTCTCTGCTACACACTGTGGGTGAATTGACTCTTCAAATTCCCTTTTACGTAGATAGTACCAACAACAGACCTGAGAACATTCCTTATACTCAGGCATGTCAGCAGCCCTTAAAAAAAATCCCTGATGTAATTTGCTGCGACGACGCCCCCCGTCCCCCTTCCCACCGTCTACATGATGAAACAAGCTTACTGGGAACTCAAAAACAATGACAGCTGTGTCCCCTGATGAGAAAGATTGGTACCCCAGTGTATGCTCTTTCCAAGCAGGGCCCTACCTTTCATGTTCTATTGATATTAAACCAAACATATGAGTGGGAGATTGTAGTATGAAGCTACTTCCTGGTGTAAGATATGCATTCAAAGTGGTTCTTATGGTAACTGCCAAATGGATTTTGAGATTTACATCTATGCATTATCTATAGGCAGTTGGTCAGGGAAACCCCTTAAGATCATGGAAGTAATAATACAAACATTTACAGGGGAGTGATGTGTATATAGGGTTTCTGAAACAACATAGGGTTGACACACACAGGGTCTATTGAGGCTTTTGAATAGTAAGGGAAATATTTCTGTCGTCTATGCAGATCCCTGATATCAGGGAGTTCCCTGAACTCTGACATCCCTGACAATTTATAATCAAACTTCGAAGAAGCACACCAAGAATATTAAAGGCTGTAACAAAGATTCAATTTATTCTTGTGTATTACCACAAAAGGCTGTAGGTCTATCATATTATAAAATCGACAATCGGGGTAGAAACAACGTTTACTGACGTAGGTGGGTGGCAGGTTGAAGATGCCGGCTTTCTGACTGAGGATACTCGTTACCACGAGACTCCGGGCGTTATGCCATGCCACCATCTTGGTGAGCTGAGACTCCAGACTTCCCTGCAGGTTCTGCGCCCAGTTGTACGTAAACACAGTCATCTGTAATGGCAAAAACCAATAGCTCTATTTATTCATGTACTAGAATAGCATGTCCTCATGTAATATTCAAGAAAAAAAGGACTTGTGCTAAGATTATTAGGTACATGAGTTAATTACATAACGTAAGCTTAATCGACAACAAATCGGAGTGCCAATGGAACCATTTTATTGTTCCATACATACAAATTACCTGAGGATCCTCATTGTCCTTTTTACAACATTTTAACAATTTCTCAAAGAAAATCATCTATATCTGTATACTATTTCGCTGATGCATTGGACCGCTTTTTATCAAACTGCAACGCTGTAGATCACAAATATTATTAGAAATGCTGACCTTTTTGTCCTTGATGGTGGCTAACACCAGGCGCTGTCTGGGTACAAAGGACCGCTCCGTGTGCTGACTGCTCAAAGCACTCTCCGGCTTCTCACCTCCCGGGGACGTAGCTTCAAACGGTAAGAACCGTTGTACCGCCTTCTGAACTGTAATGTCATACAGAATACATGGAATTTCCATGCAGGTCTTGTATATTGGCGCATATTTCATACGGTATTTTTCTTAAAAGTTAAAATCGGATATGGTTTCTTCCTATTCAACATGACTACACTTTATCGGATTTGCGTGATATATTACTGGTGAAATTACCCAGTGAAAATATGGGGCTCTGAGTTCTTGGTATTTCTAGGATTACATGTTATTTTAAGGAAATGACGCACATCTGAGCTATATTATTTATTAAAGGCCTATTTTTCCAGTTACAATGGCTGAACAATATGACATAACCAAAACTCAAGTGTTTGTTTTTTTATATAGAAAAGCAGACAGTTTTATTTTACATAGATAAGCCGACAGTCCAGACTTGAACCTTCAGCTGTAAGCATAAAAATGAAACAACGCACCCCTGGGATGGGCGATCTCGGCCGAGTCCTCATCCACGTCATGATAGTCGATGCTGGCCCGCCATTGCTGCACGTGGCGCCCGACAAGTATGTAGTCGGCCGCCTTGCCAGGCATGTTACTCTGACTGCATGCCGGCAGGTCCAGCCATGACTCGCTTTTCTGTTCATGTGTCTGCTGCTGCAAAGTATAGAAAACAGTAAGATCTAGAAATGATCCGGAAAACCTTCGATTTCTGATCTTCTTTGTTCTTCATCTCCAATAGAACAATTTAGAAACTGTAAAAAAACACACACACAGAATCTTTTTCTTCAAACCAACCGGAAAACGGGCATCTCTAATATAATTGTGAGTAAATCTGCATGGACAGCTTCCAATGTCCTCATGTAAATACTGCACATATGAAAAGGGTTATATTTCTTTGCTTGGCAAAGAATTGCGGTAACACATTCAAAGAGGTGAGTGACCTAATACCATAATGAACATTGAGAGTAACAAATTTTGCTGCAATACCACAGTGTAAATTGGGAGTAATAAATGTGACACTGTGAAAGGCAGACATCCTTGTGACGACAGGTGACTATGAACCACTACAAATATTGAGAGTTTAAGTCCTGACACATCGTGACCGTGACACAATGTAGGGCAGGAAGCATAATGATGATATGCTTACTATTATTATATACCTATGCACTAAGTGACCCACCATACTGTACGCTGCTGGGGGGTTCCTTCGTAACGTACATATTGCGCGATAAGCCGTGTAGCATCGTACCTACATACAGATTGCGTGCTTTGAACCATACTACGGCGTGCTTTGAGCTTACTACGGCGTGCTTTGAGCTTACTACGGAGTGCTTTGAACAAATAACGCATTCTGATTGGCCGAGAGGCCGACAACACGACTCTGGGCGGAAGAATTGCAAATGGCAGACGCCCTTCACTTCGTGTGTTCTGATGCGTTTTACACGCGCAACGCAACGAATTATCAAGTGTATTGACCAAATCTCGAGGAAACTAACGGTTAGAAATCACCTGATACCGTTTAAATAGCTGAAATATGCGTATTTGAACGATAACAACATCGACACTCGCCGAGCGGGCGTCAACAAAGGAGGCCGTATATGTGTGACGTCATTATCGGGGGTTCCCTACACTCTGGGAAATCCCGATGATAACGTCATCGCAGCCGCACCGTCAAGTCGGCAAGGCGAGTGATGTTATCGTTCAATATCGCATATTAACGCCATTCAAACGGTCTCAGGTTTAAGCTACACTTTAGTTGCTTCGATATTTGGTCAATACACGTCATAACTCGTTCCGTTGCACGTGTAAGACGTACCGCAACACGCGAAATACTGACTTGGCAACGTTGGGAGAATTTAGTTTGACCTTTGAACTAGCGGTGGCGCCTCCTAGAGTTTCATAAGTGTATTTGACTTCCGGGTTAATCGTGGGATGTACTTACCGCGCTGAGTGACAGGCAAAGTGTCAACAGAGTCGATTTACGGTGAGTTTAGGACGATTGTAACCAATCTAAGGTATATAATAATAAAAAAACATGTTGATGACGCCAGTACGGCCAAACTTATTCTCGGAGTCGACGATAAATTGTTCTGAACTCAGTCTCCGACCTCGTTCAGAACGATTTATCGTTGACACCTCGAATAAGTTTGGCCGTACTGGCGTCATAACCATGTTTTTTAATATCATTATATACATATGACCGTATGACCCACACATACTGCCCGCTGCTACCCATGACATATTTATAGCCATACGTCACACTGTGACGTACGGGGTATGTGATCACGTGACCAGCTAAAATTTCGGTATATAATAATACGAAAACGGGCTGACTGTCTTAGTACGTCAAAATATTGACGGTAAGCCAGTTTCCGTATAATACTATAATGGACATATACATCATGTCTGATTTATATGTGACCGGGGTACAGAAAGTTTTATGACGATACGGCTACTAAAATCACAGTGAACAAAGACGGTGAAAAAGGCTGACTTACATGTGACCGGGACACTACGTAGGGCAGGTAGACAGGCGGGTGGTTCTCGCGGTGTGAGCTGCTGGAGCACTCAGTGAGTCGGAAGATCTTACATGTGACGTCTGTGCCCAGTGAACCCATGACGAGCTGAGTCTCACGCAGCACGTACTCCATGGGGAAACGCGAGGTGATGTTCAGCTGCAGGCTCTGTACGGCTGGCACACCTAACACACGAGTAAAACATGGAGGTATAAGAGAGATGGTTCATACGCATTAAACACCAATCAAAGTTGATGGACCATCGTCTACCCTCTCCATTTTTTGTTAGATATGTGAGACGTCTAAGGTGTTGTCAACTTTTCCAGCTACCGTATACATGAATCATTACATGTATTCGTCTGAATATTAAAAAAAACTCGTAACTGAGTTTAGCCACTCATAATCTTTATTATTATCTTTCTCCAAATCAGGACTATCATAACTCATCTTTCATCTACATCATCTAACTAAAACTCTTCTGCCTGATATAGGCTAGTAATATAATTTTGATCTCGATGTCTATCTTGTTTTGATTGAGTAACACTGATTGTAAACCACACTACATCTGAAAAACTCAAGACTGCTGAGAGATGTTTTGATCCAAATAAAAATGGTAAAAACCCGTTATATCAATGTATATTAAGTTCGAAAACTTCTCCCTGTTGATCGATGCGTTTTGCAAGAAAGAAAAGAAGTTAAGTTCTATAAATAACTATACTTGTGATTGGGGTCCAATGCCGCCCCTCCCTTTATCTATACCTCCTGTCTCGCAGTGGGAGGAACGAATCGACAAACAACCGCATCCATTTTAACGTAAATACACCCAAATATCACTGGCTATACTGATAAATATGGACAATGCCAAAAGTGCTTCACTATTCAGGCCAACCCATCTGTAGGTCACTAATAATAAAGACTGAGAAAATCCTGGGACTGGGTTCCTGGTGCTTTAATAACTTTTGTTGTTTTATTTTTTGGTTTGGGGGAACGAGTTCGGGTTAACCGAATAGTAAAATTAAAGGTCATTGATGAGGTGTCCAAAATGTCATGATGTACAGGTATGTCCATTTATCAATGCTATAGTACTATTATATAGCCTAGTCCTAAAATTAAATGGATAAATACAAGGCTAAAAGCATTTGAAGGGCAAAAAGATGATGATTTCTTTCCAAATATCTACTTTTTTTTCCTCAAAAAATTCAGAACATTCTGGATCGGTTTTCTCCTTCATCATATTATAGGACCATCTATACATATCATTGATGACGACTCACCTAACTTGGTACAGAACTCGAACCAGTCCATAATGGTGTTGCTGAAAATGAGTTGTAGCGGCCCTCGTTCGCCCATCTCGAACTTTTGGATCTTCTGCCTCAGCTCCATCTCCTTGGTCCGCTGTCCGTCTGACGCGTGGGAGGTCTGCGTAACGCCAGGGGACCCCTTCACGATGTGAGATATAAGATATGTGATACCAAGCCGATGTGCGTGTGTGTACAATGCAATTAGATGTGGGCATAAAAGCAAGAGCTTCTTGGCTATTGGTATTTGGAAATACACTTGACAGTCATCGTAAAAGAACAAGAGCTAAGTGTGCATCTATAAATAGACTTCTTGGACTCTAAGGGCCATATTAGTAGGTGGACGTATTTAAAACTCAATACAAGGCAAGTCTAAGCCAAAGTTATGGCACCATCTGGTGTTAGCTGGTCATGCTACAGGCTCCATGTTCAAAGTAAGGCTGAGTCCAAATAGATATTTAGTGTTCTCATAAGGATATGAGTATGAGGCATGTGCCAATGCTTGGAAAGTGATAGGAACTAAAGAGTCCACAGGTGGAAGTTGGCTGCATTACATGTGCCCCCCCCCCCCCCCTCATTAGGAAATTAGGAAAAAAAGAAATGAATATCATGGCAAATATTAGTTTCACCTGACTAATGATACTTCCTATGATGTAAGCAACTGTCAGTGCCACTTATGGATATAATACAGGTTACACCAATGCTCCCTGTTAATCAATATTGAGAAAGCCCATTTCACCCAAAATCCTCCCTAACCCCCACTTTTGACAAATACTTGAAGATCTCTGTAAATATAGAATCTACTCAAAAAAGTCAACTTCCTAGCACCTATTTTTATTTACTCTCTTTCAAATGAGGCATATTTTATTATGATTCAACCAGTTTTAGGGGTAGAAATATGTCCAGAAAAGAGTTCTTAACAATGGACCTGTGACTCAAAAAGGTCCCCCACCCCCCAAAAAATCTACTTTTTTAAAAATCCATGTCAAAATACTAAAACTGTAAGATATTGTATGGCCATAAAACATCCTGTCTAAAACAGAAATCATGGTCTTATATGTACTTAGTTAGCTATAAAAAAGCAAAAATGTGGCCAAGTCACCCAATGACTCTACAAGCAGGTGTACTATAATGGGCCATAACCAACAAGACCAACCGTCCACCTGTTAACAATGATACTTCCTAGGGTGTAAACAACTGTCAGTGCCACTTATGGAGATGGTAAACGCTCACTGTAAATCAATATTAAGTAAACATCTGTTTTTGTATACCTTTTCCCCCCTTCCATTTTTAACAAACAATTGAATATCTCTGTAAATATTGAATCTACATATAAATTTCACTTCCTAACAACTACTACTTTTTAAACTCTTTTATTTGATGCATATTATATTATAGTCATAAACATGACTTCTTCAAATTACGTATTTTGTAATTACGTCTGTCACCATGTCTGTATAAATGTTAGACAACAAGGAACGATTTTCGCTTGTAAAACTTTGTAGATATAAAAAAGGCCATGAATGGTACGCGTAGGTGTATGCATTAAGTTTATCAAGCAGAAATTAGCAATACATTTTGCAGGGCCGGTATTGTTAATTCGCTAAAATCAGTTATGAAGAAATATATCGTTCATAAGTAATCAGACACTTATCATGTTTCTGGCAATTATAAGATTTGATGAAGGGATATGTGGGATAGAACTCAATGATGCCTTATTTCATCAGCCTCGACTTAATTAAAAGGAGAGGCAGCACAGGTGCATAACCACGTCAAAATGACCAACCTTAGGGGTTTCTCTCGAGGCGGACTTGGACTTAAACGGGAACAGAGACGGGAGGGTGAACGTGTTCTTCTCTTTCGGGGTCCGTCCCCCGTCTGTAACCTTCTTAGTACCGTCTCCTGGCGTTCCTGAATATGACCGCTGATCACCTATAAAAAAGGTTCACAATTTGTTATTGAATGAATAACGTACTTTACAGGTCTGAGAGATTCAAAATGTCATAATTTTCCTTTATTTAACGAGGAATATAACGTAATTTACCTGAATTCTGTCCTTAGCTATTAAAATTAGCCGTGCGACTCCAGCAAATAAACTCCTAGATTTATTCAATTCTAAATCGACTGGAGATACCATTCCTTGAAAAGCAGTATAAAGCCACCGCTGGCTGACACAGACATCGAGTTACCTGGGGATATGAAGTGAGTGACTGGTGACTGTGGAGCTGAATGCATGGGCGAGTCGATACCGGTGATGTAGTGCGGCGGCACGTCGCAGAGGGATGCTGTCAGCAGGCGGTACTCCATGACGATGTCACATACAGCATGCTTCATGGCACGAGTGAGACGCTCTACTAACTGACTGTCCGTCTCACCACGCTCCCACACGGAGAACTGAACCAACGCCGCAGGGCCTGCCATATAAATACACTCGTGTTAGTATTTTTTTTTTTTTTTAGGTTTTCATTTACCCTGGAGTGGGCACCTAGGACTATGTATGTCCTATCTTCCGGTGGCTCCAGCAGAACGAATAACTTACCGCGTATTTGCTTACAGAGTAAGCTCACAGAGCATTTGCGGATACCAAGTTGTTATAAAGTCACAGTCATATCAAGTTCAATACAAACAATATGTCTAGGCTTAAGCTGATGTGCCAATCAGTATATAATCAGGGATGTCAGTTGGCGTCAGGGGAAAAATGCCTTAGAGAGAACGAGAAAACAGGGGAAATACACTCATATTGGTCATGAAATAGGGATGAGGGTGTGTGGGGTGGTTCAAACCACGGTTTTATTGGCGTTAATGAGACTCAATTTATATGATCTTTTACTATACAAGAAAACTAATTTTACAAATTGAAAATGGAAACAAGGATACATAATTGAAAAGAAAACCACTGTTGGTACATAACATCTAGTATACAATAATGTAAGTGCAAACAATCATTAGGATGGAGCGATAACACCGCTAAGCCCCGTTAGTAAACCAATCAATCTAGAGCTCACCTGGTCCCTTACTGCCGGGACTTGGCACGTAGACTTGGGTGTTGATCATACTCTCAAACATGGACGGGTCTAGTTTGTCCTTGTAGGCGTTCGAGGACGGCTTTGGAGAGGCCATCAGTTGCACCGGGCTGCCTTTACCGTCCACAAAGTTCAAGTGAATACATGAGATCCCTGTGGAAAATGTAAAAAAGTATAAAATATTCTGAATCATCTAAAAGAGTCAATGTACACAGTACTTATATTAAATTTTGAAAACGATACAAAAGCTCAGTATTTTGTCTTAAAAAAAAACATACATCTAGATGGGAAACGATAGAATAGAAAGCAATTTTCATTTGTCAAGGATGTCACATGGTCTCAGAAATAAAGCTGAAATGTTTTTCCAAATGGATTTTGCTCCATCGGAGTGAAATGAAAACGAAGAAAACGTGGGTGTCGGCCATGATGTGGGGCTATGTGTCTGTGAGGAAGCTCAAACCACAGTTTTATCGGCGTGAATGAGGCTCAATTAGTATCATCTTTGACTTATACAAGAAAAAAGAATCTTATATTACCATCTCTGATATGTTAATATTCAGCACAACACCCCTCCAAATCTGGAGATTCACACAGCGCCTTATCCTATACAAGTACATTCATACAGTTTACTGTATGAAGGCAGTCTTAGTTAACAACGTGGTTGTCTTATAGTAAGCAGTTGAATGACCACACCTTTACCCCCGGCGTGTTGCGGCCTCGTGCTGCACAAGAACACCTGGTTGTCCGGTATAGGCGGTCCGCCGGGCAGAGAGTAGTCCTTGAACACACTCTCCGGCCCGGGATCGGCGTACTTGGGTGTGTGCAGGAACTGCAGCAGGTTCTGGTAGAGATAGTGGCCCAGCGCGTGCTGGTGGAGCATGGCGGCTGGCGGAATGGTGAGCTGCACGACCTGTTTGGGCGAGCTGTTCACTGGCTGTAAAAACTGGAAGATGTGCGCGCATAATAATATCGTTATTAGAGTGCTCAAAACAGAAAATATCATGAATTGACACAAATATTGTTTCCTTTCTGCTCCCCTTCGCCACATCCGTTTTATTGGATTTAGTGTATGAGTTCTTGCCTATGGACAAATATTCTGAGACTGTAGACCAATAGAATTTGGGATAGACTGACATAAAATTAAAGTAACCAATGGGTGACGAACTTGCTAGACACTTGAATACATTATGTTCTCTTCACCGGAAGATCTAAGTCACTTCACTATCATATTCAGCAGTCATCAAAGCTATTGACTCGTATATTTTCATTTTTATTTTGGTAAACAACACCTACAACCAAGTGGAGGTCAGAAAAATTTAGTGCTAATCCCCTCTAACAGCAATTTGAAATTGTATTTTTTCAAAAAACACTTAGAAAGCCTTCTTTCTTAATGCAGAAAAATCAACAAGAGTTGAGATGTATGCATAAGTATTAGAGGGAAACTACAATGCGGTGAAAGAAAGTACAAGTTATGAGGTAGGGCTCGCAAAAATTACTTCCCGAGGCCTTGGTAATTTTTCGAAGCCTTACCAAGTAATTTTAACTTTCTGTCTCTAGTACTTGGTTTCCCTATTCTTATATCTTCAATTATCGATAAAAAACCGTACCCTAGTTTCCTAGCAGCTACAAGTATCGATATGTATGTTGCTTTGCGACAACTTTAGAGCGACGTCATGATGACAGTGCTGCTTTGCCAAAATTTAAATAAACCTGCTAGAGGGCTATCAGTGACACTAAATGACCAAACCAGTCCATCAATTTATTTGAATTGGTGATTAACCATTTCAAACTTGAAAGATATTAATATTCCAGTAATCTTTTATGTTTTTTTCCTCATAAATTCTACTAAGATTCAGAACTTCAGATTTAGGTTTTCCGAGTGGGCTTGTGCATTTTTTCTGTATCAAACCATATATTACAGTGTCCAATCAAATCACAGCATTTGGTCACATGCCAACATAGGTAACTACATATCAAGGTAGCTAAGAAAACGTCAACCTAGTCCTAGGTAAGAAAATGCAAGTTATTACACCCCAGCAGCGTTATGTTAATATAGAGTGTTCGCCCATAGATGTAAAAGAACAAGAGAAAACGTGGTTACTGAGTGCGAAGGGATGGCCGTTCGAGGTCTTTTGATGCCATAAATACGTCGCGACGCCGCAGGCGGAGGGACGTATTTATGGCATCAAAAGGCCGAGTACGCCCGAATATTCACTACGGGCGCATTGCGCCCGAATATTATTTATACTGCATCCCGAGGAGTGGGTAGTATATCATAGACGGTCAGCCATAGGTATGTAATAATAGAGAAAACTACAGCCATGCGTACTTGCGTGACTGTCTGAGACACCCCCGCACCCTCCACGGAAACATGCGGCTTCACTGTATGAATTTTATTCACATCTTCCAAGCCTGACAATGATAATGAGTACATCTATCTGATGATACTTGTAACGTACAGTCCACTACTCTATAACTTGAGATAAGTTTGGGCATGGGTTACCTTAACGTCTTCTGGCATCAGTTTGAACATGGGATTTCTGGCAAAGAGGCCCACCAGTAGTTGCAACATGTCATTGTCGAGACGATTCTGTAACATGGTCACTAGCTCTTGACTTATGTCCGGTCCTAGAAAACAGGCCATACAATATAGCTATCAAAAACGATAAAGTACTCGGACACAGAGCTTTCAGATGCTTTCCTTACTGCAGCACATCAATATTAGGACATTATTACAAGGTAAATATGACTACTCTTTAAAAGGCTGCTTGAACAGCAGAACATGCCTGTGAGGGGCTCGTATCACGCCTTGTGATGTATATGCACATAATTCAAAACAAAAATAGCAAATAAACGTAAACATATCAAGAACGATACGATCTGAGTTCACAACGTCCCCAAACTGTATTTATGATTAACTCTTCTGAAGTTACCCAAGTATTCAACCAGAGGTGCGATAGTCGCGTTGACACCAGTGAACCACCACGTCAACGACTCAATAATTCGCATGATTCTGCCCAACCTCATCTCACCACTTCTATGTAATTGTTTTCCCGTGGTTTATTTTTTTTATCTGTTTTTAAAAAAAAATACTTACCCACGTTGCCGATTCCGTAAGCTGACAGGACGATAGACCCTTCTGACAACGTCTCAGTTGAACGCATCATTTGAGAGCTCTGCAGCGAGTCCTCCTCTCCGTTGGTGCTCTCTAATAGTGATCTCTGCTGGAGGAATTCAGTAGTTGATGCTCTTGGAGCCTGGAGAAATAGAAGTGGACTTTGTTATAATACAATGCATAATATGAACGAAAATGAAACATTCTCCGATATCAGTTGAGCCCAATGTTAACACTAAACTATCTTATAGCTCATTTGCAGAAACAGTCAATTAAGATTAGTGGGCACAAATAGTATCTAACTTTATTGTTTTAGTAGAGAAACTTCCATTCTGGTATTCTCTTTCAGTATCCATCTCCACCTTTGCGTTTCCTTAGGAATTCATAATTGGAGCCTGTTGGTTCCCTTGATGTATGATATATTTCTCTGAATCAAAATAACGTATCTATTTTAATCAATACCACAATATTATTTATGTTTTATGAACTCAGATTCCTTTTTAATTTCTATTTAGTTTAGAATACGAGGCAGGAACACTTCTACACAAAACTAATTTCTATTTAGTGTTTCAATGAAAACTTACTCCTTTAGCATCTTCATCTGCTTCGGGAATTTTTGCTTTATGTGGCAGACTCAGCATCGATGAACTACGTGAAACTGTGAAATAGCAAGGGTCACATAGGTGCGCAATTAGGACAGATGACATTTATTCCCAGATTATAACTATTACACTATCTTCCATGTTGATCAGGCTAGAAAATTTTGTGTTATATCCTTGGTGTTTATGTTTAATAGAGACAATGGTTTTGTGTCGATCTAATTCATTTTTCTAAGGAACTGTAAGAACAACAGTTTGAAAAAATGTTAAATTTTATTATATAGAGAAAAGAACATGACCTCAGAATTGATGAGGAAATTACGCATTCTGTTATTTTTTTGCTAAAAATTCCGAAATCTATACATGTAATTAAATCAGAGTGACTCACCAGATAGTGGGAGCTCCTCCTCTACCCGAGTGCCCGGGCTACTGTCGCCGGCCGCAGACTGTCCACTGTTGTGCCGAGGCGAGCGGATATGCTCCAACCTGAGCATACAATGGGAAAAGAGATCAATACAACAATGCAAGAGAGGTCAGGAACTAACGAGTAAATACAATTGAGGCCTAGTTTGGTAACTACTACTAATCATGAAATCAATTTCGAGGTCTTGCCGATACAGATTTGGTGATATAGGCAATGACTCTCGAAAACATCTAATTCATATACCCAAGTTGGCGTTGCTATTTCCCGCAGGTGTTCTCATCTATAATAGACATACATGCCACTTAAATGTTAAATAAGACTTGAAGTTGTAGGGAAGTTCAAGAAGCTTCCTTACCTGAGATAGAAAACAGCTCCAGACAAGGTTTCCTTGATGACGAACATGTTTTTACGGTTCCCGACAGCGAATGTGTCAAGCACGAGCTTCAGAACTTGAACACCTGTAAAAAAAGTGAGGGATCCACTTTCACTAAAGACGGTGGGAGACACACGGCGAAATATACCATGCACCTCAAGTGACATCTCTAAACAGAAGCTCTATTGTGGAAACATGGATGAATCAGCTTTATTATTTATTGGTCTGAATGAGGCCCAATTTACTCTCTCTTTGCTTTAAACAAGAAAAAATAATTTCATAAACTGAAAAGGTAAACAAGGATTTCCTTGGAAAAATGGGAAAACTGCCATCTCTGCCTATGTATGTTTATTTATAAGAAAAAGATTAGATACTCACCGCGCGATGCCCCAATTCTCCGCGGTTCACTCTTGAGCCGTGGGTGTAGCACAAACTCTTTCCTCCAGACACAGTCACATGCGAAGTAACCTGGACGTACGTGAAGGGCTGCCTCCAGGTATCGCCCTCCGTGTGCCGCCTCGCTGTCTGAATCCTCCGAGTCCCCTAAGGACACTAACAAACGTTAATCAGACTCGATCAACTTTCCATGATTAGAACATACAAATATACAGATCCTGCATAAAATGCATCATCATATTGGAGACTGGAATAGATCTCTGTTTAATTGAGATCATAATTCAGATTTTAATTCTATGTGGCAATTCGATATGGAATCGCTTTCAAATGGAGTCTTCATTAGATATACCTACTTTATTTTTAGCATAAATAATATGCGAAGATTGAAACTCGCTATTTAATTTTTGGCTTGCCATAGATGGGTTTAGCCTCGTCTCTTGATTATCTATAGTTCATAACAGCAGATAATAGTAGTTGTCCCCCGGCTACAGTGGCGTTATTTTATGATTTCCTGGCGGATGGTGGAGGAACTAGCAATCACTCTATGACCTATACATGAAATAACACTATCAGGACAAAGGTCAGGTATGCTCCTTTATACATGCAATACTATCTGGTTTTGTGTACGAGTTGTCGTAATCTCTTGTGTAGTAATATCCGAGCGACATAGGGGATATTATGCCATCAATTACGACGACTAAGATAATAGACGAAGCCTATTGTAAGACATATTTGGCTCCAGTTTATGCCATGAGGGCACAGCATTGTCAAGGATGGCAGTAATTTGGTGTTAATCTATATATATATATATAGTTCGCCATTTTCCTATTCTAAGTTTGTTTTATGAGTGATTTGTGATGGTCAATAAGATTTAATTACTGTAACTGATTTTAAGTGGTAAATTACACATGTACTTTGCAAGAAACTTATTCCAAAGTAGATGATGGTTGGTAAGACTATCTTTTTTCGGAATCTCGACCTGGATATTCTCCGGTTGGGAATTGCAAGCACCTATGCTTTTCAATGGCGAGTTTGTAATAGGGAGGTAATAAAATTAAGACACCTGGAAGGACTAACCATGTGGCTTGTGCCGTGCGCTGATACTAGCCGTCTTTTCGTCACCAGGCCACTGTACATCTTCGTCTGCCTCAGGCACCAGCAGCTGGTTACACTGACGCGTCTTGAACAGGTCCTGCAGCAGCAGCGACTGTAGAGGAAAGATCATAGCGACTTGGTCATGTCATGCCTGAACAAGAGCTAAGAGTGCATTTTTACCAAATACTTGAATATCTCTGTAGATATAGAATCTACTTAGAAAATTCCACTTCCTTGCACCTACTGTTCTTTTATTCTCTTTCAAATGAGGCATATCATACTGTGATTTAACAAGTTTTACAGGTACAAATATGTCCATAATTATAACGGAGTTCTTAAAAACGGGCCTGTGACTCAAAAAGTCCCCCTCCCAAAAACTGAAATCTCTTTATTTCAAAAATCTATGTCAAAATACTAAATGGTACTAAAACTGTAAGATACTGTGTGGCCATAAAAAAGTTTGTCCGAAACAGACATTATATTTCAATCGGTACTTAGTGAGCTATAAGAAGCAAAGATGTGGTCAGGTCACCTAGTGACTCTTCAAGCAGGTCTACTATTGCTATAACCTATAAGACCAACTGCCCATCCGCTAATAACTTACTGAAGATAGAGACAATACAACCACAGGTTAAACAAGAATACAAATTACTAGAGACAACAAAAATATGACTTGTGTACTAACAAGAGATAGAGACAGTCGAAAGAAATATCATTATGCTTTTACTTAAACCATTCTGGGTTTTTTATATTCTGGGGCCCACATAAGACAGATTTTATGAACCATGTAACATGACGGAAATTACATCTATTCACGGACATAAAACTATATAAATGAGTCTTTATATATTATGTATTCACCTGGTTAACTATTCTGCACTTCTTGGTGATGGTGTTGATGACGTGTTCAAACAGTTGTTGCTGGTCAATCCACGACGTAGGTTTCTCTCCCGTGTCTCTGTAAACATAACATTGAAAGTCTACTGTACAATAGACATGGATTTACGTACAGACATGCCAATACACATGGACTTTTAACGATTTACCGACTTACCTGTCCCGAGTTATGTTATGACGCTAACAAGATACGTATATCTATCATAATCCTCAGTTTCAATAAAGAAAGGGGGGAAATGGGTTGTTAGTTATTACTGGAAAACCTATGTGTCAGGGGGTAGGTTACATGCAAGAAACAAGAAACAAGAGCTAAGTATGCATTTTCAAATAGAAAGCGTGGGTGGACACATTTAAAACTCAAATCGCTTGTTAATAATTATTTAGGGAGGGAGGGAGGGAGGGAGGGAGGGAGGGAGGGAGGGAGGGAGGGAGGGAGGGAGGGAGGGAGGGAGGGAGGGAGGGAGGGAGGGAGGGAGGGAGGGAGGGAGGGAGGGAGGGAGGGAGGGAGGGAGGGAGGGAGGGAGGGAGGGAGGGAGGGAGGGAGGGAGGGACAGATTAAAACTGTAAGGCATTGTACCACCATAAAAGCTTCTTTCCAAAACAGAAATGATATTCATATCTGTATCTAGTGAGCTATAAAAAGCAGAAATGTGGTCAGGTCGCCTAGTAACTCTACAAGCAGTGTACTACAATAGGCTAGTCATAACCTGATAACCTGATAGTTGAGTCAGCACGAGTTACCAGAAGCATGAGTAAGATAAAGATTAAAGTCAAACGTCCTATAAAGGATCTATATAGGCGCACTCCACTTTACTACGGTGTACAACTTTGGGACGCTCTTGACAAAGAGATACAGTCGATCCAAGAGCGCGGTGTCTTTAAGTCAAAATTGAAGTATGTCGTCTGTGAAAATCGAAACTTCCCTGTCACTTTAAGATAGCCACACCACCCTGGGTGTCGCCTTACATGCTCCCTTACTCATACCAATACCAACTGCTTAGTTTCAGGTGCTTCCTCTCCCCTACCTTATCAGTCGTTCACTGTTTTTGTGTAAAACCTATTTTATTTTATTTGTAAAGTGTCCATGTCTGTCTTCTCATTTCATTTATGGTTGGAGTATTGATATTTACTGTTTTACTATAATATAGTAGCAAACCAATTTCTGATTGCTTGCAAAAATACCTTGTTATAACTAAATGCTTGTACTCGCAGCCATGAAGCGGCTAGAATTGTATAACTGTCTTTGTGCTACTGTACTGTCTGTGAGTAACTTTGTCTGTGTAAGTTTGTGACGGATCTGAGTGGAAGATCACAACGGCATCGATGTGAACTCTCTTTTCGTCTAATAAAATTTATTAAATGAGGATATGACACATTTTCTTTTGAAATTATCTTCATATCTTTAGGAAATTTCTGAAGTACAAGTGAACGATAACATAGACCTATTGCGAAATAATCTTGTAACTGGGACTGACCTGGTGTGGAAATAGACGTCGACACCGTCCGGCTTTATTTCCATGATCAACCAAAAGTCGGGCAGCTGCCGGTAGCGCAACATGGACTCACTGAACGACATCATAATCCCTTCTTCATCCGAGTCACTGGAGCCTGCGTCATAACCCTCCTCCTCGATGCTTCCCTGACTGGTCGCATCGAAAACCGACCCCGACAAAGGGGTCTGTAGGCCGGAATGGTGACGTGACCGGTTCGGGGTCTGTGGGTCTGAGGTGTTGTTTGTGGTAAGGTTTGCTCCACGCAGTTTGTCGAGGCTGACTCCGCTCCCAGTTCTCCTAGCAGGGGGCTTCTCTGGTACACACGAGGGAGGTAAGTCTGTATGGGTCGGCTCAGCCGGACTGTCGGGCTCGCTGTCGACACCGACAAACTGCAGTGTGCGTTGGACCTCTCCGCTGACCTTTGGCCAGCTCGTGTCAGGAGAGCTGAGCATCCCAACGCCTTCCTTTCCCTGACTTAAATCCTTAATCACACTTGTGTTCTTCTCACTGAGATTCCCTTTGGATTCCTTCACAGGACTCGGCCTTATCACAGATATCTTAATATCGTCCCCCACCCTGGCCCCTTCTTCTACTGTAGGCAAGGCACTCTGTAAGGACTCCGATGTAGGTTGCTCCAGCTTGTGCTGTACATGTCCCTGATCAATGGGTTCACTCTGCACTGCATTGGTATCTCCAAGTACCACAGCGTCCTGAGTCAGAGCATCAGCTCCACCGGGAGCTACCACTATGGCCTCCTCCGGCTTCATCCCCTTCTCTGCCGCTGTACCCGCTTCACGGGCAGTGCCAGCTGTTATCGTACAATCAACAGGAGCCACCAACGCTTCCGTCGTAGTTGATGGAGTTTCTCGCTCCTCATCCCTTGCTGTGCTGCCGGTGATGGTGGTAGAAGTGCAGGCGCTTGTGCTAGCATTTGTACCTACGACGATGACCTTCCCCTCAGCGGCCTGTGCCGAGGCGCCTGTCCCGTCCGCAGACCCTGAGCTGACCTGAGAGGCGGCGCTGGCCTGCTGCTGGAGCCGCTGCCCTCCTCCGCCCACCTCTCCGGCTTTGTTGGCCTCTTTGAAGGTCTTACTGTCGGCGTATAGATCGTGCAGGGCGGAGGACACGGCCTTAGCGTGAGCTAAGTTGTTGGCACGGGCGTGGTCCAGGAGTAAGTAGTAATAGTTGTTCTCTTTATGCAGCAGGTAGCCAGGCAGCTCGATGCGCTCGAATGACTGTCGTGAAAGTAAGACACATGGAAAGGATATCATCGTTTAGTACATTACTAGGTATCAACACAATCTTAAGTTAACAAGTAATTGTCTGACTAGTAATTCTATCTATGCTCTGGTGATTCATGTTGTTACTGAAACAATCATGCTACAAAAGACAGGGGACTCTAAAACCAATGACCTTAACTTCAAAACAACAATACACGTCGTGAGGTGTAATCTTTTTATTTGGTGGGGTACCTATTTCCAATACAGTTGGTGCGAATAAGTTATGCGGCACTTGTAACCGTAGTTAGGAGAAAATAGGATGACCAAGCAGTGCAGGAAACGTGGACCTGATTTTGAATCTTTCTTTATGCAAGCTGGGTATTCCTGGTATTTGTCTAATCGTTAAATTCAAAGCATGTCGTGCAATAGATACTAGTTTGATCATCCACTTACTTTTTCTAACAGTACAGGATCAAACACTTGGTTTTTTAAAGTCTAAAGTTAGAACAATTCTTCAATTTATTGTATAGTAACAGTTTTGTTAGGTCATTGAAATTTGATTTTTGGTGGACGTTGCTAAAATGCTTAGATGTGCAAGCCGATACTACTTATTTTTTTAGGGGGGGGGGGCGGAGAGGGGGTTAGAATCACAATGAAGTTGTGCATGAATATTTCTTAAGGAGACAGTAATAAGTGCCCAAGTGGATCTGATTCACCTGTATGAAGTGAGTGAGACTCTGGTCGGGTCCATACACAAACTGTAGAGGTACTCTCTTCGTGATGCAGCATGGCTTATTCTGTGAGCTGCTCACGTGACTAGCCACCATCTCCAGCGTCTCTGACGTCACGGGTACGGTCTGACGCAATGCTGACGCGATTTCATCTCTCAACAGCCACATCACCTATGTAGTCACGAAACGGGAGTAAATCTATAGAGTAAGCCTGCACTCAGGTGAAATAAATCATCTCTGAACTTTTCTAAAGATCGAGTTTCATTTACGAACACCTAGGATGCAATCCTCTTTTTAATTAGGATTGGTCAATATGGGACGAGGTGAAAACAAAAAAATTAATTAGGATTGGGGCAACACAGTTATCAACTTTGTTCAAGACAACAGACACAATGCAGCAGTAACATAGAAAAAAAATCGTTATTTCTTATTTTTAAAGCGGAGAGGGAGTTTATGAGGAAACCTCAACACGAATGAAAAGGGCTTACCTCTTCTTTACACACATTGACAGCGAGTATCTGTTCTGGTGAAAGACATCTGAGTGAATCATAAACTTCTTTCGTCAACCTGAAGTAAAAATGCGGCATTATAGATCCCACTAAACGACGTGTTGTCTCTCTCTTCTGCACTTTACAACGGCTATGACCTTTCTTTGATGCTAGCATTTCATAAACTATGTTTTTTTTTTTTTTTTAATTTGTTTTTTTTTCAAGGTAGCATCGGCTGTGGTTAGAAGTGTTTATGCCACGTATCTTTAATCAATAAAAATATAAACTTTGTTTATAAAAAGGAGAAAACAAGACGCGGAGTTTACATATAATGATAATCACATCTATGTCTTTTTTTCTTATGTAACTCACCGAGCAACGAAGTTGTGGCAACCTCTTCTTGACTGTTCAATAGTAACATTTCTAAATAAAACTCGGTGAACAAGCAAGTGAATATAGCGCCTTTTTTTTTATTGTGGTGACCTCAAAAAACGATTGTTTTTGAGTGAAATAAAATCGATATGGATGTGTTATCGGGAAAAATATCACTGTTTTACTATATCATCAAATGTTTAAGACACAAAATAAAAGGTTAGCTCATCACTAGTGACAAATAAACACAGAGGGAAACAAGTCAAATTCTGAGTAACCTACTTTCCGGTAAAGCTGAGGGTGTCGTCCTTCTCAAACGTCATCTGTGCACTAAAGTGTGACGTCTGTGAGCTGTATGACGTCATGCGCTGAAACGGCGGACGGTCCATATACTCAGAGAATTCCTGCTCTGACGGCAACGTCAGGCAGATGATGTCAATAGTGACCTGGAGGTCACCGAGGTCAATGCTTCCTGTGACATCATTTAGACAGGATCTGAGGTCGCCTGAAAAACAGAGATGTCAATTACGGTCAGAAGAAACAATGGAAATATTTTTTCATGACAATTCAAGATGTCAGATATTTATAAGAATTATCCACAGAAAAAATGTGGAGAACACTATGCAGGTCTCTGGGAAGGTTCAAACCACTTTTTTAGCGGCATGAATGAGGCTCAATTGACATTTTCTTCATTAAATAGTAGGGAAAATAATTGCATATGCTAAAAATGAAAAATTGAAGCGGAAAACAACAAGCATTGAAGACCACCCGGAGCAATTTTGTGTAGACGACTGACCGTTTCAGTGACTAAACCGTTAATTCCTATATCGGCTAACATTTCAGTCCTTACGGACCTTAATCAAGAATTTTTTATTTTTTTTAAAATTTAGAATAAAGTATCTCTCATAAGATAGAGCTGTATGCTTGACATCGAACTGCCTCATTTAGTATTCTCTTTAAAAGGAATATTTTAGATCAAAGGCATGCATATCGATTGAACTCCACTCTATCTATAGGATGCTCTAGCAAAACGATTGTTTGTTTGTTTTCTGGTCGGCCATTACATGTCTTTTCCAGACTTCCTCATCGTTCAGCTTTTCTCACTGGTTTTACACCACAGGGGTAGTGATCGAATCTATGAGATGAATTCAGGTATCTATCTATAACAAGATCTAGCAAAAGAAATATGCAATGTTGGCATACATAATTGCCACTGGTATTGTTGTTGAACTGGATCAGAAGTTGTTTTTAACGAAACAATTTCAATCATAACAAATGGGCTTCCACTGGTCAAATGGTGAGGTAGATAGGACAAGATTTTTTTTTCATTTTAATTATACAATATAATTCTCAAATATGGTATGCGATCTGCGATCTGCTTTAGCGATAGTTGATATGTGTGTTGATACAATGACTTCTGCTCTCCAGTGGAGAATGAGGAAATTATGTTTATCAGTTAGTCAACATGGTCCCTTTAGGTCGGATCAGTCACCTGACCTTTTTCAAGTGCTTTCATTAGTGCTCCCTCTGAACAAAGAGTGAAAAGGAAAAGTGTTCCTGCCAATGAGATCCTTTGTTTTAAGTGGCAGCTGGTGCTTGTTTTGGTTTGTTTGTTTGAGTATTTTAATATCCAATATGTTCTGGTGTGCTGCTGGATGTGTCAACCCTGGTGTGGTGTGAGAGTAGTGCCTTGATGCTACTCATTGTGTCACTGCTGTCCAGTGGGTCTCTGGGGAGAAGGATATGACGATTCCTCATAGGTGTTTGTGTGCACCCATACCTGTCATATCAGCAGTTTCGATTCTGGTTAATCTCATTCAGGCTATGATTGGCTGATCGTGTCTAGGTCGGATATTCATGGATCTAATCACTTCAGGTCGCGTTGAGTGATATAAGGGGTGTGAATTTTATGACTTAAAAAGTTCCCTTCCTACTGCTATGAAGCGCGTTCCCCGAGTGTTGGTGTGTTTTCTACTAGTTGCACTGCTCTTGATCCGCCTTGTGGCACTGAACTTTTCACAGTATTTGCAGTTTGTCTTCTTGAACACATTCCGATTGGTCTCTTTTTGGCCCCTTCCCAGTTTTTCAGGGTTGAAGTTGGTTCTCGCCCTCACTAGGATGTCCTTATGGTTTTTTTTCCGAAAGGAAGTAGAACCGCACACCCCCAGGGGAACGCGCTCCACACCAGTAGGGAGGGAGTTCTTCAAGCCATGAAATTCCTCTAATATTTTCCTTACTCAAACTGAAAAACAAAGGTGGTCCCAACCACGGACTGTGATCAGTGTCCCAACCTTATGTTTGGCTATTACCATATAGTTTACACGTCCATCATTATCACGTCAATCTGAGTACATAGGATACGTTTTGAGTTGGCTCATGGTGACAGCTTCATGGATGAGTTCACCCAGACCTGTACCTTTGACCTTGTGCCACAAACTAGGAGAAAAACTCTATTCCTATGCACACCAACAAGAGCTAAGTGTACATTTTCAAATAGAATCATTGGCCTTTAAAAGGCCAAATAAGCAGGTGGACACATTTAAAACTCACTACAAGTAGCTTAACACATGTTTCAAATTGTTGACTGAAAATATTTTTATATCTCAATTCGGTGTCTTAATCAATTCCAAACTGACTGCTCTTATTCGTGCTCATAGTGGTATAACTGATCTTTGAAGAATACTTGGTCTATGATAGGTCCACATATCAAGGACTGAGTAATAAGTTTGCAAGTCTACCTCGCATATCCATGGATACAAAATCAGTCTTGTGTTTTCTTACTAACAAGAGCTAAGTGTGCATTTTCAAATAGAATCATTGGCCTTTAAAGGGCCAAATGAGCAGGTGGACGCATTTAAAACTCACTACAAGTAGCCTAACACATGTTTAAAATTGTTGACTGAAAATATTTTGATATCTTAATTCTAACAAAGGGAGGGAGGGAGGGAGGGAGGGAGGGAGGGAGGGAGGGAGGGAGGGAGGGAGGGAGGGAGGGAGGGAGGGAGGGAGGGAGGGAGGGAGGGAGGGAGGGAGGGAGGGAGGGAGGGAGGGAGGGAGGGAGGGAGGGAGGGAGGGATTTGGGAGGGAGGGAATCCATGAATAGGGAAGGACCTGCACTGATTGGCTATTCAAAGGCCTATTCCTCTGTGAACACAGTAGTTCATGGATCAGTGCACACATATATTTAGCTACCAGTAGTAGTAGGGGATTCAATTGGCAATCAGCAATGGCTACATACAAAATGTTTTTGCCTCATGGATGAGTGCACACAGACCCGTCTGCATGTTGCCTGCCCATGTGGTCCAACAAAACCACAAATCCCCCCTCTTTTAACAAATACTTGAATATCTCAGTAAATATAGAATCTACCTGGAAAATTCCACTTCCTAGCACCTACTGTTTTTTATTCTCTTTCAAATGAGGCATATTATATCATGATTGAACCAGTTTTACATGTAGAAATATGTCCATAAAGGAGTTCTTAAAAATAGACCTGTGACTCAAAAGTCCCCCCCCAAACTGAAATCTCTTTTTTTTTCTCTAAAAATCCATGTCAATATACTAAAAATTAAAACTGTCAGATATGGTATGACCATAAAACCTTCTGTCCCAAACGAAAATCATATTCTTATCTGTACTTAGTGAGCTATAAAAAGCAAAAATGTGGTCAGGTCGCCTAGTGACTCTACAAGCAGTGTACTACAGTAGACTGTTCACTCACCGAGACAGGTGGGAAGGTTGCGGATGGCCACACTGCGCAGGGCGCGCCCCTTGGTGCGTACAGAACAGATGAGGTGTATGAACAGAGGGGGGACGCCCTGCGCAGAGGACGCGCCCTGACGTAGATCACTGAAGTTGGACTCGTCATCACTTTCTGAGCCCAGAGAGTCGAGGTCGCACTCACTGTCTGCGTCGGGGCAGGCATCGTCGATGTCTGAGGTGAACACGTCTTCTCTGTACATCTCAGCCTCGGGTTCTGTGAGCAGTAAGGTGTGCGACAATGTTTTACATTGATCATCAGTACAGAAAGTTTCTTTTATTAATGCTAGGTGAATAATTTAGACAAAAATATCGTCAGCGAAGTTTCCGTAATCAGGGATAATCAGGTTATTGAAAGAAACAAAAGAAGACTCTCAAACACAACACAGAATTATCATAGCTGACTCTATATAGAATGTCTCTTTATCAGTTACGGCATATTGCTTTCATGTCAAGGAAACTGCACAAACATAATACATCTGTTGTTGCTATCATTCGAAGAGTACTTTACAAAGACATGTACCCATATTAGTGCAAGTCTGTTTGTACTAATTTTCTGTTACTCTCTAACCCAATTGATAATATTTTTTCGCAATTGGCAAAAGCTATACGATAGGAAAGGAGTGGGATAGAGACATCAGTGATTACAAATATGATTGGATTGTGGTTGCAGTAGATGTAGCAATCCTGTGAAAATAACATGTTGGTGATGCACAAACAAGTGGGACAATTGACTTCCAAACAGTGTGTAATGATTAAACAAAATCTTTCAGGAAAGTGTATAGAATACAGCTAACAACACTGCAGAATAAACCTTAAAATATGAGTCGATTTCATTTTAATCAATACAAGATGAAAGATTATGGTTCCAATCAAGTAGGCTAACCTATTCCTAGTATTTATGTTTCAGAGGATAGCTAATTTTTCCGATGGTAAAATATTGCAATAGGGAAATAAAGATGTGTTTGTAAATCCATATAGAAATGTAAGTTAATGATACCCATACACTGTATTTCTGAAACGTCAGAGATAATTGACACACCTGAAGTAGTTACCTCATTTGTATTTTATTTGAGTATTATCTTTACAAATATACCCCTGTATTTTATAAGATAGTTCAGAAAAGTAATAATATTCAGGAAGCAACCTGATACAAACTTTCTGTTGAGTCCGGCCTCATATCACAGTATATATGCAAGGCCTGGGTCGTGTTCTGAATTTTTCTCTAAGGTCGGTAGGTATCGTGGAAAACGCATGCATGGTGCCTCTAGGTGTGAACATTATATTTAAGTGACAATGGATGAGGCATGGAGTCTGTTCGATTTTGTGATCACATATGCCAGTTTATTATACACCTGTGCACATTGTAAGTTCTTATACTTACTAGATACCCATGCAGATTTATACTGTAATTACGCACAGTTTAGCCATATAACATTAAAAAAAACGTACGGAACACTGTTCCGTAATCGCCAACTAAGATATTAGTTGTTAGGCCAAATTAAGTTAATCATTTTATTAATTTTGGGTACATAATAAATATAAAACAACCCATCATGCTTGTACAAGCTACAAACTCTATGATGACTAGTATAGAACTCTGCATAAACGCCTCATTCCGTACTAACCGTAAATCATCACCTTGTTTTGCAGCTTGTACAGCATGGTCAGGTCGTTCTATATAACTACTAACCTCTGCTCCCTAATTGTAATAATCATTTACGGCCTACTGTGCCGTACGATGCTATACGGACCAGCTCTGCATGTCGAGATTGTACTTCAAATGGTGACTACAGGTAGTTTCTTATTAATCTAAAACATTTGAAGGTGTATAATGAAGGGAAAATCGACCAGGCATTTAATATTGTTACTCATTCCCGGATTCGCAAATATGCCCCTCCGACCTAACGGCGTCAGGGCAACTACTTGGGGTAATGGGATCCATTATACAAATACTCCTTAGCAGAGGTTTGGCTTTTCCGATCATCTGTGATTAGAAATAAAGCAGATATAAATAAACCAGCTTGTGAGTAAGACGTTTCTGTTCTTCCCTCCATTACATCTTATTGTCTAGAATGAATTAATCTTTTAACACGCAGAAGCATCCTCCAAAGGGGCATATTTACAGTAGACATCTTTAACCAACATAACCCCATATATCATAGCAAGCAATTATAGCCATGATAATTGTAGAGCAAACCATTTTCACAAGTCTCAAGTTAAATTACCTTTGAGTATCAGTTCAAGTTCATAATCATCTGCAACACGACGAGAAATCAACAACACAATAATAACGATTAGTAAAATACGGCTCATGTCTCACCCACTATGACCTGTACAAAAATCCTAAGATATAAACTGCAGATACGTATGATAAGTGGTGTTTTTTTCTCACCATTTCCAATAAATAATCTAAATGCCCTTAGTGGGAAAGTGAAATTGTGACGGCCGATACTTCGAGAAACAAAAAAAGTAGCAGCGTGTATATAAGTATTCTTCTCTCATAAATTATCAAAAGAAGGAAGGATAACTGTGTGATCATAGGTAGAAAGTCACTTATGGAGTACAAGGTTGCCTTCTAATCATAAAGGTGGTCACTGAACATTATATACAGTAGCACCCAAGTAAACGGACCACCTTTCCTCACAACAATGGACAGTGTATCTCTAGAGTTATATGTCCATGGCACAACGGAATGCCCTATTTCACGTTTATCTTTACCCTGTTGATCGGACTACACCGCAACAGAGACCACTTACGTCCTTAGGGGAGAGTGCTCCGCTAACTGGGGTTCTACAGTAATTGTATTTTAGTATCATTAATGATATTAGGTTGGAGACGTGATTAGGTGCCAGATTTGGTATTAAGAAAAGTGATTAGTGATATTCTCTACTCAGAAAAAATGGAGTGATTCGAGTAAAAATCAGTTTGTTTTCATTGCTTGTCACTGAGTGTTGATGATTATGGTAAAATGACATACATTAATATCTCCAGTGATTAATTATGCACTTACCTCGCGAATCACTAGTAGCACTGGTGTTAAATGCGCCCCCTGTTGTGTCGAGGTTAGAGGTAGAGCACTTTGACTGGAAAAAGAAACAGAAAATTAGAAAATACGATATTGCATGGCAAAGGAATAATCTTTATTTGATTATATTTTCAAACCTTCTATTCACTTTTGCTCTTTGGTTACATATATCTATTTCCAATTTAGGATGTGGTAGATCCGGATCTACATGGTAGGCGCAGCAACTGCGATATGGGTGACAGTTTAGAACTGGCACCCCTTTTATATTTTTATACTAACGACTTTGCCGCTAGAGCATATGAACGTGCTATCTGGTGAAAGTTGGCCGTACTACCGACTGATTCCCAGGTCATGCGCTAGGGAACACGGCAGTCCTTTGATCTCCTATAGTGAATATGCATAAGCAGAGGGGCGGTTCCAATTCACGTTGTTGTGGTCATAGAGTAGGCCAATGAGAACCAGCTTATTTCTGAATGGGCTATAATTATGTGTGACACAGGTAGTACCTTGTAGGTGGCATCCACAAATATTAACGCACTGAGGTTTTAGTCTCAGAGGTTGATCTAAATGTGAGGAGATCAGGAAACCACAGTATCAAATTCTGTTTTTAGTATGGGTAAATGTAAATCACAAGATAAGAAAACCAGTAATAAATAAATAAATTTAAAAAATTGTATCTTATGTGCTTAATTTCAGTGATACCAAAGTTAGAAAGTCAAGAAGCTAGCAGGTTTTTTCAGTCCCCAAACATATATTAATACATGTAAATTCTCTGACTTGATAGCATGACATGATTAAGTAACAACCGCCAGCCAATGTACTGATGATCTTACCTTAGCATCCGGAGGGTAATAGAAGAAGAACTCCGGATGAGCAGGAACAGGTCTGAAGTACTGACTGATGATCTGTGAGAATTTCCTTTGGATGAGAGAGTGTAGAGAGGGCGCGGCTTCACACGAGCTTTCTGAGCAGAGCACAGCTAGTGGCAGTTGTATGGGTGTGTGGTCAGGATGACTGAAGCCGTCCACAGCCCGGCGAGGTGATCCGGGCAGCACGCTGTGGGAGAAACCCACCAGAGGTGTTGACACTTGTATGAGAACTATACTGCATGGAAGCCTATAATGCGCATTTCAGTCAAGGAATGACTACGATATATGTGCCAAGAATACTTCATTGCACGACGACAATGCCTGAACACTTTTAGAAGCGTAGTTAAAGTTAATTTAAAAAATCTGCACAATTAACCAGTCTTGATAAGCTGCATCCGATATAAAATTAATATACCTAAATGAAGAAATATAAACAAAAGAATACATGTATATGTATTTTGATAGTATTCCCCGATATCTTGATTAGATCGAAAGTTGTCATTCATTTTGCATGGAAAACTTCCGTCGGTGGGCTGCAGTTATCTACTATCGAGGTAAGTGTATATAGAGGCCCTTTGGTACGAATAGTGAACAGGAGTGAAGAGCTTGGTGCTCACAGCGGCGAGGCAGGCTTGGCGTCGGGCGTCAAGCCGTTGGTGTCGGGCAGGCGGTCACCCTCGGGCGAGTCGTCGTCCTTGGCCTCGGGCACGCCGCTCGGCACCGTGTTGGGGACCATCTTGGCCGTGTCCTCTCGCATCATCTGCTCGATCTTCACCCGCTCAATCAGCTGGCGAATGTGCCCGCACGTGTTGTGCAGATACCGAGTGATGTTCATCTCGATGGGCAGCGATTCCTCACAGATGCCGTTGATGACCGCGTCCACGTCTTTGCAGTGCATGTTGTGACCAGCCAGAAGGCTGTTGTAGACACCTGTGACAGAAATTTGGCACTCGTGTTTCACCCTGACCTAAATGAAATGCCGGCACGGCCACCGAAGACCTACGCGATAAAAAAAACTTATAGGATTTCCTAAAAACTGCATGTGGATCGAATAAACTGTACTATTTAAATATTGAAATTTATGAACTGAAGGTATGGAAGCACGACAAACTCATAGTAGGTCCTACTCAAGAAGTGATATAATTCTGAGCTCACAAATATATGGAAACTTGCTACTTTTTATTCCACTGTTCAACTAAGGAAGTACTCATCTTAAAAACGTAATGCAATTTCATAACGAGAGTATTACAGACGTGGCAATAGAAGCCTCTGTATAAAGCCGATGCTACCTTGTTAATGACAACTTCCTGTCAGTTTAAACCAAGTTACTATAGTGTCTCCAGGTCAACCATTGTTCAGGGAATTTTTTTTTCAATTGAATAACGAATACATGTATCAGATTGAATAAATATAATCACGTGAAGGAGGCAAGGCATGTTCGAAACCTAATCCAATATATAAAACGGTAATAAGGCAAAAGCAAAAGTTAAGATCTGATTATTACAAGTTCAACTAATTTCGACTAGATAGGAAGACATGCAAATTGGATGTAAAGTGCAGGGGAACCAATCAAATATCACTGGCGATTTATGAGAGACAACAATTAATGAACTTACTGTTGCCCCAAAAGAAAAAAAGAAAAATGAAAATTTAGAAAAAAATCAATACAAAAAAGCGGAGACACGTACCTATAACGAAGGACCGGTGGTAATGCTCGTTGATGAGTCCAATATGGTGCCAGAAGTCGGAGCCGCCTCCGAATCCGGCCTCTGGCCGCTCCTCTGCAGACTGTCTGATCTTGTCGCGGATGGTCTCACTGTCGACACGACTGCGGTCGGTACCGATCGCGTCTCCACTGGGACCATCTTCGGTGAGACTATGGCGCATCTCGCCGTAGCACGAGTCGAGTTTGGTGGTGAGGTCCTGGTAGATGTCCTGTTGTGGTTGGTAGGTCCACCTGTTCAGGAGCTGGTCGGTGAGTCTGGTCAGTGGACAGTTGTACACGTACACGGGTATGGCTAATGAGAACGTCCTCTGTATGTGTGCCTTAGCGTACTCCTCAGCATCGGAAACTGCTGGGATGGGATCTTTGTTAGAGCCAAGGTTTATGCTTTGCTCACCTGCTTCATTATCAAGCTCAACACTTTCAGCACCAGCGACAACTCCAGTTTGAACCCGGGGCTCATTACCCTGTGCAGAATCCAGGTGTGGTCCGTCATCTGGACTTCCATCACCATGTTTATCCATCTCACCCGAGCAGACGACATCACATTCAAGTTCTACTACGGCGGCCGAGTCGGGTGAACAACTGACGCTGGCCCTGTCTTCATCGACGAGCGTGTCTTCCTCCTGCTCGCCCTGCGTGAGGGGCTCGCTCAGCTGCTCCTCTTTCTGCTCCTGCTCGTCCTCACAGCGCTCATCCTGACTCTCCTCCTGGTCCTCCTCACACACCTCCTCTTGTAGATCGCTAGACGCCGGCGAGTGAACCAGGTGACAGAGATCGCCAAGAGAACTGGGCACGAAGCACAGGATCATGTGAGTATAGTTCACTGACTTCATAAAACACCGCCAGCGGGCAACGGGCTGCTCTTCAGATGCTGATCTGTTAGCGTCTACTGGTTCTGCGGGTTTTTCACAGGGCGTGCGAAGAGGCATAGGGTTGGTGGCCTTGTCACGGGGTCGCTCCATAATCATCTCCCGCAGCATATGGCACTCTTCGTCCTGAAGATGAAGTTCTCTGTCATGTGCTTCTTCCATCCGCTGCAGGAACTGAGCCAGCAGCACCATATTGGGGGTCTCGTCTGAGGGTGGCAATGGCGGCCCTGCTGGTTTGTTGTCTCTATCACCAATGCCACGGCCACATTGCGCCTTGTCTACAAGCAATCATCAGCAAGAGCTAAGTGTGCATCTTGAAATAGAATTGTTGGCCTCTAAAGGCCAATTTGGCAGGTGGCCGGAATAAAAACTAAATACAGGTGAATTTTTTTTTTCATATTTGAAAAATTGTCAATAGTTCCCCGAGGGAATCCGAGACAATAACATCAGTAGAAAGAAATTAAACACACTAAATACAGGTGTAAGACTACGTCTAAGTTATAGCACCATCTGGTGTTAGTTGGCCAAACTACAGGCTCCACGTTCAAAGCGAGGCTGAATTCCAACCAGATATTTAGTGTTCTTATATGGATATAGATATGTACCAACGCTTGGAGAGTGATAGGAACCAAAGAGCCACCTGGTGGAACATGGCTGTATTACTATGCCATGTGCTTTCAAAGATGGTGCATTTCACCCCACTCCCACTTTTCTGTAAATATAGAATCTACCTAGAAAATTCCACTTCCTACCAACTACTTCTTTTTTTTCTTTTTCAAATGAGGCATATAATATCATGATTGAACCAGTTTCAGGGATAGAAATATGTCGATAAAGGAGTTCTTAAAATAGACCTGTGACTCAACCCCCTCAAATCTCTCTTTTTTTCCCCATGTCAAAATAATAAAACAGTAAGATATTGTAAAGTCATAAAACCTTCTGTCCAAAAAAAGTAATCATATTTCTATATGAACGTTATTAGCTATAAACAGCAAAAAAATGCGGTCAGGTCACCTAGTCACTCTACAAGAAGGTGCACTACAGTAGGCTACAGCCATAACTTATAAGAACAGCCATCTACATTAACCAAATAATTATATCACTGGAGACTACGACAGGTTTTTTGGGGCCCATTAGCCCATTAGTCTCCTCTGATCTTGTAATATAGATTAGGTAAAATTGAAAGGGATTTTTCAAGTCTTAAAAGTTTTTTTACTTTTGCTGTATAATAATGCTCACATAAGCCAAAACACGGAAGGAAAGATTATTGAAAACTGTAAGGATCGTCTAGTCATTTCAATGTTTATTAAGGCATTTAGGAATACTAGGATCACCGTCTTGATCATCGTCTTACCTTCCGTAAACATGGAAAAGAGTAGCTCAGCCTGCTGACACTTTGATAACACTTTCATGAGGTCAAACGCGAAAGGCATGCGCTGCACGGCCGGGTCCCTTTCCTCTGAATTGTCTGGTTGCCAGTTCAGCAGCGCCGGTGACGGATGTACCGGTAGAGAGCTGGGATAGGAGCGGGAACACGGTCACATCACAACAGACGGCATTTATATATATCAACTACTCACTACATTACACATCTTTTCTCATTGGGATTATTGCAATGTTAAAGAAAACCCGAGAGATATCATTGTTTGATAATCTCGCTTTATCCTTTTTCCGCCATAAGGAAACGGTGTGGCAATACATAAAACTAGTACTTTACAGGTTAGGGAGTATTTAAGTACAACTGTACATTCTTAGCGGATTTTTATGTTTAAACTACTTATCTAAATTTAATTTCAGACGATGAGGGGTGACCAAACACCAATTTCATTGCAACAACTTAATACTGGTAACTGTGTAGAATTGAGCTTTGGGAATGGTTCACGGATGCTCACCTGGTACAGGTAGGCGATGCCACCCCTGTATTCTGACACATCAGATTCAGGTACTCAAAGGTCATCATGGTGGAGATGCATTCCAGGTCCGTTGGCAGAGTCTGAAACAATGATGAATAGACAGCTATAATACAGGGATGTCAGCTGGGGTCAGAAAAAGGATGACAATTTTGTCAGGTGGAATTTGCTGCCTTAGAGAGACTTAGCAAATATGGAAAACATGAGAGAGTCGGCCTGGCCATGCGGCTGAGGGCTGTATGGATGGATGCTGAAACCACTGTTCTATTGCAGTGAATGAGTTCCAATTCACATTATTTCTGCTTTACACAAAGAAAAGAATTGAACATACTGTCAATTGTAAAAAGTGAATTTTTACGAAAAATGGAGAAGCTGTTAACTTATAAATACCCTAATGAGTATACTCAATGACCATGGCTAAATTATATGTCATATCGAGGGATGCAAGTTATTTCACTTTAACGACCTTATACTTATATAGAACAACCTGACCATGTACAAGCATGGTGGGTTGTCCTACATTCATCATATACCCGAATTTAATCAAATCTTGCCATGAATAACAATAGAATACAGTCCGATAACCAGATGGCGCCACCATTAGATAGTGACTGTTATCCGTACTAGGTGGCGTGTAGGGGCGCTGTAGTTTGCTCCCTGGATGGTGATGGTAAAGGACACCTTGTATGGGTAAACGTGATGTCTTCCGTGTCACACACATCACCAAAATGTCAGTCTGGACACGATGATTGTACATAATACTATCTATTAGTCGTTATGTTCCTGTATGTCAAATCTGGCGTTAAAAGGCACTCACTGCTACTAAGGGCGCTTATTCCCATGTTATATTTGGGATGATACATGTTTTATCACTTGTATCTTTTATTTTTTCTTCTCCGGTCTCCAAACGAAAACTAGGACAGAGATCTGGAGAATATAAACGGAAGTGATGGTTGACCCTGAACCACGCCCCCAAAGACTGCCAGACAGGCAGCCAGCAGAAACCACCGGTGTCTAGTGAGCAGTGAACCCTGAACCCTGAACCTACCCCCGCAGCGGCCAACCGGACCAACCTGCTCGTGTATATACTATTAACACTGAGAGGCCCGCAGGCAATTTGATGGTATATAAAAACAATGGCCCGTTATTTAACGTGGGGTATTGCGGGTGCAAATCTCTGGGCGAAGTGAATATTACCGCAGTGATATTGGGAGGCAATGCATAGCCTACGGCGTCGAGATAACGGGAACATGAATTTGTTTCATTAAGTGCAGTCTGCAAGCATTACCGATCACTATCAAACGATAATGAAATTATAGCTTATGCAGTCATGTCATAAAGGTTTGTATTCAGTAAAAATAATGTAATATTAAACTATTCAAAACCATTCCAAGAGTAATTCTTTAACCGGACCTAACTTAGACAACGCATATGAGTCGGACTCGATAGCTATAATATATGTCATGTGGTTTCTAGCTAAATAACCTTCAATGGGCACCCTCTGAGAGAGCCCGGCGGTGGGTCAATGGTACATATATATGTATCTTCCAACTTCAAGACCGTGCAGGGGGCGGGGAAGTGGCGGCGGGGACGGCGGGGGAGGCGGGGGAGAATTCCTCGGGGCGCCCGCACGTGGACCGGGCTCGAGCAGGGATTGCGTTGCTGCATATATATGTGGTGCTCGGCACAGATTCACGGAACCACTCTGTCCGTCAGGGCTTGTTACCAAGCTACTCTGTGCACTGTGGGATGTGTGAATCTACGAGAGGACGATGTCCCACTACTCTCCCTCACAGATGTTTTTCCCCGCACGTTCCTACCCTACAGAAGAGGGGAGGATCCGCATAGAGATTGAGGCGTCCTTGGGGTTGGTTGGTTGGTTGGTTTGATTTAACGTCCAGTTAACCATTGCAGGTTCTCACCAGACTTTCTCAAGGTTCTTTTACACCAAGGGTGGTGATCGAATCTATGAAATGAATTTAGGTGGAAACCTCACCCCTACACATTTATCGAGGTGAGAGTTCTTTTACTTCCAACACCACATAGACATGGTATGAGAAGGATTGGGGTAAACATATAGGTAAACCACCGTTCGCCAAGTGAATCTACAGCTATTGAAGTATCCTTCAGTTTGATCCTATCTGTACAGCATCCACATTCCCTTGTATTTTCTTCTTATTATAATCCTATATTTTTATTTCTGTAGATTACAAAAAAAAACCATATCGTACCCCTTCTTCTATGTTTATAATATCTTGTATTGTCACATTCCCTCTAATTGTGTTATAAATTAACATAACACCCTTGTAGATGTCCTGATAGATGATCGATCTCTGTTTGTATCCTGATTACTGCAAAACTCCATTTTGCCCTTCTTCATTATTTTAAACCTATGCACGAACTCAGCGTACATACTCACTAGGCAGTGTACTTATTACGCACATATTGTGTAGTACGCCGTGTAGCATTGTACCCAGATACAGATTGTGTGCTTTGAACCTTAGTACTGCATGCTTTGAGCTTACTACGGAGTGCTTTGAGCCTTACTACGGTGTGCGTTGAGCTTACTTTGGCGTGCTTTAACAAAACAACACATTCTGATTGGCTGAGAGGCCTGAAGTATAAATTTGGGCGGAAAATTAAAAAATAGCAGATGAAACCATTGTGCGAGCTCAAAGACGCTTTACAAACGTCCCGGAAAGTGTAAACATGCATATTTACCAGATACTGAGGTAAATAATATGAGGCATTCAAGTGATACAGTTAAAATAACTGAAGTATGCTAAATCAATCGATAACAACAAGTTCACTTGCACTCCAGCTTTACCTAGGCCGTATGTCGTCAACAATTCATAGACCGCATAAGCGTGACGTTAATTGACTGGAAGTCGGTAACCACAGCAAGATGACGTTAGCAACGCGGACCGCCAACACTCTGCGACTTCGGAGATGTTTTAGAAAACTCCCCATGAGGAGTAACATTGCATAATATCTAGAATTCGAGTTATCCAATGTGGGGCATTCATGTAATACAGTTTAGATGGCTTTAATATGCAAAATCAATCGATAACAACGAGGTCACTCACACTCCCGTAGTACCATGTAAGACCAAATGTCGTCAACAATTCATAGGCTGTATTAGTGTGACATCCACTGAGCATCTCATCGAGAGTACTGCACCGTAGTGGGGGTTTGGATTATGTCCCTTAATTAGTCTTTAGGTTGATAGATCACTATCTTATCTTCTTAAACGTTATTCTTAGTTGTCCGATGACATGAGGTAGAACTACTTGCTTAGCAGGGTCACAGGGACACGGTGACCTCACATCCCTGTGACCTGAGAGGAGGAAAGATGAACAATGTAAATAAAGTTATATGTATTTTAATCTCTTGAGAGCAATCCGTGAGTTACAAACATTGTGTATGCACAGTAGTCAATGTTATTCAATTCGTAGCTTTCTCACTCTTCTTATTTCAACCAAACTCCATTTCTAGACACAACCAATATAATCAATCAGGTATGTTCTGTGCGATTGTACAACCTGTTAAGGCAATCTTCAAAGTGATATGTCCATGATTGTTCAATAACAATTTTCTGCAATATTCGCTCACCAGTTTGGTCATTCCAAATGTTCACTCATATTTCCTATTACACTCCTTTCCTGCTTCAGTTCATGATGGTATTAGTTCCGTGTTCAGTTCTTATAAGTCCTTATTATCCACTCTGTATACTCTCTATTGAAAGACAGTTACTCACACGTCAGTCTGTAAGCAACTCACAGAGATGATGGCTTCACATGGTGAATGTTCATAGTAAGTGGCTCCACTCCGCACAGGGTGAAGCCTCCGGCGCCTAATCCCAAACCTTATTCCAGCGAGGAGCAGGCTTGCTCAGCTCTTCTAGATCTTAAGACTCATACCCAAGTGCTGCTTCTCTGCAGCGGCAGAGGAGGTGTACTCCCTGGCTGCTTACATCAGCAAGTCACTTGACCATCCATTTCCTTATACAGGTGAACGCTCTAGGAGCAACTTCCAGCTAACGACCTGTTGCTTTGTATTCTTGTGTTCACTCACACTCTTAATGTTTATATCATAAACACTTAGAAGTGTAACATAATCTCGAACGAGTGCGTAGTGCAGAACACTGCGCCCATGGGGGGAAATATGTTAATCAACTTCACTCTCATAATCATAGATTATGTGTGGCGGGAAGCTTGGGTGAACCTCATCTCAGCTAGGTGGGTGTATTTTAATTTTTGTTTCATCTTGTGATTTACTATATACCCATGCCGTATGTACTGTAAATACGCACTGTTTTGCCATATAAGGTAAAAATACTGTACGGACCATTGGTCAGTACACAATTATACGGACTACCTACCCATACTCGTTTGTTAAAATATTGATTGTTAAGCCAAATGAATTTCTTTTTTTTAAATTTCGGGTATATAGTAAATATAGAATGACCTACCATGCTTGTACAAGCCACAAAACTTGATAATAATTCATGGTTTGTACAGAACTTAGCGTAAACGCCTCGTTCCGTACAAACTGTGAATTATCATCTCCTTTTGTAGCTTGTACAGCATGGTCAGGACGTTCTATATAAGTACTCACAGTGCAGGGTGAAAGTGACAGTGCCAACAATGTCAAGTTACGGCCAATCTGGGCGATCTATAAACAATCTAAGGTATATGATAATAAAAAAAACCATAGTTATGACGCCAATACACACATAATCTTTTTGGTGAAGCCGAGAAATCATTCACAACGAGTTCTGAACGATTTCATCGGCTATACCTCAATAAAGTATGTGAATATTGGTGTCATGCCTGTGTCAGCCATTTACTGACGTAAATGAGGCTTAATTTATATCATCTTTCCTTTACACAAGGAAAAGAAGTCTATTGAAAAGGAACATTTGTATCTTCTTGAAAAAGTTATAAAATTCTATCTCTGAAATTTAAATGATGTTTATAAAAACATAAATATCACAAACGCATTTGAGGGAAAATAACACTAATCATCACTTATCCAATGTTACAAATACGGCGAATGATTGAAACATACCAAAGTATTTGTGAAGGACTTACTCCCCCTTCCTGGCACATATAACGTTAGAAGGTCCTGAATAAAATCTTTCAAGACCATAGTCAAATATTCAACATTAATCGGAAAACTAGTTTCACTCGAGGCAGGTCACATGTTTCGTATCAGGTACTGAAAAACCTGCCAATATTAGAGATGGTAACTGTAAGAACTGTAATTGTGTGATAAAACTGATGTCTGTGTCTACACACTGGAAGTGATGTACTAATGCCTCCAGTCACGGTGCATGGACGGGCACACGGAGGGGGTGACTAGAAGGGGTCGGAGACCGTGATATGTGGGACCTGGGAACAGAGGGTGTCAAAGTCCATGGGTTAGCCTCCCTGTTAACTAACACGAATAGGGGGACCCTGTGTGAAGAATCAAGTGATAAAATGTGCGAGCATGCCACTGCTCCCACACAGAAACCGTCCTATTCACAACAAAAAGAAAACAGCATAGGTTCAACGGCAAAGCTGTTGCTCATACCTAAAAGATTAGTGAAATAAAGAAAAAGATGGAGCCTATAGAATGAACAAGGTGATGCGACCAATCCAGTGGTTGATTTAATGAGTAACAGGAATGTCGGTTGGGGGAGAAATAAAATCCTATGAATTAAATATTTAATCAAATCCTATGAACATTTGCTCATTCCTGGATGCAGATTGGACTAATAATTGCACATAAAACAACGACACCTACAGGTAAGTTCTGTAGTTTTAACCCATATGGAAACTTCTTCAAATCCACCATACTGTTGCAATGATGATATACTCTCTCCTTTATAAACATGTTCTAGAATGTCAGCCGGCCTTCAGAAACATGTCTGCTGAAGTCATCTACGTCAGCCTTGCTCCCCATCTTTTCCATAAACTGTTGTTACTAAATGTTATCGGCGATAGATTCTCCAAATATTTATTCAAAGTTCATAAGCTACACCATACCACCACTACACCCACACTTCCGTCCCCTTCATTCCACTTCGCCATTTCACTAACTCCAAGCATCCATCAAATTTTACCCACCTATCCAACACCTTTATTTATTTATTTAATCATGCAATTTAAGATCTTATAGGGGCATATAATTACTTCTTAAAATACTTATACCTCTTATCAATTTATATCTTTTTTATATTTATATACACATTTTATCATAAATATTTATCACATAAAATATGTCTTATCAATAAATATTGTATTCACCCAGCTGCCATCTCTCATCTTTATTTCACTACACGGGCGGGACGATAGTGATGCTCAAATAACTATATAATCAGATATTATGGTAGGTAGGTAGGTAGGTAGGTAGGTAGGTAGGTAGGTAGGTAGGTAGGTAGGTAGGTGTCCCCTTAAGCGGGGTGTCCCCTTAAGCGGGGTTTTCAGTATGCCAGTGGTTATACAATAGAGAATACCTACATAAATGAAGGAAACGATGGTTATTAGGTTAAAAGGTTCATTAATAAAGAAGCAAATAAATATAAATTATACAATATAAATGAATATAAATGAATATAGTGTATAAAAAATTAGAAATAAATAGATAAAAGAGGTTGAAGATGGATATGCCTCCCTTTGCTCCTTTGTACACCCTTTTCAGTGTTTTTGATATGATGTCCCTCAAAACTGTCCCCTTAAGCGGGGATTTTAAGCATTTCTGTACCGAAAAACTGTCCCCTAAAGCGGGTTGTCCCCTTAAGCGGGGTGTCCCGTTAAGCGGGGTTAAAATAAATTCTTAATAGAGGGGAAAATTTCCGTTCCGAGCAAATTGTCCCCTTAAGCGGGGTGTCCCCTTAAGCGGGGTGTCCCGGAAGAGGGGTTTTACTGTATTCATTTTTCTCTAAATCCTTATTCTATAGCATAAGTTCTCTCCCAGTCATTTTCTATGATAAGGGAATAATAGAGAATGTTATTCTGTTGTATAGATGATACAGTAAATGTCATAATTTTTCAAGGCAATTCTAATTATAGATTACAAAAGTAAGACCCCGCACCCACCAACGCCGACGCGAGCCGACACAAAATTACCGTATCGTAGCGCGTCGGGAGGCCTATCGTAGCGCGTCGGTTCGCGTCGGGATGCATCATAGCATGTTGGGAGGGTGCATGAATAAGGTACCGTGGTCCCGATACACCCCGATATAGCTCACGACGCAACCAGCGTGATTAACAATATTTCCTTTATAATTCCAAAAATAATGCATATTTATGGTTGATATTATACCTGTAAATACAAAACAATAGTATATATAATATTGCCTAATAATATTTAATGAAAAAAATCAATTCCCAGTTAAAGTATAAATTGATCGATTTAAGACCCTTATCTACCATCAACTTTCACCATTTTTGCAGAACCGCATTAGCATCATATATTCTAAGTATTCTGAAAATTTCATAATTTTTCATCGATTATTTCATATGATTTCCCGTTTAAAGTGTCATCTATACATACTGATGCGCACCGACGCGGCCCGATGCGCTACAACAATCGATACATGTTCGATTGTCGTAGACCCTCTGCGATATGGTTTTTTTATCGGCTCGCGTCAGTTCGCGACGAAGCGCGTCGGGCCGCGTCGGTAGCGTTATCGTAGAAACCTGACCAACTGCCCCGATAAGCTCTACGATTTTGCTACGATATGGATTTTGTATCGGGAGGGCAATATCGGGGCGCGTCGGTTCGCGTCGGGACCTTGGTGGACACCCCCTCTTAAACTGGTACAAATTGCTCGATTGATGTATGACTATAATATGAATATATATTCCTGAACTTAATTTAACGCTATCGTATTGCCTCCGCAAGAGGGCGCCAATGTATGGCACGTCAAGGTTTAGAAATGTCTCTATTGCATGGTGCTACCTCTCATGGTTTATGGGACCGCCCCATTCTTTTACTCCGTGCATTTACATCGCAGATCATATCAGTTCCATTGGAGGAAACTTGTTTCCAAGTTTGGGATGTACATGGGTAATAACCAGTCATAATACTACGACGTGTGACATAGACACACAAGTCAATAGCACACAATGTGACCTCAAGCAGTTAGCTACGACCAGTGAGCCGTTCTACAACCAGGCCGGATCCGTAATACACGGACCTCCTGTCACATATACATATAGTATGATATACACACTTTGAATTCTCCTCAAGGCTGCATTGAGAACGTACTATAGGACTTTAAAGGGCTTCAATATGCCGGATGGTACAGAGAACGTGCCATCTTTTTGGTATTTGAAGGGTAATGAAATGGGCAGTTACGGGTTACTCATATGTTAAATTTCTTGTATTTCATGGATAGCTTCTCCCGGGCCCCCTTGGGTTGCAATTGTATGTACATAAAGGCTAAAAGGGCGCGACTTCTGAGATCTATGGAGAGCAGTAGTCATCCATAAATACCCAACATCCAGAAAACCCTACATTATAACACATTATTTTAACCGGCGCATATTACATCACGCGGAAAGATATGCATGTAGTATAACTATTTAGTATTAATAGATTAAATCTGTTCATCTCATAAAGTTCCATCTTTTATGGTCTGTTAGAAATACAGTTTCCCATTTTGATAACCTGCGATTGAATCCAAACATATCAGTGTACAATATGTGTATGCCTAGCACTCGCCCTCGCCCCCTCCCACCCGGCTGTCGGAGTACCCGGACGTCCGGTACATGGGCGGACACGGCGCAGATGTACAGAAAGAGTAACTTAGTTGTAAATCACCACGTGCCTATATCTGTATACTATGACCTGAAACACTGAATTGAATTGGGTTTAGAATATACACTGAGATGTTCATTACATCACATAGGGACACAGACCTTATGTACAATGCCAGTTATGGTTAGAAAAAAATGTAAATAAAATGTACACATGAATATTACTGGACGGACTCAGTTTTCGGATGTGTGGGTTAATTACGGAGACTTATTCGCCTTCCAATACGATCAACTCATATAACAGTTGAAATCCCAACCTATTTGTTGATCGTCATCTCTATATTATTTACTGTGAATACAACGGAAAAGATAAGACCGATATAAGATGAACTAAGATTATATCAATAAAGAAGATAAAAAAATAAAAAAATAAAAAGTTGTCAGCTTTTGGCAGCCTCTTGGTAGTCTGAGCGCTGCCGAGTGCCGCCAAGGAGGTACAATCCGGATACGGCTGGATGCCACTACGTTCCTGCTAGTGTATGGCCAGGTGCAGCCAGGCTTGTTTGTTTAATTGATTTTACGTCCGGTTGACCACAACAGGTTCTTTCCAGACTTCGTCATAGTTTGCAGGATTTATGATCATGGAATCTCCCAACAATATTTAGTGCTCATTGTCATTGAGGGAGCTGGGAAAGTTCTCATCACAAAAACTTCTGTTCTGATATATCTTTAATAGCTTTTCGAAAAACTTGGTTTCCCGAAGGCATACTAGTTATAAATTGAAACCTTTAAATTTCACATCCTACTTTACACTGATCGGGGGTACTACATGAGCTATCTAGACAAGCTGAAAAATAAACCTACATTCTTGACAGAACTCCAATTGCCCCTGCCACTCTCCCCAATTTCCTGGAATCCCTTAAACGAAAAAAGAAATAGAAGTTTTTGAAATCCAGTAAAACCAGGGGAACCTATGATGCCATATCACAGACCCCAGCCACAGAGCCATGTCAGTACTGATGTTTTCATCAATATCTACGCGTTGTTAAAAGCGGCCAACATGCACAGTCATGTACAGCTTGACATTTATACCAAGAACATAGCATCTTTGAAATACTGCATCCTCTTCCAGTACGCAAAGTTAAAACGTAGCCCAGCAAACACTAAATGGGACCTAGTATGAGTGGAGATCAGTGGAGCATGCCCGGGAATCCCCCCCCCCCCCCTCTTTAATAGTTCAGTATCTCAGAGAGCGAACAGGATCGAGCTGCTGCCTGATTCCCCGGCGGTCGTGGGTCTCATGGGGACACCACTGCCCCTGCTCACCGCTCCCCGCTCCCGTGACTGCATCCACCCCCTTTCGCCGCCCTGACCCAGTGGCCTGCCCCACTTGGGCCGCGGTCCCCGACGACTCAATCACAGCCCGGCACCAGCACCAGTCCCCCCGGCCCGGCGACCTGCTCCCGCCGCCCGAGCTGCTCCGAGCCCCCGTGTCGAGCTCCGGCCTCGTGGGTAATGGGTTACAGCCGGTGGTTCCCAAGCCCTTGTTGCCCGGACCCCCTTTTGTGTGCCGTGACTGAGGTACACACACCCACAAGTATGGGCAGATCGAGCTACGGAACGGAACATGATACGTGTAGGACGGAGTGTTTAGTGGAGCTGAAAATAGCAACAGGCCGTGTTCATTATTACATGTGCTTACATGCATGCATTCATCGTACATATGTAAGGATACAGATCCAATAAAAATATTAGGTTTCCTATATATCTCTTAGCCGACTTAAATAGATCTGACACACACACATCAAGTAGGCTACAACGACAGCTACCCGTTGGCTACTTATAAGATAACCGGACTCAGAAATTGAATATGGATGTTTGTCTTATTGTACAGATCTAATAAAAATGACAACCCACAAATGCACCCATTTGTCTATTAATATATATCTGGTATGCATACGATTACATATAATTTGTCGAATTGTAACCTTGAACATCCCGTTTCCGCAATATGGTGCCTAGTAATTACCCAATCGAGGAAATGTACTATGCGACTCGAGTTACTATGCTACCAGTCATTTTTAGTATAACGACCATGGGTGTCATGATACTGCATTTTAGGAGTCCAAATGAGATATCTAGTTAAGCTTAGTCCAGCTAAAGCTGACAGAATCTTATTTGTCACTTATGCAGCTCTCAAACAAGACACGGGGCATTACTCTGGTGGAAAGTGGACTTTGAAGTCTTTATTTACGGTAAAATCATCACTTAAAACGACAGCAGGGAGTCACTGTTCGACCCACCCTCTGTCGTTGTCGTCGTCGCTTTCCTCGTCCCCATCTCGGCTGTCCTCAAAGTTCGTGATCTAGATACGGGCGTGGGAAGGAAAAGGGTGGAGGGGAGCAGGCTGGAAGGGCGGGTCGGCACAGGGAGCCGCCGCAGTGCGTAACTCCAGTGTGAAGAGGGCGTGATCAGGGGAACGGATAGGGTTGAGGGGTGGTGTGAGTATACGAAAATGAACCCAGTTGAGAAGTATTGCAGGTATTGCAAAGAAAACGTCCAGAGAAGGACTAAACGGATGAAGGGAAGAGGAACAAGCGAGAAAAGCTAGGCTCATAGGTTGATTAGAGAAGAATAATGGTTAGAAGTGTGAATAGTATTATCAGTGTGGAGCGAGGAAAAGTGTAGGAGTCAAAGAATAGGCGGTGGGTACAAACAAGAGATTCGTTGAATGTGAGTTGGGAGACACGATGGGGCAAGGCAAAGGAAGGACTGGTACTGTGATGGTGGGTGGTATTGGCGTTTTCGGCTCTACGAATTACCTAGATCATGTCACAGTGAGAATGAATCTATGAGATGAACGAATAATTTATAGGAATCGGATGACTTTGGGAAGAGATGACGTGTGACGAACGGAAAAGGTGAAGAGAAGACGTTAGGTGGGAAGAAAGACAGGAAGGGGAGGGAAAAGAAAAGAGCAGGTATACTGGTTATGCAGTGGGAACGGGGAAGGGGTAACAATATGAAGAGGGAGGGGGTTGGCGATGATGGTGATGGTGGTAGTCGCGGTATACTTCTGTGGGTAGCGGGTCATGGCACGCGTCCAGCTCTGGGACATTTTCCGCAAACCACACACACAAAAAAGCCAAGAACTACAAGATGTCATGCACAAATACTACACCAGTGGTGATGACTCTAAGTGTTCATTCTGCCGCTCGACCTATCACCAGGCCCCGAACTGCGCCGCTCTATTAGCATGTAAACCCTGGAGGACTGTGTCTACTCAGGCTTCATTGTCGAGAACATACGATGAGGGGCCGGGCTGAGCATCTATCACTCACACGTTATCAATGATCTCTCTATTCTACCGGGACAGTACTTAGTGATGTGTTTATATCGGAACGTATGCTACTGCACGCCTTAGAAGGTTTCTATGTATATATATTTTTTCATTTAGGTCATACTCTTGTCTACGCATCGGCTAATTCGAAGCGAGAAGTCTTCATACTGAGAGTATTATGATTCAAGCTACGGGTTACAGCAGCTACGTAATAGATACATCTGTTTTATATCAATAAACAGCTACTTCGAATTCCTCGGAAGAAAACCTGATGAGTATGTATGAGAATATATATGTATAGATATATACAATGCAATACCACGTATTATAGACATATGTCTATATAATATATATCATACAACATATTATATAATATAAAAAAAACTAGGGGGTGTTATGAGGTTACAAGGGAGATGGTCAATAAAACATAAGGCTTGTCTGTTCCTGTGTGCGTGTACTATCGGTCTCTGGATCCTGGTGACTCTGTCAGATCGTCGTCATGTAGCAGTGCGACCCGGAGGCAGTTGGAGGAGTTGAATCTCACCTAGTTTATACAAGGACGGCAAGATTAAACTCTCTCCACTACCTCCATGGCCGCTAGAGATTCGCACTGGATCCGACGACGGCGGGCGGGGGTGTGCCTCGCCCACCTGTACCTTGACCTGTACCTTGCATGCCGACACCACGCCGCTTAATGTGCCGGGCCTCGTTGGGCCCCACCGATAAGGCGATCCGATAAGAGCTTGATGATAAGTGTCCAGTGGGATGTTCACATTGAGGCCGACGTGTCCTTGTCTTTAGAGAGGTGGGTGTGAGTGTTGGGGGGGGGGGGGGGGGGAGGGTCCGTCGTGGGTGTCCTGGGCGTGTGACTGCGAGTCCTACGTGGACACATACCAGACATAGATAACGTGTTAGATATGACTATTTCTGAGTGCTGATCAACACAGGTAATTTTACACGTGTTACCATGTTACCATGTGTAATACAAGAGTGTCTACGTGTATATATAACGTAAAACCTCCAGTGCGCGTGCGCTTGTGTATGATAGAAACTAGAGAACGTAACCAAGCTCCTGTTGGAGCATGATCGGGGTACATACGCCAACCCGTTACTGTGTGACCTACTCCGCAACGACATGAACACCGAGGGGTGAACTGGGTGTTTTGATGATGGTCACTATGCAGCTAGAATACCTCCAGTGGAGTTGCATTGACTGAAATATGTAAGCGTTGCCGTGACAGCGACCAAGGATGTGGGAGCTTATGTAACCCAGCAATAACTCAGAATAAGAGTAAGTCAAAATGACCCTACTAACCCGACCTAAAATAATGTTACATATGAGGAGACCGAGTAACGAGCACGTCCGAGTAGAACCCATTCCGGGATACGACCACCCTCGTCCATGAGCGCAACCCGTGCCGAGCGCTGCAAAATCCAGGCGCTGCTCGCCCCACCTGTCGGGAACCCGTCGCTGGGGTCGCCTGGCGGGCAACGGACGTCCCATCCCGGGGCAAAGGTTTCCTTTGTGGTCCTCCCCGGCCCCCGGGAAGGGTGGTATCTTTTCACTCCAGGGCTCCCAGTACCGGCGGTCTCCGTGCCCATACGACGACAGGATGTGTCCCTGCGACTCCCCCCACCACCGCTACCACTGCCTGGCATCCCCGTCTCCGCCCGCCGCTGTGGGCGCCCCTCCCCTCGTCCGCCTCGCGACCCGTTCAGCACCACCGCCATCTGGTGACAATCACCGCACTGACTGTCCTCCTGGTGACAATCCATTTAACTACAACGTTATATAAATTACAAGTACCTTTACATGCATTTATATTTAGGCAAATAGAAATATTGTTGATAGAAATATTGTGTCGAAGTTTAAGTACTGTATAAAGTCGGGTTCAAATAAAACGCTACTATAAATCTAAAAAGTCAATATTCCCAAGAATTTTCATGTACTTTCCAAACCTTCAAGACAATACAAATTGATTTAAGATAAACACATCCGTCCCTGCACTTACTGATATTTTTCTACTTTAGCTCACGCTACATCTTCTCCGTTCTCTCAGACTCCTCACCAAATAGAGCAATTTCTGACTTAGTCACTTCTTTTCCTTTCTGAACTCCACCAAGGGACCTTCTTGGATGAACCCGGTGGGAAAATTCCCATCGATTATCACCCAACACAAGAACCATACATTATATTCAAATCTATTCAAATGTGTGCTGCCCTTCCCAGTCTGCGTTTTATCCGCGTGGACCTAATCTCCGATAGCGTCAACTCGCCATTATCACATGGCAGGGCTGATAAAGCTGGGTCGCAGGTATCTGCAGGTATCTGTGGGCTGATTAGGCCCGCCTGAGGGCCTCTTACCTGAGCACCTAATCTGTGGGACGCACCATGGGCCTAACCAACGGTCACAGCCTACTTAGGTTACGCCTATCAGCGTTCCGTTCGCCTGATCTGTTATATCTCACCTGTAATCCACCTGTACTGTCTACACCTGGGCGGCTACAGTGATCAAAGTTCTACAGGTGTATCATACAGTGCCTTTAAATATGCACCACGTCATTTTACTCTAACCTATAGATGCCTGAATAATATATGCTGCACTAACACTACCTAATGCCTATAGAAATATACATGATTTCAGTCAAACATATCTATCTCAGTCCCTTTTTACCATTATTAACTGAAACAAATCTGTGTTTCCAATACAGTGCGCAAAAACTTAATTAGCATATGCGCAGATCTGCCCGTTTGGTTATTTCACGAGCATTTGATGACCAACCATATGCTCTCCTTAGGTATATTATAAATAACTTAGCTATGTCCGTAACATAACTAACAGTTTGCCTCAAGTTTCTAAACTTGATTGAAATTTAACCGTGGTTAATAAAGTACTCGATAGATTCTGAATAAAAAGGGTGAAATTTAGGCATAGGTCATATCCTTCCCTTTTGGTTGTGGAAGTTGTAACCATCTAGTTGTTAGTGCATGTGGCAAGTCAATAACCTATCGCCCTCTTCTTAACATTTAACAAAGACTGCAGAGGTAGTGAAAAAGGAGTTAGTTTTTTAACTCAAACTGAATAGGTGAGTTCTTATGATATTTAAGATGACACGCCACGAGACGATTGTACCTTTTGATAACAGCCCATCTATAGCACAAGGTCAAGTCTCAAGGTCAGCACTGTCCTCAGCTTACGCCCGCCCCCTTGTAATGTTCGTCAATCTAAGGTATAAGAGACAATCTCAACTTAGGGGATAAATCGTTAGCACCCCATACGACTATGAGTATCGTGATGTAGCGTTTCTCTGGTTTATACCACAAGAATAGTTCAGCCATAGTCCAAATGCTCAAAATGATCTGGAGATTACGCGAGACGAGAGATGAGAAATACCTGACGACCTTGAACTGAAGCTGGTGACCGGTCTGTTGGTGACGCGGTAACTGTCGCTGTTTCCGTCTGGCTGGCTGGCGGGGCCGCGGCCGGGCTGAGCTGGAAGAGTTAGATCTGGCAATTGCTATACAGAATGCTGAAGACCTGGCCTTCCAGCTCAGTCAAACACGCCCATGGTTTCCTCCTGCACGTGCGTTTTCGTCGCTCCTCCAGTGTGCGCGCTGTGATATGGGTAGAGACGGAGTGTGGTGGTAGGGTAGAGTGGCAGGGCGGGGTAGGATGGGTGGAGAGGAATGTACAGGTGACAAGTCTCCAATGGCAGCGCAGGGAAGCCCAGCCTACAGGTGGGCGCCCGGCTGGGCACTGCCGAAGTCATACACCACACCTGTGGGCTATCTACCAGCATGTCGCACCTGTCCAGGTGTAGTAGCGGCTATGTGCCTCGACCTTCTCTGACGTTACCTTGGACATCGCCCGCTTTATATCCCGTGTCCAGCCCCATGGGTCGGGTCACAGCTGATTGGCTGAGGACCGACGCACCGGAGCGACGCCTAGCGGGCGGCCGGTATGGCCTGGTGGCCTTATCAGCTCCGCGCATGTCGATGCAGGCCGCGGGCTGGTATCTCAGAGGAGTCGGCAGGACTGTGGGCAGGGAGAGGCGTTGGTGAGATAAGGCGGGAGCCGACAGGGACTGCCGCCGCTAGGGGCGGGCATGTTAGTGGGGGGCAGGCAAGGTGTGCGTTTTAGCTATGAAGCCACCTGACCACACGGGGAGATATAGTGCCAATACACAATACTTGTACGTACTGCCAACATACAACACACCCAACATACACTCTTAATACAACCCCGAAACTACACACACTAAATACACTGAGACTGTGGGCTCATTCAGATAGTGTGGAATCTAACATCACAGAATACTGATAAGAAATACAGACACTTGCTACAAAAGAGACCACAAGAAGTTTCTTCTATTCTTTTTAAACATTCATATCTTTAGGCAGCCGATAACATTCACGGGGAGGGTTACTAATAAATTTGTAATTATATCCACAAAGTCAATGCAAGAGCTCTAGAGTATTCTTATGTTTCGTTGTTTGTTGCAATTGGAATGAAAAATAAATATCAACCTGTGCATGTGCTGATTTTCGTATTTTATTTTTATTTTTTGACAAAAAGAAAATGATAAATATGAGGAAGCTAAACAAGAGAGTTATCAAACATATATTTGTTAGTATGATCATAAGAAACCTAGCATTTTGACTCGGAAAGGCTCATATTTATTGCGCTTAAAGTGGCTCTTAAAATGGTGACCAAATACTTCTCATCTTACTGATCTCTCCTGCTTCATCACCAAATAGTCAACAAATCTGTCGGCGATTCTGTTCATAGATCAGCCAGAGTGGCCTACAGGAGCATGTATGGGCAATGATCTACTACCGTGTATAGAGTAGGTTCTAAACAAGCCAGCTCTCTCTCTCCACTTGTAAATTTCATCAAATTAATGCTTATTGAAAATATTCGATTGTATTTCGGTGGTTGTAAAAAAATATTATACTAGACATCCTTTAGGATTGTGGAGTGGATTTCAAATTAGTCAATGGATATTGTAGTAATTAGAATATTTATATGCATCTTGAACACATTTCTTTGACAATGATAGAATGAAAGGTGGTGCTCAAAAAAGGGAATTGCATTTCACTGACCCAAGCCACAACTCAATCGTAGTTCTATGTTTTCTAACTTATGCTACAAATGATAGTATTTCTCTTTTTAGCAATTGTTATTGAGCTATACTGCAAATATACAATATGGCATTATTCCAATGGAGATGTTTTTTTCAAAGTTATCTTAATTCTAAAACGTTTACATGTCGTTATTGATATACATAATGTTAAGTAGACACTTGTTCTACAAAGGGACATTATTTTGCAACACGAAATCCAAACTGATAACATGTACTTGGAAACTGATAACTCATTTGAATTAGATTTGTATATATAAGTAGTCTCTGATGATATTCAAAATCAGAAAAAGAAGAGAAATTTGGAAGATAATAGACTAATGTGGTCAATCATATAGTACAGTGTATGTTTAGAGATTCTGCAGTTATCGACTTTTTAAAGAACTCGATAACTGGTACAAGTAAATAAATAATGGCGGCTTTCTTTTATAACTTATTTTCTCTTTTTGACTCGTTTTGCACTTTTTTTAAATGAAAAAAGGAATGTGACTATGGTGTATAGGGACTATCAAAGCTTTTCACTTGTGTAGACTTATTTCAGTCAATTCTTTTCAATGTTTAGAGCAATTTTATAAACTATAAAAGAGACGTGCCTACGACCAAAAAAAGACTGATTATATCACAAATCTTTTGTTATTTTCCGCCATATAGAGTACTTTTCCTGATTTTCCTGTGGAATGAACAAGTCTTAGAATTTTGAAAAACTTATGAGCTTATTTTTTAGCTTTTTCAAATATTACCTTTACCAAATTGAGGACATTCACTAAATAGGTTGCTACGGCAACAAAAGACTTCTTATGTTGGACTGTTTTCAACTCTCATAGAAGCATGTCATAGGGAACTTTCTACCCATCAAATATAGAAAAAAATATGCAAAATTAAAAACGTTATCACACAAAACAAATAATTCCAAAACATATCACCACTTATGAACTTGATTCTAACAGGAGATATTTTGAGCTTCGTTTTAGTATATGAATTCTTTCTTTAATCTGAGGTATAAGGTTCATCAAATGTTATGGGTCATGGCTGCACTACTACATAGTTCTTCAAACATTGGGTAAGAACTCCGTAATGTAATACACTAGTAAGTACAGCAGAACCCGGCTTAACGGACACCGTAAGCGGACACTTTTGCTCGGAACGGAAATTTTTCTCTCTATTGGATATTTGATTTAACCCCGCGTAAGCGGTCACCCCGCGTAAGCGGCCACCCCGCGTAAGCCGACAGTTATTTTGGGACGAAAAAGCTTAAAACCCCGTGTAAGTGACGCCTCTGACACACATCCAAACAAAAATGGCTTAATCTGTGTTTTTTAAGGATGTATGTGAGTATAGAAGATACATTTTGTAATTCAGAGTTTAATAACCTCTGATCCAATAAAGATATTGGAAAATCGATTTCAGATTGACCATACCCTCTGTCTCCGCTACATATTGGTATATAACACTTCAATATTGGCCCGCAGGAAACTTGAAAACCCCGTGTAAGAGAATTTCCCCGCGTAAGCGGACACTTTGGCCCGGAACGGAGCGTGTCCGCTTACGCAGGGTTTTACTGTAATAAGAAAGAAATTGATCAGTGTTTGGTCTGAGTTCCCGTTCTCCATCGAGTTTGGAGCGTGCAGTAATATAAACAAGTGAATATTCTGAAGCGCACCAAGCGAGGTGGTGAATGGGGACCAAACATGACTGTTTTTTATTTTATCTTAGCCTGGAAATATTCATATGTTTATCACCCATTAAGTAGGAGTGACCGTACTTGCAAGCCTGTTAGTAACTCCCAGAAAATATTATCTTGCAGGAGTGTGGGAATACAATGAACGTTTGACCTGTACCGTAGAGCACAAGGGAGGTATATCTGATCTAGTGAAGATATATGTGAGATAAATTTTGCGAGCGTAACAGTAGGGAATTATCATGAAAACTTTATGAACGGCCCCTAGATTCCTATGCATGAACAGCAATTTCAGTTTACATATTGATTAAACACATGTGACCTAACTGGAGCAGAACCTCTATCGCGTTGACACCTATTGCTACCTACAGAGACTGTTTTCTTGTCTGACACACCTCTTAGGGAAATAAAACTTATTGATGTAAAGTCAGGAAGATTTGGAAGTACCTTGCAAACAGAATTAAAATCATATAATATCCGGAGAACGCATTTTTATTTCAGGTTTGGTTTGTTGGTTTGATTTAACGTCCAGTTAACCATTGCAGGTTCTCACCAGACTTTCTCAAGGTTCTTTTACACCACAAGGGTGGTGATCGAATCTATGAAATGAATTTAGGTATAAGCCTCACCCCTACACATTTACCGAGGTGAGAGTTTTTTTAACTTCCCACACCACATAGACATGGTATGAGAAGGATTGGTCTTTGATATAGCAGTTAATCTACCACTGCTGGGGGTGAAGGAGAAAAGTGGCTGCAGTGGGACCCGAATCTACAAAGTCCACACACCTGCCTAAAAACCTGTATAGTTTGTAATATTGTCTGGAATATTTTCCCCATACGTTTATAGCAGGCTTGTATGACAGCTATAGAATTTCATTACAAATTCATAATGTTGTCTTTATGTATTTGGCGCACCAAGAAGAAATACTAGCAAGAAATTTAATATGCGTTTAATTTGTCTTAATGCATAATTTCTTTTTTTCCTTTATTTTGTTTTATCTAGACTGCTACGCGATCATGTGTCCAGGAAACCCACTCCAGTCTTTGAAATATTGACTGGTAATAATAGAGTGTGAGGGCAATAACATCAAACTAGTATATGACCCATATGACACAATTCTTGGACAAAAATTTTTGCTAGCAATTTGAGTTAGATTTCTTCTATACGAACAAGTGACACATTTGGTATAGAGATAGGTGGGCTAGCAGATACAATCCCTGCTTGTGTACAAGACTTATCTCAACCGAACACTGATAAATCGCAACTACTCCTCACTGATAAGCCATTAATGCAGGCTACGACGCGCCTCGGGATTTTATATATTTATAGCTTCTGGATTGAACCCTAGAAAGATGAATAAAAAATCCCATTGTTACAATTAATTGCCTAGGTAGCCACACCTTTCCAGAGGTAGCAAAGAAATTTTACACTAAAATTAAAAGGACACACACATATGGCTAGGTATTAAGCAGAAAACTGAGTAATGAGCATGCGTAATCAGTATTGGTGGGTAATATCATGTGTAATCTGAACACAATACATACTGAGTTGAAAGGGGGCGGGGGTAGATGCAAAAAATAACAATGAAACCATTTCCGATATCTTGATTAAACCTACAGTTGTCAAACTTTGCGTTATCTTATAATAAAAAATTACATGAAATATTAGTATAGTGAAGCTCCAATTAAACCGTCTCGGGCTTCCGACAAGTTGACGATATTGCCCCCTGGTGTGATAATGACAAAGCTCTTGTTGAAATCATCATACACCTAATGTTCTATTTATCTATGAGCTATATCTTATATCTTATGATAAATCTCAATTTACTGAATTGAGGTACATGTAATCGGCAACATTTCAGATCATTCCATAGATCGTTGTCAACTTGCCACACGTCTTACCATGTATTTTGAGGTCAAATCAAAATAGTTTTTGGGGATGTGCGATGGAATTTCGAATCAAGATATTTGAAGTGGGATATATATATTCGTATCCTTGGAGTTCCCCACCAGTGTATTATCTAAATATACTACATGAACATTATATATGCACATTATATATGCCTGTAAGCGTTATGCAAGTAGGCGACCAAATACTTGATGATACACTAATGTTTCAGCTTGGCATGTGTTTCCACGTTATTTTCTATTTTGGGATTTTTGTGGCCCTGGATTGGGGTCCATTACTATTCAACTGGCTGTCTTTTTTAAGTCATGTGAGGAATTAGTTATGCTACATTTACACCAGTTTCCTATCCGCCCCGGCAGCCCCAGGACATGTTTATTGCTTTTTCGATGACTTTCGGTTGCGGTTCCAGCCTGCCGGTAGGCCAACACATCAGGAACCCCGTCCCAGGCCGGTCTGTTTTGGTCCCAGTGGTGTCCCCATATCCCAAGGTCTCCAAGTTTGAAACATTGCTCCTGTCATATTTACCACTGGTGGGCTCCCGGTGTGTCCACAGTGGTGCATACAAGTAGGCTATGCACCAAGACTCAACCCTAACACTTCGCCTATATATGGCTTTTGCATAGATAGATTGTCACACTCGTCCTCGCACTCAGTACAAATGCACTCCACCCCAGGAACATTCATCACACATACATGTTCACAACCGTTTACAGTTGTCCACCTTCTCTGGAGATTTGCATGTATCTTATTGAACTCATTCTCTCTCTGCCGCTGTTGGAAGTTAAACTAATATCCTTGGTGCAGCAAATCCAAGGCACAAGTTCCCATAGGCTGGGTGGGGAGTTAGCTCAGTGGTTAGAGCACCGGACTTGTAACCCCAAGGGTGGAGGACTTTGTGGGTTAGAGTCCCACCCCGAGCAGTGGTAGGTTTACTGCTATATCAAAGACCAATCCTTCTCATACCATGTCTATGTGGTGTGGGAAGTAAAAGAACTCTCACCTCAGTAAATATGTTGGGGTGAGATTTCTACATACATTCAACACATAGATTCGATCACCACCCTCATGGTGTAAAAGAACCTTGAGAAAGTCTGGTAAGGACCTATAATGGTTGACTGAACGTTAAATCAAACCAAACAAACCAATTCCCATAGGCAATATTACTACCCAGAAGCCCCCGGCACACCCCAGTACCACAGCCTGGTGATTTTCAGTGCACCGCGACTCATTACACTCCCATAAGTACCAGGGATGACCGGGACTGCTGTGCAAGTTGGTTTTTTTTTACAGAGCTTTGCACACGCCGGTGGCTAGTCATTGGTGAGGGTGACTTACAGTCATTCGCATTTCTCAAGGATGTTGAGGAGTTAAATTCCCCTGCCTTAACCCCGGTAACATCCAGTGAACGTCTACCGGGGCCACCGGGGCCAGTTAGAAACTGGTGTAAACACAGTATTAAGATAATATATCTGTATGTACATAGTTCTGATTGTGACAGGATAATCTCTATGTAGCATCTATTCTCATGCGAGACTCTATGAAACATCTATTCTCAAGCGGGACTATAATGTGCATTACACATAAATAACAAATTAAACGGATTCTTTTTACAATCTTCATATCATTCTATCTAAAATATGTCACTGGTAAAACAATGAGAACACTGTCTTCATATCTGAGTTCCTAGGTCTAGTGTATGAAACTTGTACTGACATAGATTAACTGAAACCTTCAGACTCCTTTTAGGCTCTGTGATTTATAATGGTGTACTTTAACGACAATTATATAAAATACATCAAAACCTCCATAAAAAAAACACACGCAAAGCGGCGTCAGTTTGTCTTATGGTGATATCTTGATAAACGTGATAAAAAAAGCTCTAAAATTTGCAAGTAAAATGAAAACTTTGACAGCTTCTTCATCATACACGTTTATTTACTTGTATCGCAATACCACCTCACCCACTACTGCCTATTATTCCCAGAGTCATACTCTTGTTCTGGCTAATTCGGGCTCTCTCGTGGATTCGTTGGGTTCCGACTGATGACGATATGAACCCGGTGGATGAAGATCAATCTGGCACATATGCTGTTGGGGTGTGAGAATAGGGGCTCTATAGGTTACGGAATGAAACTTTATAGGAATTAGAGTGATGAGATAAAAAAAAAAAAGAGACCAAATAAAATCAGCTGAATGTAACTATAACTTAATACATGTTTTCGCGACGTGGATAGCTTAATACATGCCCAAGGGACATTCACAAAAAAACGTCGATATATTTTCTGCTGAAGCTGATAGAAAACGTACAACCGAAAATAACCTGAAAACTCTCATCGATTTGAGGAGAGCCAATGTAATTTGTCTGGAGTTTCCCTTTAACTAACACTCTTCAATAATATAGTGGATAAAAAAGTAAAGACAATTGAAGAACAGTGTGTAGCGTGACGGTGGCTCATAGGGCAGGGTGGGTAAACGCAGGCTGAAACTCGTCATTATAGTTGTAGCTTATCAGCCTTACGCAGGAGGAGAGGACTCTGATTGTGTGCGCCTTGCATGTCGGTCAAGATCCCTACTATCTTACACAGTGTGCAGATTAGACCTCGACTTTGGATCTCTGTTCACTACAGTACCCCCTCCCGACTGCCACCTCATCCTTGCATTCTACATTGACCTCCGTCCCTATCACCAGGCAGCCGTTTCCAACCCTCCTATCATTTCATATATCAATGTATTTTGTTTGGCCGCATCATAGGTTCCTTAAACTGCAAAGGATTTGGAAATATATTGTATAAGGTTGTATGTTTGTTTGTTTGTGGTTTAACGTCCCAGGGGACCCTGAGGGTATATAGGGACTATCAATGATTTAGCTTTTCACTTTCGTAGACTTATTTCAGTCAATTCTTTTCAATGTTTTCAAATATTTTATATACAATCAAAGAGATTTGTTTCTTTCAAAAACCTGATGATATCTTTCTTTGAATTGTATAAGGTTAAATGACATAAGATATGTATTTCTTATGTACAGGAGAGGGTCCTGTATCGCTCTAATTTATTAGTCACTTCATGAAGATACGGTAAAACCTCACGAAGGGAGAGCTTCTGTTCCGGGCAAAAGTGTCCGTTTGTCCTCTTACACAGGATTATCAGCCTTTAAAATGAATTAATGTTATACAGTATAGTATAGATATATAGAACAACAGTTATTAAATAGCGGTTTTATGAAATAATCAATTGCAAAGAAATATGTTTCGATGATGTTCTCTTTGGTGTGCTTGGTGTGCTTGGTGTGGGCATTTGCTGCACATATGAGCCCTGATCCGCTATGGACCTCTGAATGCCGCACCATCAAAGCACGCCCACCCTGGACTAGCCCCTCCGCGTCACCAGATTGGGCAAATCCCTGCCCGGCCCCACTGGTGCGATGGAATCAACACAAGTCCATAAAAAGTCATAAACGGCCTTTACACAGGTGGTTCCAGAAGCGTTGCAACGTATAGATCTATCTATCAAGTTTAGGGAGCGGACGTTGCCTCGTCCCGAATCTAGATCTATCTTATCAGTGGGGCATACCCTGTATCTTCCTTGCGATTGAGAGCGAGGTATCCATCGCAAGAGGTGCAATAAACCCTGCCGGAGGCATAAAACGTGTGCAACAATCGCACAACATAGTTTTACATATGAAAAGAATTTTAGATATTGACAATAAAATAGTGTATTTCCATGGAAAAATGGAAAACTGCCATCTCTATATTGGTAAAGGCAAACTGCACGCTTAACACATTAGTGCAAGCAAGATGATAGAAATGATAGAGTTCTATAAGTTCTGGCTTCACTGTAGATCGCCATGTATATGAGATTTATGTGCAAGACAACCAGATGTAAATTCCTTCAGAAAGCTGGCTGCCATCACATTTAGCGTAAATGGTTAGAAATAAATCAAACAAGAGCTAAAAGTGCTTTTTAAAATAGAAATATTGTCCTTTAAAGGCCGAATTAGCAGGTGAACATATTTAAAACTCAATACAATGTCCACTAATAATTAACTACTGTGAGATCAAGGAATCCCCCCAGGAGTTGGCAGGAATTGGAGGAATAGGGGAGGGGGAAAGGGAGGTGTTGGGTTACCATAGCAGAAACTTACAGTTTTGTCAATATCTTACACATCTTTGATTACTGGGCCTGTCAGGTGTTTGGGGAAGTTCATAAAGAAGTGTTGTTTTTTTTAAATCCATGTCAATATACTAAATAATAAAACTATAGGATATTGCATTGCCATAAAACTTGTCCAGCAAAAAGAAATCATATACCTATCAGTACTTAGTTATGGCTCGATCTAGTGTTGACCATGGATGCGATTTTTGAATATACTAAGGATCTGTATGAAAATAGAAATAATAATAATATAACAATAGCTTGCTACATAGACTTCAAAAAAGCATTCGACAGCATCCATCATACCCTATTAATTGCCAAACTAAAATATGTGTTGAAGCTTCCCCTAAATATTCTGGACTGGATAGAAAGCTATTTATCTAAACGTAAGCAAAAGGTATTTGTAAATAAGCTGTTTTCCTCCTTGGCTGATATAAAATTTGGCGTCCCACAGGGGTCCGTTTTAGGACCCCTGCTATTTGTACTCTTTATAAATGATCTAGGACAGTGCCTATCAAAAGGCAAATACTTACAATATGCGGACGATCTGGTTATATATGTCACCCACAAAGATCCTCTAAACGCTATCAAAGATATGCAGGACAATCTGGATAAATTATCTGCATGGTGTACCAAAAACAGTCTAACCATTAATGTAAAGAAAAGTAAGTGTATGTGGATAACAACCCAAAACAAGCTAGAAATATGTCCTCAGCCAAATTTGAAACTAAACGCAAAAAAACTTGATGTATGTGAACACTATTGTTATCTGGGAACCGAAATCGATAATACCTTAAATTGGAAAGTGCATGTTAACAAAGTAATCCGAAGTGTGAATTCAAAGCTGTTCAAATTCGCGAAATTAAGAAATAACTTGACCTCAGAAGCGGCAAAATTGGTGTATTTATCTAGTGTTCTTCCAATCTTTGAGTATTGTGCAATTCTATATGACAGTTTTCATAAGAAGGATCTCGATGTGCTAGAGACACTCAACAATAGGGGACTACGTATCGCATTATTGTTACCCATAAGAAATAATCCTGTAAGCAGCCTATATGAGAAAGTTGGGATTGATCCACTGTGGAAACGGAGAAAGAAGCAGTTATTAGTAATAATGTTCAAAAACAGAAATCGAGCTGAATGGATTGCCGTAAACCGACGAACCACAAGACAGAGTTGTAAAACCATATTTGCAGAATACCATACTAGAAGTAATGTGGTTAAGAATAACCCATACCTAAGGGGAGCCAAGCTCTGGAATTCGCTAAGCGCCGAATTGCAAAACTCAACTGACGTAGAGCAATTTAAGAAATCCTTGATTATATAACTGTTAAACAAGAAAAACCATAAATATCATATCATCTTTCCATATATCAATGCCATCTAATCTCTTCCTTTTCTTCATTAGAATATTGAATTTGTATAAGCATGTTCGATGATGTATAATGATTCTGAGTATTTGTATCAGAAAAACTTACTTGATGTAAGAGATGCAAATAAAGATAAATAAAAAAAAAAAAAAAGTTTGATATACTACAGGCGCCATGTTCAAAGTGAGGCTGAGCTTCAACCAGATACTTAGTCTTCTTATAAGGATATAGGTATAAGGCATGTGCCAATATGCTTGGAGAGTGATATGAACCACAGAGTCCTCTGGGGGAACATGACTGCACTTCAATTCTAAGATGGCTGATACCCCCCATGCTATGAATTTAGGCAAAAATACATGAATATCATGCCAAATACAAGTTCATATAGAGGAAACCCATGAAAGTTTGAATGGGTTTCTGAATTTATCTCACCCTTTCCATTGACTAATGGGCTAACTTTTGTGACATAATCCCCCATTGGATATTTTTCCTAAATATCTAATGGGCGTTAGATACGAGTTTCCAATGTTGAGTCTATGGAGAAAATATATCTTGGGTGAGATAAACCTAAATAATGACACTTCCTAGAGGGTAAGCAACTGTCAATGCCATTTATGGAGATGGTAAATGTTACACCAATGCTCCCTGTTAATCAATATTGAGCAAACTTCTGTTTCAGTATGCCCATTCCAACCAAAATCCCCCCCCCCTCCACTTTCACCAAATACTTGAATTTCTCAGTAAATATAGAATCTACCTAGAAAATTCCACTTCCTAGCACCTACTGTTTTTTATTGTCCTTCAAATGAGGTATATTATATTACGATTCAAACAGTTAAAGGGGTAGAAATATGTGCATAAAGAAGTTCTTAAAATGTGAAACTTGGAAAAGTCACACCTATACCAAAGAAAAATAATAGCCTTAACGTTACTGACCTGAGACCAATATCTGAGCTACCCCTACCTGGTAAAATGCTGGAGAAAATAGTACATAAACACATCCTAGATCATTTTGTAAATAATAACTACCTAAACAAGCAACAAGGGGGGTTCTTACCGGGAAAATCCACAATCTCAACCATAACCGAATTTACTGATGATATTTTTAATGGGATTAATGACAAAAAAATTACAATAGCGACCTTCATAGATTACGCCAAAGCATTCGACACAATAGATCACCAAATTCTCCTAGAAAAAATCAATACCTATGGACTCCATGATACCACATGTGAATGGTTAAGAAACTACCTTACCAATCGAAAATAATATACCAGAGCAAATAACATCAACTCACCAACAAGAACCATATCACATGGAGTACCCCAAGGCTCAACCCTAGGCCCCCTTCTATTTTTAATCTATATAAACGACATCAACGACCCCTCGACTATTACAATATAAAACTCTATGCCGACGATGCGGTAGTGTATTCGACTGAAGAAAACCCAAATGAAGCGCAAAGAAAATTACAGCATGACCTGACCAAACTTTAATTGTGGTGCGATAACAACAGGTTAACGATAAATGCCGCGAAGACAAAACTAATGAATTTCGGGACTAGCCAAAAGATCAAAGGTTGTAGACAGATAGGGATCAAGCTAAAGGGAGAAGACATAGACGAGGTCCAAACCTTCAATTACCTAGGAGTCACTTTAGATCAAACCTTAAATTTTGACAACCACCTAAATAAACAACTCCGGAAATCTGGACATAAAACATACATGCTAGCGCAGATCAAAAAGTATCTCACAAAGGAACAGGCAATCCAAATTTATAAAACCAAGGTATTACCCTTTCTCGAATATGGAGATATTCTTATACATAACTGTAATGCAGCACTACTCCACAGAATGCAGTGTATCCAAAACAAAGCGTTAAAGATATGTCTAAGTGTACCTAGACTTACAAGTACAAACAAAATACATAAAGAATGTAAAATAAACAAACTTAACGAGAGGAGAGCAGCTCACATCAAAAATCAAGGTTATAAAAGAAGCCTAAACCCAAGCTACATAGACCAGAGAGAAAGAAAGACCAGAGCAGGTGACCAAAAACTGTTTTTAGAGAAAAAAGTTAACTTAGAAGCATACAGAAGAAGTGTTGAGTACAAAACAGGCAGGGCGTGGAACATACTGCCCTCAAAGTTCAAGAAAGCTGAATCCATCGAAGAGTTCAAAACCTTAACGAAAAAGGAATTACTTGCCATTAGGTATAAATATTGAAACATTGAACCTGAATATTAACCTTTTTTGTTGTTGTTTAATACAAAGCGAACGATAGTCGTATGCCAATATAACTTTCCATGCTACCTTCCCAACATGTAAATGTAGAAGCCATAGTACAATACATTTTATATATCATCTCATTTCCTTCACCTGTATATTTTTCATAACATTGTATATACCATTCCCTATAGTACATAAGCATGTTTAAGGAACTACAACCCAATGATGGCCCTGGAGCCTACTGAAAATAGGGTGTTTCCACCCTAGTATACCACTCCAGAATAAATATAACCTCAAAAAAAAAAAAAAAATTAAAAAAAAAATTAAAAATTTTCTATGGAGCCCTATCCCACATGCTATATCAAGATATGTCCAATAATCATCATTCTATGCACAATCTATGATATCGAATATAGGGAATTCGCGTGTGTGGTAGCCATGGCAACCATGGAAAACATCTTCATAAGTCAGCTGATTGAATTTTAGATATACCCATAGTAGATATAGCTATAAAAACTACACTCTAACTATTTGCCTGTGAATACAGAAATTAACATTAGGTTTAGTCCCAAAGATATTACTTTGTGCGGTTCCCATGGAAACAGAATTTCCAGAGAGAATGTACACTTTTGGAGCAGAATTAATGTCAGAAATGACAAATCCATCCCAAATGTTGCGTAATTCCAGGGAGTCTACAAGTTTGTTTTTTTGTTTCTTTTGCAAAAACTTTAGGAGTTTACAAGTTTGACACGAAAGTGCATTTCCAGGCTTCTTTTCAGGGTCATATCCATAACTACAATCTACGCCTTGGCCTAAGGAAAGAGATTCTTAGATGGTCTTTTTTTCGTTGAGTGCTTTATTCAATCTTTAGTGATAAAGTTCTTCCATGACAAGTTTTTCGAAACCTTATAGATCGTAATCATCTGTAGTTCGCAAAACATCACTTCCTATATGAAGCTTGAACGGAATCATAAGTAGGAATGTTATTTGGGCGAGGAGAAACAGTGAACATATTTTTCATGTGGAATGTGCTGTCCCAGAGAGACTGACAAAACTTGGAAAATACGTCGGTATCATCTACATACTGGGGCTAATGATTGGATCAAACCACTGTTTTATTGGTGCGGAATAGGCTCAATCAATGTCACTTTCCTTTTTCCAAGGAAAGATGGTTCTATATACTGAAGATAAAAAAAGTTGATTTCCATTGAAAAATGGAAAGCTGCCATCTCTGCATTCAGTTGATTGCAGCTTTCCTTTACAAAGAAAAAAAAATTGAATATCAATTATGCTACTTCAGCTTGGTGAAGACAGCTTAGTTCGTGAAGATGCGCCTGGGGATAATAAAACTCTTTTCCATACAACCATTCCAGATGCGGCTCTATGGGGAGTCTCTTATTGTAATCTAAAAGATATTGGGATTTTATAAATCTAAATCTTTTATTTCCTGAAGGCAGAGATGTCAGTTGCAGTCTTGAAAAAAAAAGGAATTATTTTTTATGTGAAAGATACTGCTTCAGAGAAACTGAGAAATGATGATGGGGTGTGTGGAGAGGTTGACTCTTTGCTTGTTGGTGTGAATGAGGCTGATTTCATACTATCTTTGTTTTTCCGTTCAAAAAAGACACCGGAGAGATAAAGTATTCATTGTTTTTATAACAGGACAGTGGATCCTCACGGAAATGCTTGCTCAGCAGCTACCGGATAATTATCAACCAGGTGAATACACACATTGTTACTAAGTCCAGACTACACCACTATACACAAATGAAACACTACCGATACAGGGAAGGCAAAGGGGAATCTATGGTTACCCATTGTCTCTCAATGTGCTATAGGAAACGTGAAATGAATTCCGAGTCGTCTTTACAAGGCCGAATTCACAGTTCACCAGTTTTCCTTGGGTACTTGAAACCCTATTTATATAGGCAGATTTAATTTTAGACTTGAGTTTGAGTCAAATAACCCGAATATAGAATCACGTATTCATGAATGCATACTTGAACTAGCCTGTAGGATAGACGGAGGCGACCGTGCAACAGCTTTAATAATACAGAGATCCATAATATTACGAATAAAAAGTATCTCACTACTTTAGTCGGATCTAAAGTTGTAATTATCATGGGATTCACTTTACACTGATATACTGGTTAGTCCTTGTTATTTTGGAAAATTGAAAAACAAATCTGCATTTTCCTGACATTGGTAGAATCTAATTCACAGCACATTCGTCCAACAGGGAACTTTTGAAAATTTTCTTTGGGCTAGACAAGCCTTGACACTTCTAGCTTACACTGTGCCGTCAAAACGGGCCAGGTAATCTCTAATCATTAAAGCCAACCGCGACAATCAGGGATTGTTTCAGCGGAACAGTAGCCTCCTGGCCATCCCCCACCCCAATCCGCTACACACATATAGGCACTACCCGCCTTATCCCTAGATCCCCCACCCCTCACACCCCCACCTCCACCGGCTCCTCTTCGCAGCTTGGTGACCCTCGGACCCTGAAATCTCAACGTGGATGGCAGGAGCTGCGGCCACTATCTGGGTTCTGTAACTGTTATCAGAATGACCGTTGGTGGTAAGGCCCGTGTTCTGTGGCATATATATGTAGACCGTCAGCCACATTTTCTGAATCTACTTTCGGACCTGCCCCCAAGTCTTCTTGTGTTAAGAAAAACGTACCCATGAAACATCACTGCATTATCTATAGGCAACTTTTTGTACATGTCACGTTTATTTTTGGTAACTTTCTCTCTCAGTACAACACATATTTTGCAGGACAGATTTCCTTATTTCCCTTGAATTTATCACTTCAATATCGTACTTCAACAGAAAAATGGTTGAAAAATGGTTGATAATAGATAATGAAAAATAAGCCCAAAGAACAAAAAGCTGAAATTATGCTATTGGAAGAATGTCTTTTCCAAACCACATCGGCCACTGAATTATAATATACTGATAGACAGCAATTATGAGTAACTACAGGGTCATATAGCCATTTTAGGGGGGAAACAAGGATTAAAGGCCCTCCTCAGAAAAATATAAGTTTCTCCATTAATGAATAAGACTCTATATATGGATTAATATCCTTGATGGAATGATATTAACACCTACATTATCATAGTTCACATGTCAGTAATGTGATATTAGGTTTTATACAAGAGCTAAATGTGCATTTTGAAATAGAATTATTGGCCTTTAAAAAGCCAGCTGAGCTTGTGGACGCATCTAAAACTCAGTACAAGCATGTGTTTACAGAAAACCAGAGCTAAGAGTGCATTTTAAAATAGAAATATTGGTCTTAGTTTAAAGACCAAATTAGCAGGTGGACGCATTTAAAACTTAATACAAGGTCTGCCAGTAATTAATTACTATGATATTAAGAAAGCCCCCCCCCCCCCCCCCCAGGTGTTGACAGGAATTGGAGGTCCAACTATACTTGGTACAAATAAAGGAACTATGAACAAAAAATATATAAAAAGAGGAGGGGGAAAGGGAGGTGTCTCTACAAGCAGATGAACTATAGTAGGCTATAGCCAGAAACCAAAGACCAACCATCCACCTGCTTATAAAGGTTTTAAAGTTCCAATTCTAAAAATAAAGGTTTCAAAGACTGCTGTTTGACCCCTCTAACTATGATTTATGAATCGCGGTTTGTGGTTTAACGTCCCGGGGGACCCTGAGGGCATATAGGGACCAGTTTATGTATATAAAGTACATGTATAAAGAAAGCCAACGAACTGTTCATGTAGGTTATGAAATGCATAGCTAATCTTTATCTCAGGGGGAAATATAGAAAACCAAATGCACCTCGATGGACTTGTAGCGACCAGCTAGCTACCTGTGCGATACAGATATCATGAGATAAGCCGGCGTTGGTGAGCGTCAAGGACAGGGAGAGTCCCAGATAAGGCAAAAAATAGGGCCATACCCGCACCTAAACTGTGTTACTTGGCGGGTTCCAAACTTCTTCATTCTTCATTTTACCAAGGCAAGTCTAGACATGTTAACCTCTGTGTGCATTGTCAAGCAGGGTGTTGGCCACATTACACATGGCCTTTAGATGTACTTTGCACCAATTCATTTCTATGTCAAAATTGTTAACATTAATATGGATGAAAAAAGACATAATAAAAACATTTTAAATTCGTATGTATACGATCCCTTCCACATGTGAGTACATCTCTGTATTAGGGCCTACACATAACAAGAGCTAATTGTGCATTTTAAAGATAGAAATATTGGCATTTAAAGACCAAATTACTCAGTAGTTCATGGATCAGTGCACACATATATTTAGCTGTCTGAGGGCGATTTCAATTGGCAATCAATAATGCCCTGAGTACATAGGAAACGTTTTCATGGTGATAGCTTCATGGATAAGTGCACACAGACCTGTACCTCTGACATTGTGCCTCAAACTAGGAGAAAAACTCTATTCCTATGTACACCAATAAAGTAGGTCAAACCAAAATCTGGTGGAAAATTCCACTTCCTAGCACCTACTGTCTTTTATTCTCTTTCCAATGAGGCATATATTATGATGAAACCAGTAGAGATATATCCATAAAGGAGTTCTTAAAAATGGACCTGTGACTACCCCCCCCCCCCCAAACTAAATTTTTTTTCTCAAATCCATGCCAAAATACTAAATATTAAAACTGTAAGGCACTGTACCACCATAAAACCTTCTTTCCATAACAGAATTCATATTCCTTTTTTTTTTTATTGTGGAGAATATACAGGATATATACACACAAGTATTTTAGCAGCCATAAAGAAACAGATACATTTCTAAATGATATAGGGTTGTCATGCACTGGTAAATAATCTACCCTGTTTCTACAGATTTTCGAAATACATGTGTCACATCTCACCCATGGAATATTATTTCTTCTCCCCATTTTTTTTCAATTTTTTTTTATTTTCATACAGGACAAAACATAACAAGACAATATGACAGACACATCAAAACAGTATTTGCAGTTAGTTCTGCCTACCCCCCAAAGGTCCACACTCCCCCCTATTGGATTGTCTCCCACAGTTGAGCTAAATACTTAAATTTATGCATGCGACCTTCCTTCATATATACATATTTCTCTATCTCTAATTTCCTCTTCAGTTCCACCATGAAAGCCATAATATCCAAGTCATTTGCATAAAATAATTTCTGCCGATGCACAAAAGATTTAGCTTGTAAAATTACATAATTGACCATCCTGGTTGAGGAGGCAACACCATATCTTCCAAATATAACCTCTTTTTTAGTAATCTTTAAGAAGTTGTCACTAAGGACATTTTTCAGCCATCTTGTTATGGCTTCCCAGAAAAACTTTGTCTCTGGACATTCTACCAAGAAGTGCATTAAGTCATCCCTTTTTGTACAATAGTTACATTCTGGGGAATCAACAACCTTTCTCTGGGCTAAATATTTATTGCATGTAATAGTACCATTTAAAACCCGGTACTGTAATGATTGCAATCTTGTGTCCCTAGAAGAGGAAAATGGTATTCGATATATAGTCTCCCACTTCTTGGAGTTGATTTCGAGATCTTGAAAAACCTTTTTCCACCTACCCATACAGCTCGGGATTCTAGCTATCCTGTCCCTTAGAATCATATAAATTCTTCTACTGGTTAACCTCATAATATCCACAGGTTCTTTTCCCGGAATTCCTATCTGTACTTAATGAGCTATGAAAAGCAAAAATATGGTCAGGTGGCCTAGTAACTCTACAAGCAGTGTACTACAGTAGGCTATAGCCATACTTCCATGAATAGGGAAGGACCTGCATTGATTGGCTATTCAAAGGCATATTCCTCTGTCAACACTTAGTTCATGGATCAGTGCACACATATATACCTGTAGGGGATTCAATTGCCAATCCCCTACAATGCCTACATACAAAACGATTTTGCCTCATGGATGAGTGCACACAGACCTGTCGTATGCTGCCTGCCCATGTGGTCCAACAAAAACTTTGTTCCTATATACACCAATAAAGTAGGTCAAGCCAATATCTGGTGGTAAATGACATTACAAATGATTTTACAAAACAATATCATTTGACTGGGTCTTGACTGATACCTAAAACAAAGTTTTGAACCATTTTGACTTCTGTTTGTGTGTAAATATGATGAATAAAGTATCTTCTCATACACCTACTGCCCCCCCCCCCCCCCATTATGAGATTTGGCAAAAATACATGAATAGCACAACAAATATACATTTCAACTTAATAATAACACTTTCTAGGGTGTAAGCAACTGTCAGTGCCACATATGGAGATGGTAAATGTTACACTAATGCTGAATGTAAATCAATATTGAGTAAGCATGTGTTTGGGTATGCACATTTCACCATAACCCCCCTCCCCCCCCCCCCCCCACACACACACTTTCAACAAATACCTGAATATAGAATCTACCTGGGAAATTCCACTTCCTAGCACTTACTGTTTTTTATTCTCTTTCTAATGAGGCATATTATATTATGATTGAACTAGTTTTACAGGTAGAAATATGTCCATAAAGGAGTTCTTAAAAATGGATCTGTGACTCAAAAGGTCCCCCCCAAACTTAAATCTCTTATTTCTAAAAATCCATGTCAAAATACTAAATACTAAAACTGAAATATATTGTATGGTCATAAAACCTTCTGTCCAAAACAGAGAGTATACTATCCTGCCCAAAAATTTGTAAATGGTCTGAAAAAATTCCTTAACCTATGGGGACCCAGTTGAGAATAATAATTGTCAACATTATTCTATTTTTCTATTAATACTGACTGTTGCAATTATGGTACATTCATTCTATCATGGAAAAACACCCTGTTTTGGGTAGTTTGGGTTTTCTTGCTCCCTCATTTATGATCCCACATAGGCAAAACTATGGTTCCCCTTCAATGTCTAACCAAGCCCGACCAGAATACACATTAAAATCATAGATCTCTATTAAATTTATTGTCTCATGAAATGGAGAAGTAATAATGGTCATTTGACGACGATCCGTGACATCTGGCCACATATGAATGTTTTGGAGGAATTTAGTAAAAAATAAAATGTTGTACCTGTAAACGTAACAATCCGGATACTCACACATGCCCCCAGATGTTTACAGCTCGGTGTAAATACCTCGCTGTAAACGTCCAGGGTCACGTGTTCGTATCCTGATTATTACATTTACAGGAACATCGTTTTATCATAGTATACACTGGGTATATCCATACACACTCTATGTGTTTTCTCTGGATACTTTGTATTAGGTGGATAATAAAATGCCCCCCTCCCGGCCGCACACACATAGAAGAACTTATAAATGAATGTTTCCAAGTTGATGATTATGACTGAATTGCTATAAACCATAATTAAATGACTAATGAGTCCTACCTTTAACCCTTTATGATTGGGGGTCTATGATGTGAGTAGGAATGTGCACTAGTGTCAATGTACACCACCAGGGGACGGGTCGATCGCCATATGAACTCATACATGTATTTCATTGTTTCATCATGTATCATGATACGTCATCCTTGATATTACTGATCGTTTTGTCTGTCAATATCAACTCTCATATCATACATTTTATTCTGTACATAGTATCGTAAATATAATAAATAATACCTCAATTCTCACTGATCCTGGATTAGCCTGGTGTATTAGAACTTTTAAGAGGTAGATTGTGTTACAACTACCAACTTGAAGTGGATTGTGTTACAACAACTTCTCCTAGAAATTCCCATTCAGTGGATTGTGTTGCAACCACATATTGTAAATGACCACCTTTTTTATATGTCTAATGCAAATATATCCTTGATTGTATGCTGGTACGGGTCTGTTTAGACCGCCATTGAGGTTGGTACTGAGAGCATTATACTTATCATACACATGTTTTGAACTTGTATTACTTCTGTACTTATTTGACAACAGAACTCATTCATCTCATCACATTTACTAAGTCTCTGTAAGCCCGAGGTCAACTACTCAGTCGACAACTACAAAATCCTGTTTTTCTATCTCCGAACCTGAGGGACCAGGCGGAAGAACGGCTACGCCGAGCCTGGACATCATACACTTGTATTTGATGAAAATCCTAATAAACTTGATTTAAAAAAAACAAAAAAAACATTACCCGTCTCTACCACCGTCTGCCTCAAGCCATTATCCGTCCTTTATGTGTCAAGAACTAGTGTCAGAAATTGACGGATAGAACAAGACGTATTCAAGTAATTGTGGCTATTGTCCCTCGTACTGATAAGAAATTATCTCATGCAACGTCTTTATTGCCCTTGTCTATAATGCAATGCAATCTATCACTCAGAGTAGACTCTGCGCACTAGCGCCACCTGGGGTCTTAGTACAGTGCTGCCACTTGTGACTATCTAGGCCTAGTAAACTCTATCTATGCGCGACGTCAGATTCTGACATAAATATGTATCAGTGTAGAGAGGTATATATATCTCTCCGACTTCTACATGAAGATTCGGGAGAATAGGGGCGGGGGACGGTAAAGACTATATAACCTCGTTGTTCCAGACTTGATCCTGAAGACGTTGAAACTACCGAAAGATTGACCCATGGACACTGTAATCTGGAGTACACTGCCCATGGTTGACGACAAGTCTTAATTATTCATATCTGACTTGGAGACACTCACTACTCTGACATTATTTGGGGAATCATATAAATAGGATGTGCTTGGATGTATTCATGGATGCGGCACGTTTCTTTGGTCGGGAAATACATGCCGTTTTGTTTGTAGAATTCGGACGTACGTTCAGAAGTAGTATATGACATTTGGCGAAACAATGTTAATGTATATCTCAAGGAGGAGTGTCGAGGTACTCACCGCTATGGCGAGCTGCTGGTAGTCTTTATCATCAAAGTGTTGTCGTTCAGGTGGGCTGTCGACGACAAGGCCGTGCTGCGGCTCCACCCACACTTCAGTGATGATCTGCTGCTCTCGGTCTGCCTCTGGCGCCTCCAGCTCCTCGTCGTCCAAACTGAATCGGTTCATACAATCAGTTTTCTCGTTACATTTCTTTTTAGAATTATCATCTAGTTCAAAACGTGGCTGAAAGAAAACCTAACCAGAACGGACTGATTCAGTTTATACCATGAGTACAAGCTACCAGGAAATGTACTTGCCTTAGGAAGAATTTTGTTTGTTTAATGTTAAGTCCAAAATGTTCAATTAGACTTATTTTGGTTAACTTTACTGACAGCCGTTAATCCTGTTGCAATAACAGCGGGATGTGCTATTATGTTTCATGTATCACAAAAGGTATTTATTGTAGTATAACACTAAATACAGTCCCATAAGAACCGTCACACTTTAACATTGGTATCTACATCTGAGAAAGGATTGTTTTTGAATAAAGATACTTCGTTTCAGTGTAAATTCGGAGACTTCAGAAAAGCTTCAGAGGACGCACCACTGGCCACAACTGCCAAACATGCATTTATTTGACAAAACTATCACTAGTTGACATTTGCCTCTGGATGTAAATGTCTACAGTTTTAGCTATAGACTTACCTCTCAGCGAGGGTGGTGGTATGTGGTGGGAAAATCAGGTACTGGATGACACATGGGTGAGCTTGTTGACAGCCGTCAGCCTCCCTAGCCGCCACACCCATGTCCGCTTCAAGTTGGCTCCCCGTCTCTAGAGAACCAATATCCTGCTGCAACCACAGATCATAGATAGCCACATAAACTGATTTATTTTAGTATGTGTGTGTAATTTTGATTAAGATAGACGGGCAAAAAATGTGTTTCTATCCCTTAATATGAACGTATTTAAAGCTATTAGAACATGCCAACAGTAGAAGATTTTACCAATTGACTTGTCTTATGTCTTTTAATTATATATGTACATACTGTGTTTTTGCGTTCTGCAAAGAGGGTCACTAGTTTTTAATGGGAAAATTACTTTGGCATATATACGTAACTTTGCATGTACGTGTAGATCTGCTGTCGTACGCTTTGCCCACCATTTCTTTACGGTGTCTTAATCAATTCCAAACTGACTGCTCGGATTCGTGCTGATAGTGGCGTAACTGATCTTTGACCAATAATTGGTCCATGATAGTTTGTCTTTTTTAAATCAATGTCAAAATACTAAATAATAAAACTAGGATATTGCATTACCATAAAACTTCTCCAGAAAAAAGGAAATCATATACCTTTCTGTACTTAGTTATGGCTCCATCTAGTGTTGGTTTGACATACTACAAGCTCCATGTTCAAAGTGAGGCTGAGCTTCAACCAGATACTTAGTGTACTTATAAGGATATAGGTATAGGGCATGTGCCAATATGCTTGGAGAGTGACAGGAACTAGAGTCCTCTGGGGGAACATGACTGCACTAAAATTCAAAGATGGCTGATACCCCCCATGCTCTGAAATTAGGCAAAAATACATGAATATCATGCTAAATACAAGTTTAACCTAAATAATGACACCTCCTAGAGGGTAAGTAACTGTCAGTGCCACTTATGGAGATGGTAAATGTTACATCAATGCTCACTGTAAATCATTATTGAGTAAACATCTGTTTGAGCATGCCCATTTCACTGAAAATCCCCCCCCCCCCCCCACACTTTCAACAAATACTTGAATATCTCAGCAAATATAGAATCTACTTAGAAAATTCCACTTTCTAGCACCTACTGTTTTTTATTCTCCTTCAAATGAGGCATATCATATTATGATTCAACCAGTTTAAGTGGTAGAAATATGTCCATAAAGGAGTTCTTAAAAATGGACCTGTGACTACCAAAGTCCCCCCCAAACTGAATTCAGTTTTTTTTTCAAATCCATTCCAAAATACTAAATTTTAAAAACTGTGAGGCATTATACCACCATAAAACCTTCTGTCCAAAACAGAAATCATATTCCTATCTGTACTTAGTTAGCTATAAAAGGCAAAAATGGGGTCAGGTCACTTAGTGACTTTACAAGCAGTTGTACTACAGTAGGCTATAGCCATAACCTAAAGACCAACCGTCCACCTGCTAATAAGATGAGGTAACTAAAAAGGTTTGCGAGTCCACCTCGCGTATCCATGGATACAAATCAGTCCTGTGTTTTCTTACTAATAATGTTGCCTGAATCTCTTACAATATCATACTGTATATTGATCTCTACAATATGGCCACTGCCTTTCCATACAAAAGATATGTTACAGAGTTGCTCGGAAAAGCTCAGAGGTACTCACCATCATGTCGACTTCCAGTATCATGTTGATGATCCCTGAGCTGGCGTTGGCGAAGAGGAAGCCCTCTTGGAGCCGTATCCTATAAGTCAGTGCAACAAGATTAAGTTTGGTGGAGAGATCAGCCCCCTACCATATGATCCTTCCAACCTTGGTGGATGCAAAATATTTGTTAATATATTAACAGCTCCTTATAACTTAAAATGCATTAGTTGAACAAGTAGCGCTTTTTTCAAATTTAGTTTTAGTCATTAGAAGAGTTATTATATAATCAAGATAAATCTGAATAATAAAGGTTGGTTTCTTTCAATTTTTTACCACATATCATTTACATTTGTAATTCTTTTTCAGTATTCTCCTACTCCGATAAAATTCACAATAGATACATCTTTTTTTCAATTGAAGGGTACACCTCATCTGATGACTCAATTGATGTTAATGTTATGAGACGACCTTTGAATGAACGAAACAATATATTCTTGGAAGTTTTGTCAAGTGACAGGGATAAAAGTCGGAACCGAGGAAAGAATCGGAAATTCAAATCGCCTTAAAAAACGATCCATGTACAACATTATTTTAGTGGGTATTGACGAGGCATTATTTTAGAACAGAATGACTATGAATCGATATATATACTAGTGTTGCTATTGAATAGGAAATGTCGGAATTCCGTCATTTGTCAGTAAACTTGCAGCCCTGAAGTGAAGTTAGCAGTGCCAGCACGTACTTGGTGAGATTGGAGAGGATGCGGCCGATGGCCTGCATGGTCATGGGCTGCGAAGCGGCGCTCTGCACTGACCATACCCAGCGCCGGTGGTAAAGGTAACGTGAGAGTGTCATGAATACGCTGGAGGCGGCGCGGTTCACGGCAGACACGGGCATCGACAGACCAGTCTGCTCCAACTGCTGCGGCAACTCGAAGGCTAGGAAGTCGTATGGCATGCGCTCGTACCTAAAATAGACACGGGGTATAGTTGGATTTCATCAGCAGTGCTATTTTCTTCCCACCGCTAAGATATGTTCCTTATGAACAATTACATATCAATTTTATTTCTATAGATACCTTGGGGGCCACCCATTATGAACGTACGCAGAAATTCAAAAATTCTGGACCCCCCACACCACCCCCCTTCCACCCCAAATCTTGTACGCAATAGAACAAAGAATGGGGCATACGAAAAATGTCTAATTTTTTTTACCCACCACCTCCCAAAACCCTCTGATATATCATAATATACGATTGATGGCAACAGGTGAAAATCCAAAAGCTTTGCCTAGGTTCTGACCTCATGAGGATCTTTTCTATAGGTTTGGCCATGATGAGACAGCAGGGCGTTTCAGACATGGCTCTATGAAGCCGGCTTGTTGTGGCCGTCTCTGCCGCGGGCAGCTCCTTCTTGGTCTTGTCCGTCTTGGCTGTGCCCCGTCTCGGGAACAGGAGTTTCCTGATACCTTCTGTTAGGTCTGCCACGATCTATGGATCAATGTGTATATGAGATCAGATGTTTCTGGTAATGAGTTAAGCTGTGAATAGTGGAGTGCATTCAAAGGGGCAAAGTGAAGAGCAGTCCAACTGCACAGATGATTCGTATCCGTCGGTCAACGGTAGAATCGGCGACAGCGGTCGGGTCGGTGTCTTATAGGCTTTACATGTCATTTTGATACACGTCCTGATAGACCTAATTTGTCTATCAATTACGAATGAATGTACTTAAGAATTTAACATTAGTAAATCAACCCCGAAAAAGAAATTGAGTATAGCAGAAACATGTATGTTATGTTCCTATTTAGTCAGATTCCTGTTTTTATTATATTAATTTCGACCGCAGGCCTACCTGGTAACGCTGTTGGCCGGAAGTACCACCCAGAAAGGCGAGTCTCAGAACAAGGCACGGTGGTTTGTGTACCACACGTAGTACGTAGAACGAGGTGGGTGAGCTGTCCGGGTCACTGAAACCATCACACAGACCACTGTATAACTGATCAACACCTACCATTTCACACAAAAAAGTGATCTTAACCAATGGGTTTTAATTAAAAGAAAGGTTTCCGCTGTGCTACGCTACAAATCTACTTATAATCATGGACAGTGTATTTTTTGAGTATGCAGTCCATGCTATGATAATACTCACTGATAAAATAGGCAGACCTTGAACGAAAAACTGGCGGTTCTTTTGAGTAGTATTTTGTCTTATTTCTTCGTTATTATCAACTTATCAAGGGGAAAGGAGGTGTAGGCTGGTAGATTATCTTGGCGATGAGAACATTATGATACAAATGTATATGTGAGTTTCCTCAAATCTGAAAGAAATAGATGGCTGGTTCGTTGTTTCTATTATTTTAAAACAAAATGAATATTGTGAAGTCAGAAGTTGACTAGGGAAAAGTATGAATGATCATTTATTTCATTCATTTCCAAGTCAGCCGTTCTGACTCTCTCAAATATGATGAAAAATGAAGGATGGACCTGTAATTCTAAAATGATGGCTGTGTCAAGGGAAACACTCGAAGATGAGGAAGGTGTAGGAGTTATTTACATTTTTATGAGGGATGTAGGACGAATTGAAAGCTTCTGACCGTGACTCACTCAAAGATGAGAGTAAAGATGTAAATAACACCCAAAGTTGGAATGAAGATTGAAGAGTGAAAAACGGTTTGGTACGTCCATGCGAACACAAAGATGAAGGGTATATTGGAATCATCTAAATTTTTAAACAATCAATAACAGATAGAGAGTTTGGGCCCATGACTCACTCAAAGATGAGGGAGATGTAGGAGTGGTTCTCCATGAGGACAAAGGTGGAGGTTTCGCTGAGGAAGACGTCGAGCGCCATCTGAGCCTGGCGGCAGGTGACTGTGTGGAAGCGGCCGGACGAGTTGGGCGTGTGCAGGTATTTGCCCACCGGTTTGTCATGCTCCAGAATCAGTCCAATACGGTGCGTGTGCATCCACTTCTGCCAGATGTTCACGTCCATCATCAACATAGGCTTCCAGAACGACGCAAACTGCGAAACCAGAGGGTCCCTGTGTGGTGAAAAAAGGGTGTTTCTTCATCAGCAACAAGAGCTAAGTGTGCATTTAAAAATATATATATATATATATTGGCTTTTAAAGACCAAATTAGCAGGTGGACGCATTTAAAGCTCAATAAGGTTGCATTTAAAACTCAATAAGGTTCAAATTTCTACAAGGGAGGGAGGGAGGGGAGGGGAGGGGAGGGAGGAAATCCATGAATAGGGAAGGGCCTGCATTGATTGGATATTTAAAGCCCTACTCCTCTGCGAACTCAGTAGTTCATGGATCAGTGCACACAAATATTTAGCTACCTGTAGGGGATTCAATTGCCAATCCTCTACAATGCCTCATGGATGAGTGCACACAGACCTGTCTGCATGCTGCATGCTGGGAGACCTTTGAAAATGCCCTCAACACACCATGAGAGAATCTGCTCAAAACAAGAGCTAAGTGTGCATTTTCAAATAGTATCATTGGCCTTTAAAATGCCAAATAAGCAGGTGGACTACAAGTAGCTTAACACATGTTTAAAATTGTTGACTGAAAATATTTTGATATCTTAATTCTAACGAAGGGAGGGAGGGAGGGAGGGAGGGAGGGAGGGAGGGAGGGAGGGAGGGAGGGAGGGAGGGAGGGAGGGAGGGAGGGAGGGAGGGAGGGAGGGAGGGAGGGAGGGAGGGAGGGAGGGAGGGAGGGAGGGAGGGAGGGAATAATGACACTTCCTAGCATGTAAGCAACTGTCAGTGCCACATATGGAGATGGTAAATGTTACACTAATGCTGAATGTAAATCAATATTGAGTAAACATGTGTTTGGGTATGCACATTTCACCATAACCCCCCCCCCCCCCTCTCAACAAATACCTGAATATCTCAGTAAATATAGAATCTACCTTGAAAATTCCACTTCCTAGCACCTACTGTTTTTTATTCTCTTTCTAATGAGGCATATCATATTATGATTGAACTAGTTTTACAGGTAGAAATATGTCCATAAAGGAGTTCTTAAAAATGGATTTGTGACTCAAAAGGTCCCCCCCAAACTGAAATCTCTTATTATAAATCCATGTCAAAATACTAAATACTAAAACTGTAATATATTGTATGGTCATAAAACCTTCTGTCCAAAACAGAAAACATATTCCTATCTGTACTTAGTGAGCTTTAAAGAGCAGAAATATGGTCAGGTCATCTAGTGACTCTACAAGCTGGTGTACTACAGTAGGCTATTGCCATAACCTAAAGACCTATCGTCCACCCGCTAATAAAAACTTGTCCAATAGATCAACATCCACCTATATTACTTAAGGAGACCCATAAACCTGCGGAACCTGCTGGTCAGGGTACAACTGAAACGGGTAACCACACCCTTGGTGATAACCAACAAGTGCAGATATTCCCCAAAGCTCAACACTGATGGCCGAATTTGTTGCTCAACCTCGGTTAGAACCTACATGTGCAGATACAATGTGAGCTGTTGCAGCTTAAACCTAGTGTACTGCATCACATGTAAACGCTGTGGAATACAATACATTGAGCAGACCATACGACAATTGAAGCTATGCTTTGCAGTGCATTTACGGTAACATTACCAAAAACAACGTGAAGGAGAGTGAGGTAGCCCGCCACTTCAATTCAACCCCTCACATCCGTTTCGACGATGTAACCATACAGTTAGTCGGCTTCGTCTATAAAGCAACTGATTCTGCAAAGGCAAAATACCTCAGCGACCTGCTGGAATTCAATTGGATCTAGCATCTACACACCAATGCGCTGGTAGGTCTGAATATCATGACCCACTAAAGCATTAGCTTAAAACAGCATTGGCTAACAAATACATTGACCCAAACCTAGCCATATAAAAAATAAAATTTCAGAACACAATATTAATCTAGATTTACGAACTACAAAACTACCAGCGGAGGGAAAACCTGGGAACCTGAAAAGGTCAGCCTAAAGACCCATGTCTAACATTTCTTAATTTGAAATAAATGCTGCAACTTGAAAAAAAAAACCCACATTTTTTATTATAGCTGGTAATTTTCTATTTAGATATTTTTCTGACCACTCCTTTTTAACCAATCATGTTTATAGCTACCAAAATAACCCTTGAATTTACCTTAAAATCACAGGAGTTGAGTCTTTCTTTGGAATATCACCCCAAGATAAGATTGGATTCTGGGTCGCCATGTTAGCGAGTGGTCCCACTATAATAACTATAAGCAGGCGATCTGCTCCACACTTCGATGCGGCAGCTCGAACTGTTAATCTCGCCACGTCTTAATTAAAATACTTCTTACAAATTACCATTTGCAAGACATAATCATTTACAACTAGACCAGTAGTGACCTCATGAGGTCAACTTCACGGACAGGAACAATATTTATCTGCACTCAAATCAGAGATCTTCAAAATCACATTCCTCAACAGAGTCTATTTTGCTAGTATCCTAATAACTACACTTCCGCGATCAATGCTTAAAAAATCCAGAGAGCTCCATCTAGAGACAGCGTAATACATACTTGGTGTTGAGTTGTATATTGACTTGCGGACTACTGGTGTGTGACGGCAGGTGGAACAAGGGTACACCTTTCTTCACACTATCCGGCATCTTATAATAGTTGGGGTTGGAGGAGAAAGACTGAAGATGCACCACAAGTTTGTCACTTTCCAACATCCTGAAATACCATATGAACAATTTTAAATCATTCAAGACTACTCAAACATATGGGAAAAGTTCTAAATAACGAGGAGATTCAATACTTATTTGAGACTAGATAGATAGTTTGGTATTTTATAGCTTCCTCTATAACCAAACATATTTCATGTTATCCACGCTTCCTTCTCTACTAATGAACGTACATGTACAGGTACATATATTTGCAAACATCAGGAGAGTGATGGGAACATGGAAAGTGCATATTGGTGATTGAAACTAATATGCAAATGTGATATTTATTTCCCAAATGCATATTTTAGTTTCTCTGGGAGGGGTGGACAACTATTCCACCACTGCTCCTGAATAGTATCTAATCCACTTTCATGATTCAAAATATTTGAAATGGTAGCTCACCCTTGAAGTGTCTGCCAGTATTTCTTGACGACGGCCGCTCGGTATGGGCTTTTAAATGGCTTCTTCTGAGGGCAGGTGACGTCGTGGAGGAAGGAGTAGCTGCCTTCAATGGTCACCTCGATATGTGTGTGGCGTCTGGATAATAAAAAATAATGCATATTTTAGTATTTGCAGGTATTTGTATACAACCGACGATCCAAACATGGCCTTGACATAGCTAAAATCTGTTGTAACTAGCACATGATACATAAGCAACATGCATTTATCCTACCCCTAATATAAAATCCCATAGGCTTAACATTGGGTTTCCGTATGCCACGCTGACTGGCATACGGAGTTTTACATGCCACTAGTGGCATACAGAATTGTTATCACGTAATATTCCAAAATCGAGTAGATAAGGTAGGATAAAATCAAAACCTGATTCGTTTTAATCTTGGCCACCGCATGCCACTCCCGGAGTTTTGGTTTCAGACTTCACTCGGCTTCGCCTCATGAAGTCACTTTGCCAAACTCCAGTCGTGGAATACGGTGGCCAAGATTAAACCTAATCCAGTTTTACGATAGTATTACATGTACATCTCACACTCTGAGAAGATCAGTAAAGAGCAGAATCTTGTGGTATTTAAGAATTGTTTAAACTTTAATATATGTATATAAGAATTAACACAGATTTATTTAACAAATTTCATATCTATGTCTATATTTCACATATATATATATGTAATTTGAAATATTACCCAATACACTCAGGAAGGCGTAAGGATATTTAGCACACATGCCTTCGACATTAGAAGGCAAACTGGAGACCTGCGAAAGGTAAGGGGCCAGCCACAGGGTGGTGCTCATGGCCAATGTTACAAATTAATCATAATACAGTGTCAGTCGCAGTCTTTATTCCACTATATAATCCACATTTCTAGTAAGCAAAAGTTGTGACTTACTTGCCAGCGTTGAGTGGCCATGCTGATGTGGCAACGTAGTGGATCCACACTTTGTCTCTCCACGGCAGTACAAGCTGAACTTCTATCTGACTATCTCCTGATAAACCAAAATATATGATTGATTGAGCCTTCACTCGCACATAGCCTCTTAATAGTAGGAGAAACCTCCAAGAATATATATATATATATCTTCAGGTTCATAGATATCTCTGACAAAGAACAATCTGGACACGACAAGTGTTAGATTCCTGTTTAACCCTTTAAGGACGGCCACTTGTGACATAGCTGTCACCATACAGTCGAATGCCAGTGTTAGTCTACACCGCTAGGGAACACATTTTGGATAAAGTCATAATTTGATTATTTGAAATGTGAAAAGCCAATTTAGCAGGTGGACACTTTTAAAACTCAATACAAGTGCAAGTATAAGCCTAAGTTATGGTGCCATCTGGTGTCAGTCGTCTATACTACAGGCTTCTTGTTCAAAGTGAGCCTGAGCTCCAACCAGATCGTTAGTGTTCTTATAAGGATATAGGTATGACGCATGGGCCAATGTATGGAAAGGTATAGGAATCAATGAGACCCCTGGTGGAATATGGCTACATTACTATGCCATTAGTTTGGCCAACAACCCCTTCTACGATATAAGGGTTGGTTAGGTTAAATCTCACACGGGATCAGTGGGGTGCGCCTCGACCTAGGTAGTTTTGTTCTATGTAGGCTCTAAAGGCAGAAAGGTTGATGATGGACCCCCCCCCCCCCCCACCTCCCCCACTACTCTGGCCACCAGAGCACACTGACGTGAGCTCTGGCGGAGTCCGAATATGGCAACCTTGGCTGGCAATCTACCTCGAAAATTCCATTTTCTAGCAAATTGCTAGAAAATGGAATTTTCGAGGTAGATTGCCAGCCATTCCTGTCTATTATTATGATAGAACCAGTTTCAGGGGTAGAAATATGTCTATAAGGAAGGGAGTTCTTAAAAATGGACCTGTGACTCAAAATGTCCCCTGCTCAAACCGAAATCTCTTTTTTATTGAAATTCATGTCAAATTACTAAAAACTAAAACTGTAGGATATTGTATGTCCATAAAACCTTCTGTCCAAAACAGAAATCCTATTCCTATGTGTACTTAGTTAGCTATAAAAAGCAAAAATGTGGTCATGTCATCTAGTAGCTCTACAAGCAGGTGTACTAGAGTAGGCTATAGCCATAACCTATAAGACCAACCCTCCACCTGCTAATAAAATACAGAGCAAAATGATAAACCTAAGTAGAGTATGAGTATACAGAGGAGGAACATGGCTGTTGCATGGTGACTGAGGTTTACCTTTAGATATGGTGACCTGTTTGATGGTGTAGCCCTCTCGGAGTCGACAGGAGATAAGATGGGGCAGTGCTGTGTTTAAGTTGCGGTCTGTGTGTTTCTTCTTCATCAAGGGTGTCGCCCACAGATGACGATTTTCGCCGAAACTCGGAATCCTAATGAAATGATTATTTTTGCAAATCATCAGCTCAGGGTAACAGGACATTCATGTTTACATCTGCCTTACCTCGCACAGGATCCCGTTCACAGATGGGTTAAAAAGAATGAATCCCCATACTTCAGTAATATTTATTTGTGAAATTCTTTCGTAATTAAAGATAATGTGAGACGCATAAAGAAAAAACGTTGAAACGGGTAACAAAACAATAACATTAAATATATATGATGGTGGGAGAGGATATATATATACATACATAGAAGCACGGACCTGTATACTATCCGAATCCGTGATATAAGTAAGTAGAGTTATAGGCGAGATGAGGAGGCTGTAGAAAAGGTTCAATTTTGTGTAATACATGTACATATGATGAAGTAAAGTTCCTTTCGGCACAATACCATCAATTTTAACATTATTTAATCGAATCGGATACATTTTATCATTTACTACCCAATGGGTATAGAAGCCAGCTGTTGTCACAACCCATGCCCAGTTTCCTGAGAAATATAGTAATAAAAAAATCGTAAAACAGAATGAAGCCAATTAAGAGATGCCAACATGGCATTTCTCACAGTGAAGTTATAGATACATTTATTGCGACATGGCAAAATAAGCAGGGGAAGGATCTGCTGTCGTTAACTGGTAGTTCAAAGTGTGGCCTACCTGTGGGTCCAGGCAAGGTTCTCGTTGAGTTCCTCGTAGGTCTCCACTTGCCAGCCGTCCACCTTGAGCCCGGTGAGCGCCCGCTGGAAACTCCATGTGAGTAGCGCCAGCTGATAGACATTCATCTCCAACGTGTCGGCGGCCACCTAAGGATTAATCACAAGTTATCGTTCTTGTTGAAATACCAATCAATGTTACAGCAGTTTTCTGGTATTCAACGTTTTGGCGTTGTGGGGATAACACAATCCAACAGATGAAACAGACATTGTTTATGTATAGATGGTTATATAAACATAAGTACAATGACACTATGCGGGTTTATATAAATATATACGGTTACGATTCATCGGTGTTTCCAAATAAATCGATTTTTATCTATCAAATAATGTAAATGACAGTTTCAACACATCATTCTCTGAATCGTAAATGGAAGATATAAAGCTTAGCTTTTGGGAGAATTAAACTTTTATGTCCACTTCAAATACTCAGTTATCTATTATATAAACGCTAATATCACTCTAGCTATTGCTAGTGCTGAAAACCCCATAAACCAATCTCAGAAATAATGGGGGTGGGGGTAAGACAAAAGATGTTAATACATCGCCGCTGACCTTGTCTCTGATCTTAGTGAAGTAGGAGCCGAAGGTGGCAGTGGCGATGAACTGCATGAGCTCGTTGTAGGGGACCTGGCCGAGGCCCACCTGGGGCTGTAGCCAGTGGCCCACCTGGAGGAAGGATACGGCGATGCTGTTGTGACGAAGCTGTAACATGAGCGACTCAAAAAGCGCGGCGTCAGGGGAGCCGACAATGCCGTCCGTCAGAACGATGATTCCTGAAATGTGGTTGGATTTACACTCACCGAATAAGTCCGTTTAACACCACTATAGAATATAGCTTGTATCGGTAAATCGTAATGCAAAATAACGCAAAGAGTTCTAATAGATATAGTGCGAACTAGTCTTAGAATAAATATTTAGGGAGCGAGGAAAAAACACTTTAAAGATATTTTTGTTTAAGGCGCACATCGCCTTGGCGCGCAATATACGCTTGGCACTTTTTCTAGCATCTCAAAATCAATAGAAGTATAGGATGACGTTATATAAAGTCAGAGCATTAGGCGTTCTACGTCATGCCACCTAGCACAGAGCTGGAAAGCCACATTACACATTACTGTGCTGCCTCTAATGTATCACATTAACCCCGTATGTAACAGTGCGGCTATTATATATACATGTTCTTGTATTAACTCTGGGGCGTAAACATAAAATCAGTGACTTGTCCAACACACGTGATCCATCTCCGTGATAAAATATAATACTTCTTACTCGCAAAAACATCAAAATTGTGCCAGTTTTCTAGATATTAAAATGTCTTGGAAAATTGTATTCAACACTCTAGACGAGTGGTGATGTAGCCATATGGAACACTGACCGGAGGCACTGTTTTCATTGAGAAGGTGCAGTGCTAGCATGCCATAACGTAGCATGTTGACGAAGCCCGAGTCTGGCGGAAGGATATGGAAACCCTGCCCAGGAAGGTCGCGTGCGTCCTCGAGATCCTCCAGTGATCCACTATTGAGCTTCTGACTCTCAACCGACTGTTGTGGAGAAATGTACAGTTAGTACTGGACTATTGCATCAGAACTGTAATAAGCGCATTCTGTGTCATAGTAAACAAGAGCTAAGAGTGCATTTTAAAATAGAAATATTGGCCTTTAAGAGCAAAAGTATCAGGTGGACACATTTAAAACTCAATACAAGGTCTGCCAATAATTCATAACTAAGATAACAAGGAAGCCTTACAGAAGTTGGCAGGAATTGGGGGAATTGCAGTTGTGATGCTGGAATAGGGGAGACTGAGAGGGAAGAGGTGTTGAGTTACCATAGGAGAAGCTAACATGA